>OY759214.1:27075656-27467235 GCA_963662175.1 Aradus depressus
AACCAGACGTCTACTGAACTTTTCTTCCTCCTCCTTTCCCATTCAAAACCCGGACGGAACATGGGCTAAGTCGGACGAGGAAAAAGCACAATTATTTTCTCAACACTTAACAGACACTTTTACACCTCATGACATTCATCATCCACTTCATAAACACATACACGACTTCCTCAATATACCTCTACAACTGAGTTTACCCCCGAAACCCATCACTCCGTCTGAGGTGCAACAGGCTATCCTTCTGCTTCCCAACAAGAAGAGCCCTGGCTATGACCTCATTACTGCCAGAGTGTTGAAAAATCTTCCGCGCAAAGCTGTCATCTTTCTTACTTACATTTACAATTGCATCCTTCGCCTTTCCTACTTCCCAGTTCTTTGGAAATTTTCTATCATTACTTTAGTCCCGAAACCAGATAAACCTAAACACTTGCTCTCTTCATACCGCCCCATAAGTCTTCTTCCCACTCCTTCTAAACTCTTTGAAAAAATTCTTCTTAGCCGCCTATTACCTCTCTTCGAAGAACACGACCTTATTCCGAATCATCAGTTTGGATTCCGACAGAAACACTCAACACTTCAACAATGTCACAGATTAGTTGATGAGATTTCCTCTGCTTTGGAAAGGAAGTGTTATTGCTCTGCAGCATTTTTGGATGTGAGTCAAGCTTTCGACCGTGTCTGGCATGTTGGGCTGCTGTATAAGCTGAAACATGTGATCCCTGACGGATATTATCGTCTCCTCCGCTCCTACCTGGATGATCGTTTTTTCCAGGTCAGACAGGGCAGTGTCCACTCTGACGTTCAACCCATAAGAGCTGGTGTCCCACAGGGGAGCATTCTGGGTCCACTTCTCTATGTTGCAAGCACATCCAGCATCCCAACATCGCCTGAGACGGTGTTAGCCACCTATGCCGATGACATAGCAATTTTAGCTACTAATAAATCGGCTGGGGACGCATCCAAATCTCTGCAGGAGCACTTACACCTTCTAGAGGGTTGGTTGCATCTGTGGAAGGTAAAAATAAATGAGATCAAATCCCTTCATGTTACATTCGCCTTGAGGCGCGGTGACTGCCCAACTGTATGGCTGAATAATGTCCCTCTGAAACATGACAAAGACGTACGATACTTAGGACTCTATCTTGACAGACGACTGACATGGAATAAACATGTTTCACAGACTCGACAGAAAATGAAACGGCGATTTGGACTACTCAAAAGACTACTAGACAAGCGATCTCAACTTCGCCTCAACCACAAACTGGGTGTTTACAAGACCGTTATCAGACCCATCTGGACGTATGGCGTTCAGCTCTGGGGTTCAGCTAAGCCCTCACACACCAAAAGAATTCAAGCCATCCAAAATAAAATCCTCCGAACAATCACACAATGCCCTTACTACGTATCAAACATAACATTACATCATGACCTGAACATACCATTCTTACACGAAGTTAGACAACGATTATACACAAATTTGCACAACAAATTCACGTCACATCCAAACACACTGGTGGAAGCAATGTCGGTCCGGTCCTTGCCGGGCAGACCTCCTCGGCGACTGAATCGTCGTTGGCCGCGTGACCTCCTGCCTGAGGGGGACCCCTGAGGAGGCGATGGTGTTGACCAGCCGTCTCATCAAGAGACTCAAGTGGTGTTAATGTTTTTCTTTGTTGTGTTCATATTTCCTAGTTGTGAAGTAATTCATAGTTGGAAATTAAGTAATAAAGGTGAAAAAAAAAAAAAATAATAACTTAATATAAATAAACAAATAATAAATATTAAATATAAGTAAATAATAAATATTACCACATGTAGAAATTATAGCTAGTCTTTTACTAAATTTTGATTTGAACAGTAATTTCCGAAAAGGGCCCTAATAAAAATTAGTGAAAGTTCAAGACGTGCAATTTTGAAGGAAATTTAAAAAAAAATTCAATTAACAAATTTTTCATTTGGATTTCTTCTAAATATAATAATGAGATAACAATGAGTTATTGTTTTCTTAAATTTGCAAAAATGTTCATTCTAATCCAAAGGTATAAATTATCTTACTGGGTTCATAGGGAAATGAATAGCATAGAATAAGAGAACAAATATTGGGTTTATTTATCTAAATGACATTATAAATATAAGCAAAATATAACTATGAAATAAAAAATCAAATTATTCATAAAAAGAAATCTTAGGAACTAATTACTTAAAACTATGTCAGTCTTTTTTCTGTTTATAGTGGCCACTATTTATTATTCTTTTATATTTTGGGCATATATACATATAAATAAATAAAAGTACCTTTGCGCATCTACTTCACTGTTCTTTTCACTACTACATGGTTCACCTCCATTCATTGGTTGTTCACATTTCGTTAAGTTACTTCACTCCTAACAGCTGTTTTTATACAAATAATAATAATTGATTTTTTAAATATTTTAATAATTTTAATGTGTGTACATTTTTTTTCACATTACAATGGTAATTGGATACGTCATATAAATGTATTCATTAAGTTAATAACTCGTCAAGTGTGACACATATGGATTAGAACTAACAATACTCCTAAAAATAAAATAAAATAAATAAATAAATATTTGAAAATATGAGAACTAAAAAATATACATAAGATACCTTTTTTAATTTAATTAAAATTAAGGTAATAATGTTTTATTACTTTTCCGGAAGTGTCTTTCGTTAATTCGTTTATTTTATCTGGGAGGTGAAAATGAGGCCTGTACGATGTCAGGTAGTCGTTAAAGACCTCTACCCTAGGTGAATAAAAATTTAGGGTAGGTAAAATTTAGGACTTCCATAGAAGAGTCGAAGAGTCGGGCTCATGTCCACCAGAGTGACAAAAGATCGCTCTGGTAGTAGGAGGTATGCCCACGTAGTTAAAGCCCGGGCATGAGTCATAACAATTAACTTTTTCATGACGTTCTTACGTACCTGAATCAGGTCCCAATGTGCGAAATATAGTTGTACTTGTACCAACTGTACAATATGGAATTAGAGCTTTGAATTATTGTGCTAAAAATCAATAGTTGACTGACATAGAGACAGCTGAATCCAAACATTTTGTGTAGATACATTCAGTCCATCGATAGTTATTAGGATTTTTGAGTAGACCAGTAATCCGCTGATCCTCCTCTTTATCTTCGGGCAGTTCCACGGAAAATTAATAGGTGTCGTCCTTACGGGATTTTAAATTTATATATAAAATAACGTGCCAATACAATAATTACGTCCTGCCGAAAAATTGGGGCAAGAAAATAAAATAAAATATTAATCACTGGAATAATAATTAATAATAATGATACTAAATATGAAAAATGATGTGAGGACGGGTGCTGATGTCACAGTTCCTCTTAATAAATATTAATACCCCGTGTTGTGATATTTTAACACCCTCTGGACCGCTATGTTTCGGTACCTTATATATTTATTTCAAATAATCCCATATAATCCGATTTTTAGTCTTTCATTCCGAATCAAGTGTGATACGATGAGGCGATGTGATACTATAGTCTATGTAGGCTAATACGCTAATTTATTATACTAAATACTATAATCCCCTAGGAAGAGAAGTTATGACATAATTAAAGTTACTTTTGGGTTGTGTAAGAAGATTGTAAATTTATAATAACATATATTTTCCACAGTATATATATAATGTTTAATGTACTTGTAATTAATTCTATGGAGTCATTTCGATGGTCCTAAAAAGAAAGTTGTTCTTCTGAAAGCGCGTCAATAACATACGTTATTCAAATAGTCGATCAATAAGGTCATTTAGAGGAATAATCAATAAGGTAGTTACTCAAAACTGATAGTAATATAATTATTTATAATACCTAATTGATCTATCAATTCCAAAGAGACTCCTTTTTTTTTTATTATCTTCAATTTTTTTAAATAATCAACGATAAATATTTTTTAAATTATTTATTTATTTATTTTTATATCTATTTATCTTAATAATAAAGTTCTAATTATATTAACACGTTCGCTGTAGCAGTGAAAAATTGCAAATATTATCCAGGTGTGAAGCGGTTTATTTAAAAATATATTTTAAAATCTAAAAAAAACTCCTGATACATACAAGAAAAGTGATCTTCTATCCTCTCCCTTTAACAATTTATATGGACCTTATGTGGATCCTGAATTTATAATAATATATATTTTTTTCATAGCTTTATTCTTCTCACAATTTTTTTTTTTTTTTGGTCGTCAACCTGGAAAATAAATAGACGTTTCAGGAAAAACTCCTATTATCACTATCTAAAAATTTTACAATCAATAAAAATAAAATTAAGTGCGGTGTGAAACTTGAAATTTGAAATGAAGACGTCACATGTGCTAACTCAGATCTGATTAGATTTTGGCAGAAAAATCCAAAAAAATTGAAGACCCCTTTACTTGAGATCTTAAATAAACTGTTCAATCTACCGCCCATAACTCTACCGACTTAAACGAGAATCTCTTCAAATAAAAGTTTTAGGAAATACTAAAAGAACCATTTTATATACACTAGGATTTTACATTACAAATTGTTCAATAAGACAAGCTGTTTTCGCTTAAATCAAGCAAAAATCTAAAAATAAATGGTTTCAAAAAGAAATTTTAAGACGGTTTTCGACATGTAGAAGAAGTCCGGACATCCTCAGAAGACAATCCTCGTCAGGACGTCCATCAACTTCGACTGACGGCGATCATGTTGCCGAATTTCTTTCTTACACGAGGTGAGATAATTGATCGTTACCTTGAAACACTGAGACATTTGCGCGAGGCTGTGAGGAGGAAGAGACCTGAGTTGTGGCGAGGTGGGGAGTGGGTGTTGCACCATGACAACGCGCCTGTTCATTATGCGTTGCTCATTCGCAATTATTGCACAAGAAACGCCATGGCCGTCATCCCCAGCACCCGTACTCACAGGACCTGGCCCCTGCGGACTTTTTCCTGTTTCCGAAAGTCAAGAGCCCTTAAAAGGGCGGAGATTTTACTCAACTGACGAAATTAAAGAAAAACCGCTGGAGGAGCTGAACAGCATTCCAGAAGATGAGTTCAGGGTCCTTCCAGCAGTGGAAACGGTGGTGGGAAAAATGTATAGCTTCCCAAGGGGAGTACTTTGAAGGGGACAATGTCCAATAACTTGTACTTTTTTAAATACATTTTTAAAAAATCAGTCCCAGAACTTTTTCTTCCCTCGTATCTCGCAAACCGAGCAACCACCAAAAAAAATGTGGAATACGTAAATGTGCCCTTCGATTTTCCCTAAAACTTTAATTTGAATAAATTTTTGATTAAGTCATATGTACATGCTCTTAAGGGGATGCTCTCAAAAACCAAAGATCGTGTGGACCTCCCTGACAAATCCGGCGTGTACAGGATTACATGTAAAGACTGTGAATGTTTTTATCTTGGGCAGACAGGCCGGAAGCTGAGGACTAGAGTGAGGGAACATTTGAGGAGGGGCGACTCTGAATTTTTCCAACACCTCCAGAACACAGGACATGAGGCCGGTTCAGTCTCGTTACTGCACCATGTCCAAAAAAGTAGAAAGATGGATACATTAGAAAGTATCGAAATCAAATTGGAAAGGAGGAAGAGAGAGTCCCCCCTCCTCAACTCTAGAGAGGGGATGGGAGGTTTGTCCAGTCTCAGGTACACCGTTCTCCCAGTTGTGACTCAGATGGTGGACAGGAATAACTCGTCTGTCCCCATCCATGATATTTTAAATTGTTAATGTTTGTTGTTGTAGATTGTTATTTATTTGTTTTTATTATTTAGTTTTATTCAAAATTTTTTATCAGGTATGTTTTATCAAAAATTGTGTTTTTAATTATTTATTTGCTATTTATATTACATACTATATTTAGGATGGTTCTTTTGTAGACTGCCTGATGATGAGGGAGACCTCGAAAGCCGGCTAGCATTACTTAAATAAAAATCTGTGAGAGGTCAGACTACCTTATATTTGACATCCTGCGAAATAATCACTTCTCACTACATCAGCCATCTTCATATTAATAAGTACATGCGGTCTTGGAAAATGTACTTAGGTATGAGGTTTACCAGGTCCGTTTACCTGAACAGACAGTAGCCCATCTCTCTCGGGCTTCCTGTTCTCTGTAGGTTTCCTGTGATTTATACACTTCCTTTCCACTTTCCGTAGGCGTTACAAGGCGTTACCTCTAGGTCGAACCTTTCCTAATTAAAAAGAAGCGTGCCAAACAAATATACATACATATAAATATATATAAAACGAAAAATAACACGAAAAAAGGTGCCAACTAATTTGAATATATAAATAATGTATTTCATTTCGTCTTGTTATTTTTTCTTTTATTTTTTTATATCAGATTATGACTTTTAATATCTTAGTAACAGTGTTATATTCAGAAAAAAAAGGCTTCCAATCGCTGTGTTTAAAGTTAAAACATGTTTTCCGCAAATGAGCATGTCGTCCTTCGGATATGACTTAATCAAAAATTTATTCAAATAAAAGTTTTAGGGAAAACCGAAGGGCAAATTATTTCTTTCTCATATTTTTTGGTGGTCGCTCGGTTTTCGAG
Source organism: Aradus depressus (assembly GCA_963662175.1). NCBI lineage: Eukaryota > Metazoa > Arthropoda > Insecta > Hemiptera > Aradidae > Aradus > Aradus depressus. Next base: position 27,082,226 of record OY759214.1, read on the forward strand.
ATATGAGGGATGATCAAAAAGTTGCAGAATTGATTTCTTAAGGGTTGGTCCCGAGTAGTTAGATAGGTACTCGTTAAAGACCACTTAGTCTCTAGGTAACTAAACCTGGCAAGGGATGATTTGTAGAGTAGATGTACACAAGTGCGACGAAAGAGCTTTCTAGAAGTAGGCTATATCCTCGTAATCAAAGCTCGGGCATGAATCAAAAACAAAAACAAAAAAGAACACTGCAATTGAATAATTTATATGATTTTGTACGCCAAAATAACTTTTATATTAAATACATCAACCAATTTTCGGCCGCACAAGTATCATATTAGTAAAAAAATAAAGAAAAACCTGTTTTTTAAATATTGTCTCTTTCACAAAATATATATAAAATATGGTAGTACTTTCAGTATTGATACCATCTTCAGCCACGACAAAAAAAATACTGGCTGAAGATGGTAGTAATATATTTAATAGGTTAGGCTTTAACTAAGAGGTCATATCGCCTACTACCAGAGCGCTTTTTCGTCACAGTGATGGACATGAACCCGACTCTACTGTGGGAGTAATAAATTTTGTCTACCCTAAATTTTTATTCACCTAGGCTGTGTCTTTAACGAGTACCTGTCATCCTACAGGCTCGGGACCATCGCTTAACGTGCCATCCGAAGGACGACATTGAGTACGCCATCCTTCGAAGGAAACGTTAAGTGATTGTCCGAGCCTGTAAGATGTCAGGTAGTCGTTAATGATCCCTACACTACATGAATAAACCTAGGTAACAACTTCTAAGTTGAGGAACGCGGACATATTGTGGAAACTTGTAATAAATAAATAAAACAAACTTATTTTTGAAATATTGTCTATTCCACTAAAGATTATCTTTACTACTATCTTTTGTGGAATAGACAATATTTCAAAAATAAGTTTGTTTTATTTATTTAAACCTAGGTAGGTGTAACATTTAGTACACTCACAGCGACGACAAATCGCTCTGGTAGTAGACGATATGACCTCGTTGTCGAAGTCCGGGCTCCTATAACTAACTATATTTATTCACATGCATTGAAACTTCGTTTCAAAATAAAATTAAAATTAAATTAAATTAAGTAATTTTTCTGTAAACTAACTTCGCCTTGTTTTCTCTGCACCTACTAACTCCACTTTATCAACCTACGTATCAATGATATTTTTATTTACTTTATGGAAATTTATATTGGGTTCATAGTGACCAGAAGAAGGGACGTAAAAGTGTCCCAAATATTGCCAAAAAAAAAAAAAAAAAAAATGGAAAAAATGCTGCAAAAATCAACAATTAATATTATCATTTGATTTTTTCTCCTCGTCAATTTCCGTCTAATGATTTAACGGTAATAAATATTATAATTATTATTACGTGTTAGACAATTGGATGGAGGATATATTGATAGCATAGAATCCCTGAAGGGTATTGAAATGGCCTATGTCCCTCTACAAAAGTGGATGTTGGCACTCCTCTTCTGTTAAGTAGTTCCAGTGACTGCAAATCACTGTTATCTGATTCAGCTACCCACGTGCCCAGATCCACCTCCTTCACATCGTCTACCTAGAGACCAAAACATACTTCTTAAAGGATTACATGAAAAAAAAAAAAAAAGATTGGTGAATCACCGGCAAATTACTTCCCCAGAACGAATTAATCAATTAAATTGTCACTCCCCCCTCCAAAACCAGTATTCCGTATAATCAATAGTCTACTTACATAGGGGCTCCTAAATCCCTCATGCTAAATTTTGTGTCGATAAATTTATTACATCTGCAATTTTTGTGTTGAAACTCCTCTGATCCTCTCTTCTCTTTTGCTGATTCCGCTGAAAATTAATAAATGTAGTTCTTATAGGGTTCAGGTCACATATATAATTTTTTTTTTTAAATACAATCATTCTATCGTCAATTATTAGAGTTTTTGTGTTAAGCCTCCCCCCTTTTCCTTTGGTCTATTCCGCTGAAAATCAATGTGTCGTCAAAGAGGGTTCTGGATACACGTGTAAAATTTCGTGTCGATGCATTCATTCTACCGGGAGTTATCGTGTTCACAGTCATTTGGACAGACTGTTTTTATATTCGGAATCTTAAGGTCGGAAAACATGAAAATCCGTTGAAAACTTCACATCGAATTTTTAACCGATTAAGTAACTTCCCCTATGTAAAAGTCATCGTTGAATCACCGGCTATGTTGGCTTCCCTAGTTCGAATTAATCAACTAAGTCTTCTCTCTCCAATCAAAATCAATCAACCTTATGACTTAAAATCAAAATATATATGTGTGTGTACGTCTGAACACAATGACTCTCGATAAAATTAATGTATTAACATGAAATGTTATATGTGTATAAGAACAACTATTGATTTTTAGGTAAATCGGCCAAATGATTGGTGAGAATGAGGGGGATGCCGTTGTCAGATAATGAATGTATCGACATGTTGGTATATAATCTAAGGGGTTAGTTCCGCCAGTAAATATGTTACTGTTGTCATGCTATTTTATATTTAAATTCAAATTCCCTTAAGGACGATACCTGTAAACTTCCAGCAAAAACAGCCGAACAGAAGGATGGATTCAGGGGAGGAGGCTCAACACAGCCCTAATAACTGCAGATGTAATGAATTCATAGGCACAAGAATTTGTATGACAATTCAGAAGCCCGCATGATATAATTATTGAATTTTAGTCAGGGAGCGAAAACTTAATTTGTGCAATTCGTGCTGGTGAAGTACATTGCCGTAAGTACACACTGACGTCATTATCTATAATAAATATAAATAAAAAAATAAAATAGCTTTATTGACGTTATTTTAGAACAAAAGCCTCTCCTTTTGGAAGTTTGGAGTCTACTGCTCTTTCAACAGAAGAAATAAGAAACGAATTCAACGATTTTCCCAAATTAAATTAAATTATTTCTTAAGTATAACTGTTACTTCTTGATTAAAAGTGAAACAAGATAGAACAAAACAAAAGCAAAAAGTAAAAAAGTAAAAATGAGGGTTATTTCTTAAATAGTACTGTAACACATTTGTTCCATCTTTCTCTGTTCCTTGCCACCGTGCACCATCCATCCCCTATTCTCTCCACTATCTCGTCCCTCCACCGCAGTCCTGGTCTTCCTTTCCCTCTTCTTCTGTCTCTAGGAATCCACTCCATGCAAACTTTAGCCCATTGTCGAAGATCCATCCTTGTCATATGCCTAGCCCATCTCCACTTCATCAACTGTGCTTCCTTCTGGAGGCTTCTTAGCCTCACCTTCCGAAGAACCTCGCTGTTTCTTATCCTGTCACTTATCTTTATTCCATGCTCCTCATCATCCTAAATTGGTTTACTTCCAGACGACGATCCAGCTTCTGCGTCAGCGACCAGGTTTATCTATAATAGTTATCACAAATGGAAAGCATTTTCGGGCTTGCCTAGCTTGCTTAGGGTTGCGAAAAAGCACGGACTGGTCCTGGGGGGAAGTACATTATCGAGGATTCACCCAACTCACTATTTTATAAACAAAAACAATGATAGCAAGGATATATCCATTTCATGGCATACAATACATTGTATATATTCCAATACAATGTACATAAGCTTTTGTATCTAAAAATACAGAGCTATGTAACTTGTAAAGTTTGTCTCTTGACACTTTTTCCTTGAATACATAAAACATGTATCTTCTTTTTTCTTTTTTTTTTTTTTCTTTTTCACGTCTTTATGTGTATGTCTTTGTCAACAGAATAAAACGGTACTGCTAAAGTTAGAAATGTCTTTAAAAAATTCAAAAATATTTAACAAGAAGAGAAAAGACATAGTCCACTGGGTACCGCCCACATACCCCCAGAGACAGAGCCATACATCAGGCTGATGATGGAGAGGAACATCCTGGTGAACAGAGAGCGGAAGGCTGGGTTCTGTCTGTCTTTCCTCCCCAGTACATCCTGACACTCAATCCTGACAATACTGGAGAGAGTGTTGACAATAAATTTTATCCTGTTCGATATGAAAATGTGGATAGCCAAGCCAATAAACAATTATTGACTAGGCTTTCTGCCTTTTCGTATCCAACAAAGCACAATTTATTGCTTCCTTGATAAATAAATATCAAATTTAGGCAAAATTCAATATCGAAAGAAGTTATATATATTTCCCTAGGCGAATTTATCAAATAAGTTAGTTAGGGCTTTTATAGGGGATGCAGAATCCTCATACTAAATTTCGTGTCGATTTATTCATTCTATCAGGAGTTATCGTGTTACTGATAGATACAGACTATTTAATTTCTTACCTACAAGATAAGAAAGAATTGTAATCGTGCGAAAATCCGTGATCGAGGTTTCAACTGATTTTCACGTGTCAAAGTCCCCTCAATATGTTTGGACCATTTTCGCGTCTGTGCGTGAGAGTTTATGTGAGCTCTCTACCGTAAAAACGATTGTAGCTATGAGAATGAAATTTGGAATAATGAGGTCACATGTTTTAACTTAAGTCTGATTAGATTTTGGCCGAAATCTAACGAAAAATGAGACCACTTTCTACCGGTACCTAACTACATTTTACAAGATACAGCATATGTTTATGACCTTATCAAATATCTTTTCAAGTTATTGAGAATATTAAAATACATAATTTATATGCAATATGATTTTTTACAGATCGTTTGGTTTTTGAGATAAATGCCGAAATGTAGTTTTAAAACACATATTTTTAGAAGTTTCCTTGATTTACCCAAAAACGGTTACTCCTATCGAAAAATTGAATCTTACCAAAATTGTCCCTTGTACAATTTTCAATCGCCAAAAATCCTTAAATTTGAGATAGGATTAATACAACAGAAGTTACAGCGCCCCGAAAAATGTAAACTAAATGCCTATGAGGAGTATATCCAAGTAATTTTTAAATTTTAACTCACAGCAACGAATTTTAAAATATGGTTTTAGAGTTGGTAGTTTTTTGAAAAATTATAAAAATTAAGAAAAATATATGTGATGTGGCAATTACAGGACTTTCTTATACCAACCACGCTTACAGAAATCATTTCATTTTGTCTTGTACAGCGTTATCTTGAGAGTAGTAAACATTCGTACACCCAGTAATGCCAGTAAAACATCTCTCCCTGGTTCATGGATGTTTGTCAACACCGGTAATGTAGCCCGCCCCTGTGGGGCAAAATTAAAAATGGGCTATACCCCCCCCCCCCCCCCCCCCTTCCTCTCTAAAAACTCAAGGGAAGTAATTTCCACGAGAGTCCCTTTTTAAAGCGTTTATAAACTTAAATGTTCTTCCATTCCGTTACTTTTTCAGTGATTTAATTGTTTATTTTTCGGTTACATTAGTTAAATAATTATTAAGTAATTCACCATAAAATTAACAATTACAAATGTTAGTATGGATATTGCAGGATGCTTCTTTCTTTATAAGTGAATGAAAATTATTGCTTTCCTGTTAAAATGTTTTATTTCAGAATCTGTTTTGCATTTTTTACATCATCAAGTTGAAGGAAAATAAGGGTTGAGTGTGTGGTATAGTTGCAATTTAAATAATTTTCCCCCAACTCAGGTGAAGGATCATCCCTATCCGAACAGACAATCCTGAACAAAAAAAAAATTCTCAGGGACACATATCGTTGTGTACAATTACCCATTAACGTTGTATCGATTATCTTGCATCGAAATAACTTTTTTTTTGTAACACACCGTTTAAAACAAGTTACTAATCTCAAAATCTTAAGTGAAAGCCCCATATCATCACGCACCATCAGTGTTGCTCCTTTTAATTAATTTTAATTAGAACTAAAAAAAAAAATTAACTGCTACTTAAGTTATTTCACCTTTTCTTTAGTTGTCCCTTGTGTATATGTAAAAAAAAAAAAAAAAGTTAAGAAAAGGAAATAATCGATATAATTAAGTTAATGGACAGAAGAAACAAGACAATATCCTTAACAAACAGTCTGAAGAACATAAATCCGTAACTTATTAATAGTCTTGTCCAGGGATGGTGTGTTTGTGTTCGTTTGTAAAAGAAACAATCGTTTGTTTGTTTATTCGTTTTTAAAAGAACACAGTCCAGAATACAAAACCGACAGTAGCCAACAAGGAGGAACTTCTACTTATAAATCATGAAACCTTACAGCGTATTAAGGACAAAATTATTTATAATATTTTTATAAATATATTATTAACTTTTTATAGTTGTTCGGTTCTTGTGTCACTGAGTTTTTTTTTTTTCTTCTTCTTCTTCTTCTTCTATTTATAAAAAGACCGAAAGAGGAAAATACGACAATCTGTGGTCATGTAGGGTTTTGAAAAACAGCCTTGTATTAACCTTATTAATGTAAGTTACCAGGAGACTTAATGTGTATTCTTTTCTCATCATTCTCAGGGTAAATAATAGAAACACGATATTCAGATAAGTTCGTTAATGTTCTTAGACAAAAATGATTTATCTGAGTTTCAATTTTTATTTCTAGTTATTTATTCAGTATATAGTATACTATTTGTTAAAAATGGTATATTTGAAAATCACCGACAGTGTACTTCCCCAGAACGAATTAATCAATTGACTTTTCGCTCCTTCTATAAAACGAGTCGACCGTTTGCATTAAAATTCAACAGTTGACTTACATAGGGACTTCTAAATCATACTACATTTTGTGTCAATCAATTCATTACTTCGGCATTTATTAGGGTTTTTTGAAATGAGCTGCATTCCCTTTAGCCGATATCCCTCAAAATTGACAGGTTATGTCCTCTTTGGGTTTTGAATTTAAATATGAAAATTCATGTTGATATATTCATTATATCGGCAGTTATTTATCAGTTGAGTCCTTGATTTGATCCACCCCTTCTCTTTGCTGAATCCGCTGAAAATCGATAGGTATTATCCTTATGAGGTTTTGATCAGACATCTAAAATTTAGAGTCGATACATTCATTCTATTGGCAGTTATTAGAGATTTTATGGTATGCCTTCCCCTAATCTCCACTTACTCTTTGGTCGATGTGGCTGAAAAACCACAGGTGTCGTTGTTAGAGGATTTTGAATTCACAAGTAAAATTTCGTTACGATACAATCATTCTATCGGGAGTTCTCGTGTTCACTAACAGACAGACATTTATCATATTTGGAATCTAGAGGTCCGAAAATGTTAAATTCCGTTGAAAATTCCGCATCGAATTTTTGATCTATTACAAAACTTCTCCTATACTTCGTATAGCTGCGGAAGTAAAAAACATTTGGAAGTTTTATTATCGAGCTGTATGAAGTATAGGGGAAGGTATGTAATCAGTCTGTCTGTCACTACGATATATCCCAATAGAATGAATGTATCGACCGTGTGGACGACAACTATTCATTTTCAAACTCATTCATTACATTGGCAATTATTGGGGTTTTTGAATTGAACCTTTCTCTCCTGCTGGTTCCGCTAAAAATTAATAACTGACCTGTTTATAGAGTTTTGAATTCACATATGAAATTTTGTGTCGATTCATTACAACGGCTTTTATATGGAATACAATTTTTCGCAGTTCGCCCAGTTTGCTAGATATATGATGAAAACAGTCCTGAAACGTCTCTTTAATTTTCACCAAAATCTGTCGAAGGGAAGAGTGGGGCTCAATTGAAAAACCCTAATAACTGCCGATGCAATTTATCAATACAAAATTGAGTCTGAGGATCCAAAAGGTCCTAAGTCAACTTATATTGATTAGCTCAATATGTCAACTGGTCTTGAAGGGAGCACAATAACTTCATTGATTAATTCGTTCTGGGGAAGTACAATGCAATATTTTTTTTCTGATCTATGAAAGAAGGATACTTTCTATTTTTTGTATAGTCTGTTTTCATTGTAGAAAATACTTAAAACGTCAACAATAAGTAATGAAAAATAAACTTGGTCCTAACTAGGATAGCCTAAGAAGAAATAAATAATATAGGTAGTACAATGTCTGTATAGCGGCTTCAACCAGATATTATCTAGTCTAACAGAAGTATTATATACATACAGAATATAGGTGGTTTTTGTGGCACCGATGTATATATTTTTTGAATATATAAAGAATCGGTATATAGGCTTCAACCAGATATGATGATAGTCTACGTTACTTAAAAATAAACATTATTCTAGTTGATCCTAAATAAAATAGTCGAAGAAGAAATATAGAATACAGATGTATTCATATATTTTCTGAAAAAACCATAATACAGCTAATTCAGAAGAGAGGACCAGATACGATGAAAGTGAATCATCTAGGCTACACCCCGACTAACACGAAAGTTTCAGCGCTTCCTCTAAAACTGTGCATCCGGGAGCTAAAACAAACTTAAGCACTCTGTCCTTCGGATGGGACGTTAAGCGATGGTCCCGAGCCTGTACGATGTCAGTTACTCGTTAAAGACCCTAGGTGAATAAAAATTTAGGGTTGACAAAATTTAGGACTCCCACAGTAGAGTCGGGCTCATGTCCACCAGAGTGACAAAAGATCGCTCTGGTAGTAGGCGATATGACCTCATAGTTAAAGCCAGGACATGAGTCATAAAACCTAACCTAATACTTAAAACACGGGGGGCGCCGGTAGCTCAGTGGTATGCGTGCTTGACTTCTGAGCTCAAGGTCGTGGGTTCGTAGCCCGACCGAGGCCCTTAGTTTATTTTATCTGGGAGGTAAAATAAACTTAAGCACGCCGTCCTTCGGATGAGACGTTAAGCCTTGGTCCCGAGCCTGTACGATGTCAGGTACTCGTTAAAGACCCCTAGCCTAGTCGGGCTCATGTCCACCAGAGTGACAAAAGAGCGCTCTGGTAGTAGGCGATATGACCTCATAGTTAAAGCCCGGACATGAGTCATAAAACCTAACCTAATACTTAAAACATCTTTCCATGATGTGGGAACGACATATGTTTACGACAATTTCAAAATTCTCCATAATCAAATATTATTTAATGTCTAGTTCAACCACTGGACTGTATGCCATGTAATATGGGTCATCTTCCATATATAGAAGGTTAACTTTTATAAATAATAGAAGATAAAAAAAATGATGTGAAAGGTGATTGGGTTAAATTCCCATGGTTTGGTTGAACTTACGGTGCAATAAAAATGACAAAAAAAAAAAAAAATGCCGATGAATCACCGGCAATTTACCCAGAAACAATTATTCAATTAATTTTTCGCTCCCCCTCCAAAACCAGTCGACCTTTTGTGCTGATATTCAATAATTAATTGACAGTTATTAGGGTTTTTGAATTGAGCCCCTTCCCCTGAACCCCCCTTTCCCTCGGCCGATATCGATGAAATTTGACATGATATGTTCTCATTGGGTTTTGATTTCAAAAGGCAAATTTCATGTCGATACAGTCATTACACTGGTAGTTATTAGGCTTTTTGAGTTGAGCCCCCCTTCTCTTTTAGGGCGCTATAATTTTGGTTGTATTGGTTTTATCTCAAATTATAGGACAAATGAATGATTACGAATTTTAACAAGAAACAGTTTTGGTAAGAGGGTAATTAGACCAAACCTCTAAAATGGATTTCAAAACATTTCAGGACTGTTTTCGGTAAGTCTCTCGCAAAACAGGAAACCAGCGAAACATTATATTTAAGTGAAACTTCTTTAGCGAGACTAGTGAATCAGAATTACCTCGACGTAAAGAATCAAACATGAAACGGTAAGTAGATGGGGATGAATAGCGCATGTGTACAAGTCAACTACGAGTTTAGGTCGGTGTCGGTGCATCACAGTTGTCGTGTGCTACGTGTTTGTATACAGATATCTCACAAGATATCTCCACAAAGTTGATACAAGGCTATTTATATCACACTTTAGTTATCACAAACCACTGGTAACATTTGTAAGTAACAGTGAAGTACTAGATCAATGAAATATAAATTTTAAATATTTTTATTAATCTAAAATTAACCTGTTTTAAAATGGTTAATACTTACAATAAAAATGAAATAACATGTATATAAATATATATATATTTATTTATTTAATAAAAAATGTGCCTTTCAGCTTACTCAACAACTTTTGTTTTAACTACAATCTTTTGTGCGTTAGGGATCTGACAAAGTTCCAATCATAGACAGATATCAATATCATTGCAAGAATGGTCAAAACATGATCAGGGGACCTTAAAACATGACGACCCGATGTAATGAATGTATCGACATGAAATTTTATATTTAAATTCAAAACCCCACAAGGATGGTACCTATTAAATTTCCGCGAAACAGAGAAGGGGGAGTCAAGTATAATAACTACCGATGATAATATATCGACACAAAATTTATTATGAGGATTCAGAAGCCAAATATTGAGTATTAGCCAATACTATAAGTGGCCTTGGAGCAAGAGCGAAAACTTCATTGATTATTTCGTGCTGGGGAAGTATATAGCATGTGATTCAACTACGACTTTTTGAAATATATTCGATCAATAAATTATCTTGCAGTTATACAATAATATGTTGTCTTGAGAATCTTGTGTATTTTATATACAAAAAATAAAAAGGGAATGAAAAAAGGAAGTACTACTGGTACAACATCACGTTAAAATAACACCCTAGATAACACTTTATATCAGGTGATTTAAATAACACCGGATGCACACCCCACACATCACTCCCGAATTACAGAAAATTAGGGCTTTCAGACTGATTTACGATGTCTGTCAACACCTTAAACAAACCCAAAAATATCAAATAAATAAATCTCGGGTACCATTAAAAGTAATCAAAAACTTTGAATAAACTTTTTTGGAAAATTATAACATAATAAAGTATATTTATAGTGTAGATCTCACACGTGAAGGTCTCAATTAGGGGCGTCTAGACGGGGGTGAAATAAATTAGATTAGTGTCTTGGATATGTGCATAGGATAATGTAAGATGTATGGATAAATAAGAGGTAGCTTGTTAAATAATGTATCTTCACATTATATCCATCCAGTGAAGCGGGCGCCGGTAGCTCAGTGGTATGCGTGCTTGCTTACTGTGCTCAAGGGAGCCAGCCGAGGCCCTTAGTTTATTTTATCTGGGAGATGAAAAAAAGCACGCCGTCCTTTGGAAGGGACGTTAAGCTTTGGTCCCAAGCCTGTACGATGTCAGATACTTGTTAAAAACCCCTACTTTAAATGAATAAAAATGTAGGGTAAGCAAAATTTAGGACTCCCATAGTAGAGTCGGGCTCATGTCCACCAGAGTGACGAAAGAGCGCTCTGGTAGTTGGCGATATGACCTCGTAGTTAAAGCCCGGGCATGAGTCATAATAACTAACTCCATCCAGCTATTAGCTTTGCAAATAATCAACCTCTGTGAAATTGCACGAAGTTCCCAATTATTATTGTTCAGCTGATAGCATATGGTCCCCATTGTGAGAATTTCAACCTGGCGGTGGATATTTCCGAAATTCTATCTAATAATAGCTCCCAAATTTCATTTTTTGCACTTCACAAACCTTCAATCAAAATGATAAAACAAAATTCGTCACCTTTTTATTCCGTACGCAGCAATCTCAATCTTTATTATTATTAATCTGCGCCTATCCAAATTAGCCCGTTAGGATCCCCAATGACCTGTATCCATCAGGCAACCATGACCCTCGTGGTCGAAATGCTTTAAAAAAAAAAAAAAATCCTAACTTTGGTTATTGTTCAGCTGATTATCAACCCTCCGTTGAGCGCAACATAAATTCTAAAATATAGATCGAGTATATCGATGGAAAGAGGAGGCTATTGGCCACGCACAGGTACTCCAAACTCCGGCGCCGAGTTAGCAAGACTGTTTCGGGAGCGTCGCAAAGTTCACGCGGCGTGCGCGGTGAACGAAGGCGCGAGCACCTCTCACGCTGCTGTAACCGAACCGATGGACATATCGAATGAAGATGACATACATCTGTCGAAGACGTCTCCGAGCTGATTGATATCAACATCAGTCGAATCGATGCGATGCAGGACCATTGGAGTGCTATACGCTAAAAATATACACTAAAAATGACTCGCTGCCATAGATGTTTCACGTTAAACCAACGGCCGTGCGCCCCGATTCAGCCCCACCCGAAATTTTGACATTTTCTGACTACATAATACTTGGTATAGTTGGGACTGTAATATATATAAAGAAAGTACAGTGGGTTGGTGGAGAGGGAGGGAAGAAGAACGAGGTGTTGAGGATGAGTCTCATTTGGATCTGTGAGGATCAGGAGACCAGCCGCCGGCAGGAGATTCGTCCTCCAATGGAGGATAATGGACCCACAAAACTGAGGACGGCCCAGCGGTTCCCAACTTTTTATATCCCCGGCTATTCCAAGTATGGAGGAAGTTATGTAATCGGTCAGAAATTCCATGTTGAGTTTTCAACGGAATTTAATGCTATCTAACTTCCTGATTAAAAAAAAAAATGTATACCTGTGAACATGATATTTCCCAATAGAATGTTTTAGCCTAAATTTTAGAGGGAGAGCGAAAACGTAATTTCTTGGTTCATGCTATGGAAGTACATAGCCGTTGATTCACCCAACTAAAAGGTCTGGAAGACAAATACCACGTAATATTTACAAGAGGGGGACACTCTCTCAAGTGCAACTAAATTATTAAGGTCCGAACACATTTCTATTAGTTATTATGACTCATGTCCCGGCATTAACTACGAGGTCCTATCGCCTACTACCAGAGCGCTCTTTCATCGCTCGACTCTACTATGGGAGTTCTAAATAATACCTTGGGTAGGGGTCTTTAACGAGTACCTGACATCGTACAAGCTTGGAACCATCGCTTAACGTCCCATCCGAAGGACGGCGTGCTTAAGTTTATTTTACCTCCCAGATAAAATAAACTAAGGAGCTCGGCCGGACTACGAACCCGCTATCTTTAGCTCAGTAAGCAATCACGCATACCACTGAGCTACCGGCTCCCCTAATATTAATTTCTGGGATCTGTCAATGTACCGATTGAACGGAAAATTAATAGGTGTCATCCTAATAGGCTTTTGAATTTATATATAAAATTTCTTGTGGATAAGTTCATTACACCGGCAGTTATTGGGATTTTTGAGATGAGCCCCTTCCTCTGATTTCTCTCTCCGTTTTCGGTGTTTTCGCTGAAAATTAGGATTTTAAGATGTCAAAAATCTCTTCAGATGAAAGTTGTAGAAAAAACTAAAATAGAAATAAAAGACGTTGTCTTCCCACTGTTTTATTTTATACCAGAACCGGTTTTCGACGCAACAGCGTCATCATCAGTGGTTCATCCCACCCACACAGCACAGCGGTTGGAAGATAACTGGCCAGTGTGGGTGGGATGAACCACTGATGATGACGCTGTTGCGTCGAAAACCGGTTCTGGTATAAATAAAACAGTGGGAAGACTACGTCTTTTATTTCTATTAGAAATCTCGTCCCACAACATCTTACTATCACATATGAAAAAACTAAAAGGTACATTTTCTATAGAATACGATTTTTTGCAGGTTGCACGGTTTATAAGATATACACTGAAAACCATCTTAAAATGTCGTTTTGAAAACAATTTTTTTTAGAACGGTTATAGTCCTACCGAAAAATTGGTTCTGAAGAACTTAATTAATTAATTCATGATGGGGAAGAACATCATCATTGATTCACTGATGAAATTTAATGACTTTTGTGAATAGAGATAAAGAGATCATTATTGGTTAGGGCAGGTCGTTGGTTCGTAATGACCCACTGACTGGCTTGCCGGGGGACCTATTTTAGTGGGACTCAATTATTTACAATTTACACTTATGTCTGACATAGCCACATCGTCACATAGAGTGACATCAACATTCTCTGATGATGTAGACATTCTCTTCAGAAAGCCTGTAGGTTCAAAGGGAGGCCGAGACATACAAAAGATGAGAGACATGTCTCTCATCTACTGTAGTCTGATGAATAGCGTTTATAAATCAGCAGTTCCAGGGTTCTACATCTCTCAGTAGATATTCAATAACAATAATAAAATAAATAAATAAAATAAAATAGCTTTATTGACATTTTTTTAGAACAAAAGCCTCTCCTTCTGGAGGTTTTGAGTCTACTGCTCTTTCAACAGAAGAAATCAGACAAGCAATCAGAAAAAAATCCGAAGAGAAATCAGAAAAGAAATATCAAAATGAATGAGAAAAAAAGAAAAATGACAACTAGTTGATATTGAACTTTAATGAATGTTCCTAAATTAAATTATTTCATAAGTAAAACTGTTACTTCCTGAATAAAGATAAAATAAAATAAAAAAGTAAAAATGAAAGTTATTTCTTAAATAATACTGTTACACATTAGGTTACATCTTTCTCTGTTGCTGCCACTGTGCACCATCCATCCTCCATTCTCTCCACTATCTCGTCCCTCCACCGCAGTCCAGGTCTTCCTTTTCCTCTTCTGTCTCCAGGAATCCATCGTCGAGGATCCATCCTTGTCACGTGTCCGGCCCATCTCCACAAGTGTGCTTCCTTCTGGAGGCTTCTTAGCCTCACCTTCCGTAGAACCTCGCTGTTTCTTATCCTGTCACTTATCTTTATTCTATGCATGCTCCTCATCATCCTAAATTGGTTTACTTCCAGACGACGATCCAGCTTCTGTGTCAGCGACCAGGTTTGTGCGCCATATAGGATGGATGGATAGACGCAGCTCATCAGGATTTTGGCCTTCAGGTCAACTGAAATATCTCCCTTAATAATATTAATAATAGTTTTCATTGTTTAAAGAGATCAACCTTATACAATAGAGTTAGTGACCATTACATTAACAAAGCTGAACGGTAATGACATATATAAATAAAGGTACTTCTGCACAAGACTATACGATTACCTCAATAAAATAAACAATACATTCACTTTGTTAAATAAGTACAAAGTTAAAAGTGAGAATGAAGTCTAAAATATATAAAGAAAAAAGAGAAGCAGCCATCAGCAGCCAGATTACATACGTAGAGCTAGCTGCCTGGTTGCTGGTTGCACACGAGAAGCAAGCAGCCTTCAACAACCAAGTTGCATGTGTTCAGCTTCCTGCCTGGTTGCTGGTTGCACACGAGAAGTAAGCAGCCATCAGCAGCCAAGTTACAAGTGTTCAGCTACCTGCCTGGTTACTGGTTGCACACGAGAAGCAAGCAGACATCAGCAGCCAAGTTACATGTGTTCAGCTTCCTGCCTGGTTGCTGGTTGCACACGAGAAACAAGCAGCCATCAGCAGCCAAGTTACATGTATACAAGACAACTCACAAAAATAAAGGAACATCACTTTAAAAAATTTTTTGTACAATTCACACCGTTACTTTTTCCGTGTTCTGCCCAAGAAAATAAAAAAAAAGAAGGAACAAACGGATACCCAGCCAAGACTTCAGATTAATTTAACGTTTCTTCCCTGTCTCAGACACTCTATCACCCCTGTCCACTCCTGTCTTCTTTCGTTTTCTCTTCTGTCGTCATCCAAACACATTTATTTCTGAACAACCGATTTTTTACTTTCCCAGCTATACTGAGAAATTATGTATTCGGTCACAATTCGATGTGCAGTCTTCAACAGAAGAAGTCCCCGTTTTGACCATTTTTGCGACGATTGTCTACATAAGTCAAATATGAGGTTTAGTCAAAACTGTTGTCATACCTTATGGTGGATACCGTCGTCACTGGCTGCTGGTCGAGTACTGTGGGCGAGCGCTTTCGATGTAAAGACATCATCTTCAAGCCACTGTTAACGTTGTACTGAGGTTAGTCCGTGTTTGTTATCTTATAAAGGTCTTTTTCAGGTAATTTGTTTATCTCTGTGGTCCGTGTCAGGTAGTCTGTTTGTCTGTGAGTTTGGTCTCAGGTAATCTGTTTATAGGTGTAATTAAGTGGTCGAAGTTGGTGGAGCGAATATATCAATGTCTCATGTCTGGGTGTGTATGTATTAGTATAATGTATGATGTATCTATGGGTAATTTATCCTTTGTCGCTTGGTTGGGCGGTGGTCCGTGTGACCGTCTTCTGGTCTTTTCCGTTTGTGAGTATGTGGAAGTAGTTTGAGTGGGGTGGAAATCGTGTCAGATTTTGTGTTTAGTTGTTCGTTAATGATGTTGTTGGTCGCAGTACGTATTTTGTATATTTCCATATTTTCTAGTATGTCAAGTCTCTGTCCTTTCTGTTGCCTCTGTAAGAGGGTCATGCTGTCCTGTATGTTGGTGGAGTCGTGTCCATGGTCGTGTAGGTGGTTACTAAAGTTTGAGTCTCGTTTGTTGAGTCTGAATGAACGTATGTGTTCTGAATTTCTGGTTTTGAGTGTTCGCCCTGTTTGTCCAATGTATGTGTGGTTACAGGCACATGTCAGTTTGTAGACTTGTGTCCAAAGTGTCTGTTTTGTCTATGTTGGTATTTAAGTTATACCGTAATGTGTTGTCAGTACTTAGTGCTGTTAAAAGTCCTTCTTTGTGAAATAGGTTTGTAAGTCTGTAGGTGTCTGTTCCTGTGAAAGTGAACATGCAGCGTGGTGTTGGCTGTTGGTTAGTTTTTGTGTGCTGTTGTTTGTTATTGTATTGTAGTAGTAGTTTGACTATTGTTGTGCGTGTGTAGCCGTTGTGTGCTATGTCGAAGATTGTGTTAAATTTTTTGTCGTATTTGTCTGTAGTCAGCGTTGTATTCTTCAGTCTGTGTATCATGTGTCGGAACGCTGCGAGTTTGTGTTGTGTTGGGTGATTGGATGTGGCATGTATTGTGACGACTGTATCCATCGAAAGGTATGACAACAGTAACATATTTACTGGCGGAACTAACCCTTTAGTCAAAACTGTCGATTGACTTTGGTGAAAGAGCACAATGGATTCCTTCGATTCATCAACGACTTTTTTATTTTCAGACTGATTTTCAGATATATATACGAAGTTGTGTTATAGTTAAAAACAAAGTTCTTTGCGAAATGATTGCGATGGAACGATTTATTTTCCTGCCTAAAGGCTTTTTCTGATTATGTTTTCCCAGGTGAGTTATTGTAGGCATAAGGGTAGCATTATTTTACTTTCTTATACCGTTAATGATCTAGTAGAAGACCAGCTATAATTTCTACAGGAAATGTAATTTTGATTTATTTTATTATTTGTTTATCTCCATTAATGGTATTTATTTTAATTAATTTCGTTTTTATTAAAAATCAATTTATTTAATTATCACAGAGGGCGCCGGTAGCTCAGTGGTATGCGCGCTTGCCTTCTGAGCTCAAGGTCGAGGATTCGGGACCAGGCCGAGGTTAATTAACTTAAGCACGCCGTCCTTCGGATAATGCGATGGTCCCGAGCCTGTACGATGTCAAGTACTCGTTAAAGACCCCTGGCCTAGGTGAATAAAAATTTAGGATAGGCAAAATTTAGGACTCCCATACTAGACTCAGGCTCATGTCCACCAGAGTGAGGAAAAGAGCGCTCTGGTATTAGGCGATATGACCTCGTAGTTGAAGCCTGGGCATGAGTCATAAAACCTAACCTAACCTTTAAGTATCACAGGTCATTACAGGATTTTCTTCCCCAGCTGTAGGGGAAGTTATGAAATTATTTTTCTGTTGTCCCAAATATGTCAAGGATTTGGGATACCTGAAATATATTTTTGAAAATAATATCATATCAGTGAGTAATTATAAAATCTATGTAGGGGGATGTAAAATGTATGTATTCAAATGAATACTTTCAAATACCAAAGATCTCTCAGTTGGATGTTCAGCAGATTTTACGGTTCTCAGGAATGTATTTTCTTGTAGCGATAAAACTTGATCAAGTGCATATATAAAATTGACTTTTTTCGGTATTAAGAGAATGTTAGACTCCATACAAAGAATGTTAATAGCCTATTTTTAATCTAAAACGTTGGCAAATGTGTTTTTAGGTGAGAATTCTTAGGATGTCAGAAACATTAAGTGTCTATTCTGTGGGAGAAGAGGGCGCCGCTAGCGGCTCTCTTTGACACTTCAATAGACAGAATTAATCAGACAGTCCCCGACTGACTTCAGATCTTGGCTGTATCTACTGTTCAGGCAACGTCTTCTGTTCGGTTCGTTTAACAGGTAAAACCACTTCACACCTCGTAGTTTTTCAAACGTTTCAACGATAACACTAACTGATCCACTGAAAATTTTTATTTTTCCGCATTTAACCTTGACGCCATGAAATTCCAATAAACAGGTACCGAGAGTTCTGTTTTATTTATAACTTTATTAACTTGCCAGCATAAAGGGAAGTTATTGTAATGGGTCCGAAAATCGAAATCAAAATTTTCATAATATTTTTTATGTTTCAAGGTCATTACAGTATTTTTACACTATTTTTGGAAAGAAGTATGTGTGTACGTACATACGTACGTGCGTGGGCAATTTTTCTTGTACGATATCTCACGAATGAAAAATGATATCGACTTCCTTTTGATGCCAATCGAAGCGTATCAACGTAAATATGATAAAATTGTTCTAGCTCATTAACGGATAGTCGGATTATCATAAAATTTCACATGTAGTATTCTTAATACCCAATTGAAAAATAGGGTGTGTTAGGTCTCAAAATACTTAAGGGGAGGGAGGGTTGTGAGGGGGCCCTATGCATAAATATAGTGCTAGCTCATAAACGCAAGGTCGGGTCGTGATGAAATTTCACATGTAGTATTCTTAAGAGCCAATTGAGATATAGACTATCTGGCGTCACGAAATTCTTAAGAGAAAAGGGGGTTGTAGGAGGGGGGGGGGGGGGGGGTTAAACATAAAAATAGATCTAGCTCATCAACGGATGATCAGATTTAAATGAAATTTAACATGTAGTATTCTTAAAAGCCAAATTGGAAAATAGGGTGTATGGTGTCTCCAAATTCTTAACAGGGGGTGGGGGGGGGGGGGCGGCTAAGCATAAAAATTGTGCTAACCCATTAACGGATAGTCGGATTGTAATGAAATTAAACATGTAGTATTCTTCAAAGCCAAATAGGAAAAAAGGGTGTGTGACGTCTCAAAAATCTTATCGGGATCTATGTACAGATTAAATTCAATTAAATGAATAAATAATGCTATACTGAATAAAATGCCTACTTTTGTGATATTATTGTTAATGATATTGATATCATGCTGGGACGTTTGTCGTGTGGACCTCAAGGATCGCACTCAGTTAGAAATACAATCTCTGTAGACTCATAATACACGGCCCAGTAATTTCCTCTGATTTAGGGAGCGAAGGGGCGAAACACACATCTGAGAACCTGCTTGTTTTTTACTTCAATTCTTTATTTGGAATATAATCGGTAAACCACCATAAGGAAATGTGATGTCGATGATAAAACAGAACAGTACAAAATGAATGATAACAAAATCAAATAAATGAACTATGTACAAAATAAAAAATTAAATATGTACAGATATACAATAAGTGAAGGTTAGTAACTAACTACAATAAGTAATATATAAAAATAATAGAAAAAAATAATAATAACAAAATAGCTTATAGAATGTATGTATTGACACGAAATTTTGTATGTGTATCCACTACCCCATAGGAACGACACCTATTTATTTTCAAGCAAAGATTAGGGGGAAGGCTCAATTTAAAAAATCCCAATAACTGCCGATGTAATGAACATATCGACACGAAATTTAGTATGAGAATTCAAAAGCCCTTATGTAAGTCAACTGTTGATGTTTAGCCCAAACATTGGTTTCAAAGGAAGAGCGAAGAGTTAAATGACTAATTTTTTCTGGGGCATATAGATTTAGATATGTTGCCGGTGATTGACCAACCAACTATACTTACACACAATTAGTGTTCTATGCCCACCACTTAAATTAACAATGGTTCAGCAGTTATAAGGAAATAAACAATTGATCGCGCTAGAATTTTTCAATTCTGATAATTTTGGTTCACTCTACAACTAATTTCCAATGTTTTTTTCAGATTTTTCTGAGCGTTCCTTATTTTGGTGATAAGAATTAAAATTCAACCTTTTATACTTCACGTCTAAAATTGGACCACCACACCCTATCTCTGTCGATTAGTTTCAGAGAAAATCGTCTGTGACAGACGGTCGAACACTAATGTTGTTCGGCAACTCGGGAGGTCGTACCAGGAACAGACCAAGTAGCAGCGCCACCTTCAAGTGGCCTTCTTGTTCGACATGCCCTTCCTTATATACAAACAAGATGCCCCGGAGCTGAATTATGACTTAATCTCTGACTACGTTCAGATCATTAGTAGCAGTTCTGTCTAACTGTTATTTTTTATGTTATTTCACAGGTATATTTATTTTATGTTAGTTCCACTGTGATTGTCAGCCAGATCACCTTGTTATAGAGGTCATTCATTTAGCTCCCCTTCGTTCCTTAATTTCAATCTTCTGAAACTGTCTTACATTTAAAAAATATAAAGAAAAACGTATGTTTTTTCAAAAATATAGTGCTACCATCTTCAGCCACGACTTAAATACTACATATGCAAGTTCAACAAGTTTACAATCCAAACATCCCTTTTCAGCCCCATGGGGTTTTTCCCTGTCCCTTCTGTACAGTAAAGTATTAAAAGCATGGAAAACATTAAAATAAAATTGCGTCTCAAATTGCAATCTTAATAATAAATGATACATTTTGAAATAGTCTGTACTGTATTAAAATACAAATATATATGCATATATGAAATAAATCAAATATGACAATAATAAATATATGTTCTTTGATTCATTAAATATAGGCGTATATATTTATATTTTATTCAGCACATAATGTTCCATTTAGTATTTGTCAAGTCGTGGCTGAAGATGGTAGCAATACCGAAAGTACTCCCATATATTTTGTAAAATAGACAATATATATAAAAAAAAAAAATTTCTTCATATTTTTTATATAGTTTTTAACAATATCTCTGCATAAAATATTAAGTGTCTTACATTTGTTAATGAGAAGATGACTGATCTAGTTAGAATTATATCACTGGTTGTAAGATAAATAAGTAGTCCGAAATCCGGGCTTGAACTACGAGATCATATCGCTTTTTTTCCAGTGAGAGTCCTAAAGGGTTAAGAAGTGATAAGAAGGTTAAGAAATAAAAATTTACGTTGCCAATTTTCCCTCTCAACAATTCTAGTCACGATTACGATACCAGGAAGAAAGAAGACTTTCGAATAACTAAACATTGCTCTTCTCTTTTTGAAAAAAGTATAACTCATAAAGGAATTATTTTTTCTAATGCCCTTCCCCACTTCTTGGAGTCAATAGATACAATAAAACAATTTAAACTTCAACTAGAAATGTTCATGTTAGAGGAAACCCTATACACGGAAACGGAATTGTATTCTCACTGTTCAAAAAGAATGAAATAACCACTGTTTTATATCCAAAATCATTATTTGATACAAAACTTTCATTTTTCTTTTTGGGCAGAGTTCCTCCCCACCTTAAAGATCAGTCCAATGTACGTTATTGTTTTATTTATTCATTTATATATTTTTTACTTATTTAGACCTTTTTAATTATTCATTTATAATAGAATAATATATACATTTATTTTATTTTATTTTGTTTATATATTGTTATAGTTGCGTTGTTCTCTTTTTCTTTTCTATATCTCGCACATTGGGACCATTGATGGGACGTAAGAACGTCCCAAACATCATTGGGGTAAAGACACTTCCGAAGAGTTTTTTGAAAAATAGTTATCTTAATTTTTATTAAATTGAAAAATGTGTCTACTTATTATAAATGTATCTATGTTTTATTTTATACTCATATATTTTTAAGTATTTATTTATTCAGTTTTTATTAATTTCATTTTAATAGTTTGTTATTACTACTAATCATACGTGCGTTAGACTCAAGTAGTTATAAATCCTTTTACCATGTATTGGTTTAACGGAAATAAATTTATTATTATTATAAATTTTGCCTGGGGAGGGGTCTTTAATTAACTGACATCGCACTGGCTTGGGACCATCGCTTGAATTCCAGTCCCTGATGGAAGGAGATAAATTCATACTTGTCTGTAAAACCGTACAAATGTTCTCCATAAAACGACATGTTTTCCAAATTGTTAATTAGTGTGTACAGTGACAGAGCCAACACTTTCGGTTGTCAACTAGATATGAAAGAGAAGCGAAGGGGTGTTGTTGATTTTGAACGTTGATTAAGGAGGCGATGAGATTGGCGGGTTCTCCGCCTCATTATGTTAATTCGCCTGTTACGTTTTGATCCCCGCTCCGACTCTTCACCTCTTCAAAGTTTTACGCAATCAGGAATTTCGGGGACTCAGATTAGAAGGGAAGCGACATAATTGGAGGGATGGTGGCAACGTCAATTACCTGAGGGGCCTCAAACAGCTCCCCATCAATTTAACGCGCAGGGCGCTACACTCCACTCAAACACAAAATATTTACATTTTTTATCGCTAATTTGGCAGATGATTGAAGCCTTCTCAAACAGGATCACTTCTTTATTTTCTTTCGCCACTTTTCATCTTATATTCATACTTCCTACCTATAGCATAAGGAGGTATTGTAATTGCGCGAGAATCCGATCGAGTTTTCAAGGGATTTTCACTGAATTCGTTTTGTCCATTTTCGCGATGATGTCTAAGCGAATGTTATTAGAAAATTATACTTCACTTTCACTTTCCCTGGCGTTACGGTCCTTGTAGAACCTGGGCCTCCGCAACGATCTTCCGCCATTCTTCTCCATCCTCGGCTTCCCGTCTCCATCTTCTCACAACCATCGTTCTGAGGTCGTTCTCCAGCCAACGTAAGCGGGGTCTACCTCTTCTTCTTTGTCCTCCCGGGTGTCCTTTGTCCTCCAGTATCTTCCACGGAAATTTGTCTGGTTCCATCCTCTGTAAATGCCCCAGCCATCGCAGCCGCCCCTGCTTCACTAAAGCCACCAGGTCCGGGCTCTTGTACAGGTCCCTCAGCTCCCTATTGGTCCATATCCTCCATCTATCCCCCTCTGGAGTAGGGCCGTATATCTTCCTCGATACCTTCCTCTCCCACGTATTGAGTAAGACTTCGTCCCTCCTGGTCAGGACCCAGGTTTCACTTGTATATGTGACGACCAGTCTCAGGACTGTTTTATAAATTGCTATTTTGGCGTCTCGGGACACAGTCCTCGATCCGAGTTCCTTCTCCAGAGGCCGGTAGCATCTATTCCCGGCCGTTATTCTCTCTTTGATTTCTTCTTTAACGTCGTTCCATTCCATGATAACGGCCCCCAGGTATTTGAAGCTATCCACCCAGTCAAACCTGCAACCTCCAAGTACGAGTTCCTTGTCTTTTACTTCCTTCCTCGTGATTCTCATGTACTTGGTTTTGCCCTCGTTGACAAAACGGTTAGTCCTATCAAAATGGCCATTACAAGACTTTATTATACCAATCATGCTTACAGATCCACTCTCTCTCCCCCTTCTCAATATCATTTCATACTGCTATTACTGGTTATAAGAAAGTAACTCTCAGCTGTACAATGAAGTAAAAAAATACCGCTGACGATAACTCATTACTTTCATATAGCTGATGAGTTGGCGTCTGGGGTATTTTCTCCTTTCTGAGAGTGACTTTCTTATACCCAGTAATGCCGGTATGAAATGATTTTAAGAAGGGAGAGGGGGAGAGAGAAAGTGATCTGTAAGTAAGGTTGGTATCAGAAAGTCTATATTAATATATATAATATATTTATATGCTTTATAGTTACCTAGTTATTGTGACTCATGATCGACCTTTTAACTAAGAAGTCATATCGGCCCCTACCAGCGAGCTCTTACGTCGCTCTGTTGTGGGAGTCCTAAATTTTGTTTTTATTTGTTTATAATATAAACTTTCTATATTCTTTTATTATAAAGTTTCTTACCATTTTTTGGTAGACTGGAAGTGACAGAGTTGTCAGAAGTGGGAGTCCCTTCCACCTGCAAAAATGAAGTGTCACAACCCAAACTGTATTAAATGCATGCACAAATTTCTCTATGAAATCGAATAATAGAATTTTGCTACAAAACTGTCATCTCAAAACAGGATGCAAGTAGATCTCATAATTTGCATGAAAATGTCACAACTCAAAATACGAAACAAGTGGATCCCCTATTCTGCATCAAAAGTTTCACAACTCAAAATACTACAAAAGTGGATTTTTACTTACTGCCCCCTAGAGGAATCTACTGGAACCAGAGAAATGTCGTTTTTCCTGTATAAAGATATTATAATTCTTACCTCATTTCTGACATAAATCAAAAAAAGACGAATTTTGAGTTATGTCACTTCTGAAGCGGGGTTGAGATATATGGAGTTTTCAGTGATTCACCGATGATTTTTTGAACCCGCGATCTTGAACTTAACCTTTAAGTAGGGAGGTGGTTTACCCAAACGTAAGTAGGGAGGTGGGGTGCTCACAACACCCAAACGAAAAAAATCGTAAAAAATAAATGCGTTTTTGAAAATTAGTATCTATATTACTATTTCATTTTTTAAACCCTATACCTATATTTTATAAATGAATAAATAACTAAAATGCTTGAATTTTGTCTTTTTTTTAATGATACAATTTTAATAGGATTTCTTCTTAAGTTATTATTTTTCTATACCTTTATCAAAAATATGATATTGTAAAATCATATACAATTCTAAACTAAGTTACAATGGATTGTTAAAGGATAGCAGGAGACAAAAAAACTACTTTTTATAAAATATATTGTTGCTAACTATACAAATTCAAACAGTAAAGTAGTATCTATCACTTACTCTAAACATTCAGAACAAATTTTTTTCATGTAATTCATACACATAAATTTTTTGCAAGAACAACAAAAAAACTTTGTTTTCTTATCTGCGTTTCATGGGCAAACAGTACATCTACCGGAAAGTCTCTGCTCTGATTTTGGTGCTGGTTCTGGTGTGCTCTTCCCGGACATTTTTGCCGCCTTTAGCCTGATGTTTTTGGGAATCAAAGACCTCTATTCAATTTCTGGTCCAATCAAAAATTTGAACTATCCAAGTTTGTGGTAGGATTATTGCCCATATATATTGCCTGAGAGTTAATGCCAGCAATGTCGAGGCTTCTAAAGAAGACATTTAGGGGCCAACGTTTACATCGCCGAGCTACAGTATATGTAGCGCATATCTTGTCAATGACGTCCACACCACCTTTCGTTAGATTATAGAATGTAATTATTTCTGGCTTATTATTATCTCCAGTCGATTCATCCAAATCTTTAGAATTTGGGTACATACTTGAAAGGAGTCAACCATTTTTATCTTTCCTTGGTATATAGGAAAGTGCAGTGAGCTGGTTACTGTAGGCAAAAATGGTGCTATTTTCTGTCCTGCCTCTAATCATACTTAGCTCAGTAGGAAGCTCCAGTTTATTTTTCCTTATAGTTCCGACATAGGTCAAATTTTTATCTAGGAGTTCTCATACGACATATTAAACTGAAGTCGAACAAAAAATTCTATTTTATATTATAATAACGTAAGTAGGGATGTGGGGTGTTATGAGCACCCACAGACAATAAATGATCCTAAAGATAAACAAGGAAAGTTAAATCTGATGCCATTGCCACCTCAATGTATAAACAGCTGTTATTTAGGAAGGTAGCAAATAGATCAACAGGATTGCAAACCTATTAATTAAAAATATAGAGCAACTAATGTCGTGGGGTGCTGTGAACACCCCACCTCCCTACTTAAAGGTTAATAGGCAAGCACTCTCTGGTTAATTAATGCGATTTGGTGACGTCAAACCTGCCAATCGCCTTTCAGTTACTTCTAATAAAGATAGAAGGCAGCAATTTTGTAGATATGCCTCAGTCGGTTGAACCGTTATATGCTTGTCTCATGTCATTTTATCTAACGCTTGCTTGATTATGTAAAAACGGTTCTATGGAAACTATACTAACAGTTTTTTGCAAAATTTAATTAGGACCAAGTTCAGCCATAGCGTCTCAAATAGAGGGCGCTGGTGGTGTGCATCCGGGAGCTAAAATAAACTTAAGCACTCCGTCCTTCGGATGGGACATAAGCGAACCCAAGACTGTGCAATGGCTCTGGTTGTAGGCGATATAACCTTGTATTTAAAGCCCGGGCATGAGACACTATAAAAAACTAATATTGTATAATTATAATGAAAAATGAGGCTGTTGGATGGTTTGTAGTCACTTCATGATGCAAAGCTCGTCTGCGAGGAGCTGAAACTCATTTGTTAATCGACCCTAACGAGATGGAAGATAATTCCTCCAGTAAACGGGCGGCGTCGGACAACTTTCCCAAAGATTAGCTAGTTGTCCTCTTCAGAATATATTAGAGTAAGTAGCCGAGCAGGTCACCTGGCCTCGCGCGCTCTCGTAATTTGAGAGCCGAGCGCTAATGTCGATTAAATACCATCTAATGACCTGTATTAGACCACTCAGACACCTTGGGCGACATAATCGCCTTCTTAACTTATCAAAATTAATAACACTGAGAAAAATATATTGATGATATAATGGGGGGAAATTTATAAAATGAAAGTAAAACAATAAAATAATAATAATAATAGGATAAAAGATCATCAGATTAGCCGACAGGCACATGTTTCAACGACAGAAGAGCATCAGACTAGCTGAGAAGCACATCTTTTCAACGACAGAAGAGCATCAAACTAGCTGAGAAGCACATCTTTTCAACGACAAAAGGGCATCAGACTAGATGAGAAGCACATCTTTTCAACGACAGAAGAGCATCAAACTAGCTGAGAAGCACATCTTTTCAACGACAAAAGGGTATCAGACTAGATGAGAAGCACATCTTTTCAACGACAAAAGGGCATCAGACTAGCTGAGAAGCACATCTTTTCAACGACAGAAGAGCATCAAACTAGCTGAGAAGCACATCTTTTCAACGACAAAAGGGCATCAGACTAGATGAGAAGCACATCTTTTCAACGACAAAAGGGCATCAGACTAGCTGAGAAGCACATCTTTTCAACGACAGAAGAGCATCAAACTAGCTGAGAAGCACATCTTTTCAACGACAAAAGGGCATCAGACTAGCTGAGAAGCACATCTTTTCAACGACAGAAGACCATCAGACTAGATGAGAAGCACATATTTTCAACGACAGAAGAGCAACACCGACTGGTGTCTACTACTACTCCCTATCACCTAGTGGTATCTACTATACCCTATCAACGACTGGTGTCTACTACTATTCCCTATCACCTAGTAGTGTCTACTATTCCATATCTCCTAGTGGTGTCTACTATACCCTATCAACGACTGGTGTCTACTACTATTCCCTATCACCTAGTAGTGTCTACTATTCCATATCACCGAGTGGTGTCTACTAGTCCCTATCACCTAACTTTTTTGCCGCAAGAACATTTTTTCTTGTCACAGGAATATTATTCTTGCCGCAAGAATATATTATTCTCCATGCGTAGAAAGCATTCACTCATTTCCAAAACTAGTCTACATCGTGCAGAAGGGAGATTATTGACGCCTACAGACGAGGAAAGAGCTGAGGGCAGTCATCCTGGTGAATACCCATTTGTCAAGAAGCTTCCTCTCTGCTATTTGGCTAATTGAAAAGGTTTGATTTACTGCTATTTTTCTGTGAATATTTGTTGTTTACTATTAAATTAGTTTTTAAAAGATGGTTGAAAGGATCGAGTGGGTGTCGGCTGGACGAGGAACAAGTGGTCGAGTTTCTGTCGAGACCGTATGTTAAATCGACTAATTCTCTGACAGATTGTTCCTAATATATCTCAGGATCGGCCATAACTTGATCGGATTAGCCTTTTACCACAGCCTCACCAATTTGCCACTCCGCCTATCTCAGTTCAGCCTCCGCTCAAATTTATTTTCGTCGGCAAGTGGGCATCCTGTTAAAATGCCAGAAAAAAAAAATCATTTAAATATCTGAGGTAGTTAACTTATTTTTTATTTTATATTTATTTATTATTATTTTTCTTAAAGAAATTATTTACGAATCTGACATTCTTGGAACCTGTTCGGATCCGTGAGATAGGTCCTGTGAAGAATTTCTCTTAAAAATCATTCCAGGAATTTACGACTGCTCCTATAAAAAAAAGTCTTCAGTGAATCATCGGCTATGTACTTCCTTAGCACGAATTAATCAATTACGTTTTTGCTCTGTCTTCAAAGCCATGACCATGACCTACATAATGACTTCTGTCGATACTTTCATTACCAATTTCACGGAAAATTAATAGATGCCATCCCCATGGTGTTCATTACATCGGCAGTTATTGTGTTTCTTGAGTTGAGCAATCCTAATCCCCTCCCTGCCTTTCGACCGATTTGCCGAAGAATTGCTTAAGAAACGCATGAGAGATATTAGGAGAGAAAATCAAACTGCTAGTAAAATAATAAATAAAAGATAAATATTAATAAATAAATAAATATTATACATAACTGGACTTTCTTATACCAATCACATTTTTACAGATCATTCTCCCTCCCTCCCCCCTCTAATTAATTTCAAACAGCATTACTCTGGGCAAGAAAGTCATGTGTTGGCATCAGCAGTACCGTGTAATTCTGACAGGGGCTTTCGTACGGCATATAAAATGTGTTTTTAATTTTCTTTACAACTTTGATTCAAAAATAATTTTGATTAGATCATAAATATAAGCGATATATCTTGTAAAATGTACTTAGGCCCCTAAGTAAATTTGGTCTTATTTTGTCACGTGTCACATCTTCATTTCAATTGTCAAGTTTTTATAATTGTTTCTGAAAATAGTCAAAAAAAGGCTTGAAACGTGTTATTTCGTTGACAAATCGATTTTGCACGAGTACAATACTTTCTTATACTACAGAGAAAGTGGAAGGTAGAGGCTGTGCTATTTGTTCAGGCAGAACACTCTCAAGAACATAGAATGTTAAGCGCTCTTCGTTAAACATTCCAACCGATTGTGTTGGAGTTAACTGGCCATGTTTATGTTGGGTCCCTTCTTCAGGACTTCTGTTATGTTCAAGTGTCGCTCCTTTTCCAAGAGTCCAACCTTTCCCTTTCAGTGGTATAATAATATTTATTTCCGTTAAACCATAACATGGTAATAGGACACGTCATTAGAATGTTTACATTATTAACTCTTAGGGTCTTGACACACCTGGATTAGAATTAACAATACTGCTAAAAATTAAAAATAAATGAATAAATTCTGTTTACTTCAGAAAATAACAAAATGTTTCGCCTTAACAATTCTCTTTGATATTCAACCAATGTCCATTCTGTCCGCAACACGTTTGCCGCGCGGCACCACTCAGCCCATGTATAATTAATACTTCATCACACCTATTAATCTGTGCCTATCTTATTTGGCGCCAGCTGGACAATTAACTCACCTCAGAGAACTTTTTAATTTTGTTATTTTTAATTACATATCCAAGAATAAAAAAAGAAAAGAACCACATTTAAAAGTAAGTGTATCTTGAAAGAACGGCTTGAAAGAGCGTCTTTAATTCCAGGCGGTCTTTTGTTTCTCAAAACTTCTTTCGAAATGATCTTGAACAAACCAGAGAACACTGGACAGGCACCCCTATTTATGCTGGACTTCTGTTAGCATTGCGATTGTAAATACATGTCATTGTAAATAGCATAAAACTATTTTGAGAGGTGGGAGCGGGAGGCTTTACGTTCACATCCCTCCAGTTGTACAAAAATTTCCTCGTAGTTCTAGCTCTCCACTTGTACAAAAAGGTCATTGTTGCTCTAGCCCTCCAACTGTACAAAAATTTCCTCGTAGTTCTAGCTCTCCACTTGTACAAAAAGGTCATTGTTGCTCTAGCCCTCCAACTGTACAAAAGACTCCTTCTAGCTGTAGTCCTCCAACTGTACAAAAGACTCCTTCTAGCTCTAGCCCTCCAACTGTACAAAAAAACTCCTTCTAGCTGTAGCCCTCCAACTGTACAAAAGACTCCTTCTAGCTGTAGCCCCCCCATTGGGAACTAATGAACTATTGGTTGGACCGGGGTCCTTGAATCAAACAAATGATCACTGTATTACAGGTGTTATTAAAGCACAAGTATGATAGGACCAGTAGCAAGGGGCCCTGGCTCCTGGCAGCCTCCGGGCACGCTTCCTGCACTTCGTTTTAATAGCCCACTCTTACAGACGTTTCAAACAGTTAATAACTTATTAATATATAAACCGCCCTGTCAATTAAAACATATGAATTATGTGTCCGGCTTCTATATTCAAAAACAGTTCCCTTAATAAAATAAATTCCTTCGAGTTGATGCACATGTGTTCAATTATCACTCTCTCTGCTCCCTCTATCAGTGGAGCCGAAACTGTGATTAGACGTTTGTAATAATTTTAAACAATCTCGTTTCATCCGAAAATATATTTGTGTGGCCTCGAGGGCACGTGTAAGGTAGATCTGGGATGGAAGACATAACTCAGTCTAGAGATGGTATGAATCCCTTCTATATCATGTCGGCTGGACAAGCTTGGCTAATAAGGTTTAGCTGCGTCCTATCCTGGCCTCTGTCTTCATATCCAAAGAGGCTCCTGCAGGGAGAGTACTCTTCCATCCTCTTATTTACTAAATATTTATTCTAAAGAATTCTATTTCAAAATGTGTAAATCATATACTGTGACTTGACTCGTAACTCCCGATCTATAGGAAAAGTTAATCCCTTTAGGTGACCATGAAAACATAGAAATATCCTGGACAAATCAAAATTTGTACCTGTAATAAGTCATAATTATATATTTATTGGTTTAATTGCTGTGACGAATTAAATCCTCTCTTTACCATGGTACTTTAATATGAATTATTAAAATTTATTCAACTCTTTAAAATATTATTTATAAAATTAGGGAGGGTTTAAAAATAAAAAAGTCGTCAGTGAACCACCGGAAACGTACCTCACATGAATCAATCTACTAAGTTTGCACTCTCCCCTAAAACCTATCAATCATTTTTGTCCAAAAATCATTTGTCGTCCTAAATTGATTAAACTCAAAGGGTGTCGTCCTTATGGGGTTCTGGATACATTTATAAAATTTGTCGTCGGTGAATCACCGGCAATGTACTTCCCCAGAACGAATTAATCAATTAACTTTTTGCTCCCTCTCCAAAAACCATTCAATCGTTCGCTCTAATATTCAACAGTTCACTTAAATAGGGGCTTTTAAATCCTCATACTAAATTTTGTGTCAATAAATTCATTACATCGGCAGTTTTGGGGTTTTTCAATTGAGCCCCTTCCCTGAACCCCCTCTTTCATGTAGCCGATATCGCTGAAATTTGCCAGGTTATGTCCTCATTGAGTTTTGACATTAGAAATGAAATTTCATGTCGATACATTCATTACATCGGCAGTTATTTTTCAGTTAAGCCCCCGCTTTGATCCACCCCCTCCCTTTTGCTGAATCCGCTGAAAATCGATAAGTATTGTCTTTATGAGGTTTTGAACACACATCTAAAACTTTGTGTCGATACATTCATTCTATCGGGAGTTCTCGTGTTCACAGAAAGACAGACATTTTTCATATTTGGAATCTAGAGGTCGGAAAATGATAATTCCGTTGAAAATTCAACATCGAATTTTTGACCTATTACATAACTTCTCCTATATTTCGTAGAGCTGCGGAAGTAAAAAACATAGGAAAGTTTAACTTTTGAGCTATATGAAGTATAGGGGAAGTTATGTAATCAGTCTGTCTGTGACTACGATAAATTCCAATAGAATGAATGTATCGTCACAAGGGGGTTTAGGAGGGGCTTAAATAAAGAAACATTAATTTTCCCACCTATTATTTTTCCGCGATAGCATCCAAAGAGATGGAGGACTAAAGTCTAAATAACTGCCGATGTAATGAATATATCGAGACTAAATTTAGTTAGAGGAGTCATAACGTAGGTTAAGTATTGATGTTTAGCTCTAAATGTCGATTAGTTTCGGAGGAGGAGTAAAAACTTAGTTAAATAATTAGTGCTGGTAAATACATTGCCAAGACTCCGAAATAAACGTTTATTACAACACAACTTAACGATTTCATGTAAATGTATTCGATAAGAGACTGTTATGAAGGACGTCACGGAGATATTTCAGGCACAATTACAAAAATAAAGACGGGGACTATCTATCGTTGCCATGGCGCTAAGTGCACTTGAAACATGACTACCACATAAAATTTCAGGCTATTAAATTTGAACATATCATAAATATATATTTGTAAAACGTCGTGTAATCTACAGGAATAAATAAATATATGTAATGTGGACATTACAGGACATTCTTACACAAACTACTTTTGTACACAAGTCAAATCCCTTAGAGGACAATACCTGTTCATTTTCAGCGAAATAGGCAAATCGGAAGGGGGCTCAACGCCGATGTAATGAACGAATCGACATGAAATTTAGTATGAGGATTATGACTCATGCCCGGGCTTTTACTAAGAGGTCATATCGCCTACTACCAGAGCACTCTTTCTTCACTCTGGTGGACATGAGCCCAACTCTACTATGGGAGTCCTAAATTTTGCCTATCCTAAATTTTTATTCATTTAAAGTAGGGGTTTTTAAAGTGTATCTGACATCGTACAGGCTCGGGACCATCGCTTAACGTCCCATCCGAAGGCCGGCGTGCTTAAGTTTATTTTACCTCCCAAATAAAATAAACTAAGAGCCTCGGTCGGGTTTCGAACCCAAGACCTTGAGCTCAGAAGGCAAGCACGCATACCACTGAGCTACCGTCGCCCTCAAAAAAACACAATATTATATTTATGCACTACAATTTATTTTTACAAAAACTTTATAAAAAGAGAAAAACTATAGAACTAGAGAAAAGAGAAAAATACAAAAACATTAATGTATGTACATCTATGTATACATAATATATTCATACATAAATATGTATGTATTATCTATTTATTTATACAAAAACAATTTATTTTAGAAAAAGTCTGTAATTTTTGTTTGACATTTCCTTGTTTTAGCCCGGTCGACTGGTTTTGGAGGAGGAGAAAAACGTTAATTGATTAATTATTTCTGGGAAAATACATTACCATGATTTAGCCACGATTTTTAATAATCCGTATCGATGTTTGGCTAATTACACCTGCCAACCTTAGTTCATATGCGATTATCGAATCATAATAAAGTGAAATATATTACAACGTTTGAAATGGAGAGCAGCGCGGTGCACGGTCAAAGTATTTTTATAGGTTCCATCTTGGGACACGCAGTGATACGAGGACCGTAAATCTAAATTTTGTTTATGGCAAATGTTCATCGAAGATATTTTTTTGTAGCTTTAAAATCTTTCACAGCTTATTATTTTTTTCTTACTTTTTAATCCTCAGTTAATATCTAATTAATTATGAAAACTGTGTTGCGATACCTCGTTCATCTTTGTCAACACCATTCATCAAAGTCTTCCCATTCATCATCTCTCAAACGTAATTAACACCAGAGTAGGTTTCGTATTTTATTTATATTTTTTTTTCACCTGTTACAATAATTAATTAAAAATGTATATACATAACAAGACTTCCTTATACCAACCACATTTCTACAGGTTATTCTCTTCCCTCTCAAAATTCATTTCGTATTGACATTATTGAATGTAAGGAAGTAATGTTTTGGTATGAGCGGTTTTCCTCGTTTCATTGTACAGCGTCGTTCTAGTAGTAGACTTTCTTATACCCAGTAGTGACAGTATTGAGAGAAAGGAGGCGAGCGAGAATGATCTGCAATATCGTGCTTTATATAAGAAACCACACCACATATATTTAATTTTTTATCTAATTATTTGACTTACATAGAGGCTTCTGAACCCTCATATCAAATCCACTCTAATCTTTCTTCCCATGTCAACCCAGTTGCTCGACTCTTATCATCCCATTCCCATTCAGATAATCCCCCCCGAAGACTGAGGCGGCGCTGGCCGAGAGATATGCTACTGTAGCAAACATATTTAGGGAGTGCCGGTGATGACCAGCTTCTCCCCTCATGTAATCCTCTTACCTCCAACTCTCCTTTCCTTCTTGGCCTGCCTCCACTACTGGACATTGATTGGCGGGACGAGAAGGAAGGGGGATCACTCGAGCCCCCGCGGCCTCCCCTGCCCCATCAAGTTGGAGGGATGGGGATGACAGAACCGGGGGGGTGTATCGAGGGGTCTCGAGTTGAAGGGCTTTTATATTGATTTTATTTTATCTTTATTATTATGATTTATGTTTATTTATTGTGTTTTATTATTATTTATTTATTTTATATATATATATATATATATATATGTTTATTTATTCTATTTCTTTTTTTTCTTTTTTTTTTCTTTATTCTATGTATTATTCATCAAATTTACAAAAAGAAGTTATTAGAGCTTTTGTGTTAAGCCTCCTCCCTAATCCCTCCCTTCCCTTAAGGATGACACCTATGAATTTTCAGTGAAGTCGGCCGATCGGAAGGTGAATTTTGGAGGCTTAACTCAATATATTATATTGAATGTATCTATGTGAAATTTTATATTTAAATTCAAAACATAACGAACACATCTATTAATTTTCTGGGGAATTGGTCAAAGGGTAGAGCAGATCAAAGAAGTGAGAATCGACTCAAAAAACTAATAATGGCGATGTAATGAATGTATCCATACAAAATATTGTGGTAATGAAAATGCTTATAAAGGTTTAAGTGTTAAATGTTAAACATAAATAAATGATAAACAAATAATAATATTATATAATTAATAATAATGAAATAATAATAATTAAATAAACAATAAGGATTACCTACCACATTTCGTGTACAAATTTGATCTCTTTTATTTTACTAAATTTTGATTTCTAGAGTAGTTTTTCGAAAAGGGCACTAAAAAAAATATCAAGAGTTCAAGACGTGCAATTTTGAAGAAAGTGCACGTATATTTCAAAACAATTTCAATTAACAAACTTTTCATTTGGATTTCTAAAGAGATGCCATCTTGTCTTCTAAATTTTGCAAAAATATAAAATCTAATCCATAGGTTTTCAAATAATCTTATTGGGCCAACAGTGAAAATGAATATAATAGAATCTTTGAGAACAAATATTGGGTTTATTTTCTTAAATCTACATTATTAAAACTAACATTGAAACAAACAAAAATTGAAAGAAAAAAAAATCTTGAAAAATAAATTCTTAACACTAATTCAATTTTTTTGTTTTATATTTCGGAGCATTCTCTAAAATTAAGTTATATATATCTGGGCATATATCCTGGACATATAAACAAGTGTACACAGTTTCACCGTCAATACACTTCTATTTAGTTCATTACAACATAAGCCTAAACACCACTCTACATTTTTCACTCAGACCACCGCCATAGCTCCCAGGCCTCGACTCTCTCTACACACACTAATTAAAACAGCTGATGGCCGTGTTTTGTTTTCTACATGCATTTGTTTTTTAAAAAATGTTTTTTTTTATATAAAATAAATATAATTAATTTTTTTATGTTTATAATTTAATTATTTTAATGTGTGTACAATATATTATGATGATTCAGAAGCCCCTATGTAAGTCAACTATTGATTTTTGCCCCTTACAAGTTGATTGGTTTTAGGGGTAGAACTTATTTTTTTCCTTTTCCACGATTTCTCCCAACTGAAAAGAAATATTTTTCCTGTCATAAATAAGAGTAGGTGTTTAATAAAGGCACTACGGAATGCCAAGAAAATGATTTTATTTTATATTGACTTTTTTCCACTTATGATAATAATCTTGTTACATTGACGGCCATAATTCATTTCTCATTAAGAAATTTATAGCCTAGAATAAGGCCAAATAAAATGAAACTCTATTTATTACACCATTATGCAAAAAAAAAAAATATATTTACAAACGATATTTAAAAATGTTCATATTTATTGGCTAGGAGAAGTTGATGTTCTGAAAAGCGGGCGTACTCTGTGATTATTATTAGTGGACGATATGTATTATAATATAATATAATTAACTTGTTGCTCCCATCGTTATATGCAGAATATTGTATTACCTAAGTGATGATTTATTACTGGTCGATGGAAGGGAATACAATTAATGAACACACATATTATCAATAAATATCCTATTATAAATACAGTAATTGACTTCTATGTGAAGGATATATGTATATGTTTTATGTTGAATGTACACAAATTAGCAAAACCCTTAATTAGTAACTTAAAAAAATATAATTATTACTATTTGTCAATGTAAAGTAGGCTATTTAATTGTGGGCATAAATTGAAATATTACCAACGAAGAAAATCTATTAGTAATTGATAATTGATACTTAAAATTATATGAACAATTAGATGTCGAATTTTTCAAAATATTTAGTAAAACAGTGAAAGTTATCTATAATAGACATCGGTGAATCTGAAATCAATAGGCATCGTCCTTATGAGATTGCGGATAAGCATGCAAAGTTTTGTGTAGATATATTCATATTTAGAATTTGGGAGTCAGGAAACATGAAATTCTAAACGTATAAATGGGGAAATAATAAGGAAATCGAATCTTGTCCGGGGGTGAATTTTATTTCGTAGATAGAACTCCCTCCCGGGGCCATGGATGTCGTAAATAACTAGGTAAACACCATTATAAGAGTCATGGCTAATATCCATCGTATATTAGGCCAAAATGAGACATTGAGATGTTTTTTTGCCGATTTTTTTTTTTTTTGATACCAATAGAAAGGTATTTCCGCTAAGGCTGGGATTTCCGATCCCATCTCCAGTTGTCACATGAGATCAGAATCTCTTATCAAGATGCGTTCAAATTATATAGCAAGTCGACCTGGAATGTCACATTTCAGAAAAATTGAAACGTACTTAATTTTGGGTGATGACGGGGAGAAAATGTGTTATATTCACCCCAGCGGTATGAAAATGTGTGATATTGGCCCCTTCAAATCCATTCTCTGCTAACAGGTCTCTCTCCTGCCGTACACTTGCCGTACAATGGTGTACAAGCGACGGACTACAGGGGCCGAGACAGTTTACTTATGTAAGTGGGTGGATTACAAGCCATTACTATATAAATTATCAATACTAAATAAATTATAAACGAAATGGCTATCTATATTGTGGAGGGTGGATTGGTACATGGGGTCTGACCTGTGTGGCCACCAGGCCAAGGAAGCCTACCTGTTGAATGAGACGCCTACGTTCATAGGAAACTTGTTCAGTGCGCGCCTTCTGCGGCGGGAATGGGCTGTCGAACAAGAGAGCGTGGGACTCCACCTTCTAACCGGTGTGCAGGTTGATGAAGGCCCTGCAGAAAGAAGTCTGGAGTTCTGTTGCTTTTTTGGGAGTCTGGTCACATTTTATAAAAAAATGACAGGAGAGCCCTACAACCGATGCTACTTCCTCGGCAGAAAGTATTTTTGCACTTGGTCCCATACTCCTAAACAATTTAGGGATGGTTGCCATTAAGGCATGCCACTAAAATTATGATCCCAGTTAAACAGGTTTCACTGTATTGATTTTTATCCCAAACGGTCGATTATCCTGGAGGGAAAGAGCATAGATAATTTATTAATTCAAGCTGGTGAAGTACATAGCCGGTGATTCACTGACGACTTTTTATATAATGGCATTGTTTGAAACAAGTAATACAATCAGCTTTATAATCCGCCTGTGACAGATGCAAATATCAAAAATAAACCACGATACATATTTGAATTTTTAATTTGAATTATGTTTCATTAAACTGATAAGGGATTAACTTTTACAAAAAAAAAAAAAAAAAAAGTACTTATTTCTATGACAAAAAATACAATACAGTTAACAAACAAGTTTTGTTAAAAATGAAACAAAACAGTTGTAAATTGATTTACGGAATAACAGGAACTGTTAATGCATTAATTATGTCAGGCTATTAATCTTATTGAAAAAAATGTTAAATATTGCAATTAGCAATAAACAAATAGACTGATAATGAAGTTATAAAAAAAGAAGAAAGAAGAGGCGAAGTTAGTGATTTCTCCTGTTCACAAAGCATTACTTCTTGTAAAAATTCACAATAGATTTTCCAACCCAGCACATCATAAAAAAAAATAATGTTTTGAAACCAACATGTTGCTTGTCCACTAATTTTTCTTTATCCAGGGCAAGAATTTCACGATTTAACTACGAGAGCTAACATTTTTGGTTTCGTATAAAGAAAATATTTTTATAATTTAAAAAATGCATTTTTTAAAATTAAATCTTACTCGTAGGTATATATATTTTTTAAAGTGTAAGCATGCAGAATGTTTAAAATTCGGCAAGTTCACTTCTCCGGAACCGTATGTGATCAACTGAGTCAGATAAACGACAATCTAAAGAAATTCCTGGTTAATAATGTTTTTTTGGCATATCATATTTTTGTTATTTAAAACGGTATCAAGTGTCTAATACACAGTGTAAACCTGAGATTAGACATTCTCTTACCCAGTAATGCCAGTAAGAAATAATTTTCAGGAGAAGAGAGAAAGGTTTGTGTGGTTGGTATAAGAATGTTCGTTAATGGCCACACTTATATGTTATCTTTTTCTTCAAAAAAAACTACAAATAATAAAATATGTATCAAACCTACATTTGAAGACGAACGACTTACGAAATATCCCGGGAGGATACTGAACCCAGATAATGAATGACGCGGTACTCACGAGAATTGATATGTAAACATCTGCTTTAGTTCAAAAAATTTGCAGTCGTGCACTGATTTTGATTAAAATTTGTTTTATAATGTTACAATAAGAAAAGTAGTACAAGGAATTAAACTTTCAAATTTATTGTTCTTCAATTTTTATATAGGTTTGTGATACCTAGAATAAGATATATACAACTGTGATTGTAATGTCTATAAATGGTACCACGAGAATACAGCGACGATGGTAGTTTTCGAATTTATTGTTATGCTTCGATTCGTATTCATTTGTAGATCAAGTTTGCCATTTAAAAATGAAATAAGCTGTTCGGTATCTCTTGAAATGGCTAAAAACATTATATTATTTGTTGAGACAATATGACAACAAAAACATTATTTATTGATCGATATTTTCAGCAGTTATTATAATTGTTATATATTAATAACAATATTATATATCATATAATAGTATATTGAAATATTATATATTATATTTATTTAGATTTAAATTGTATTTATTGTGACAAATTTAAGCTATCGAGCATCTTAACCTTAAAGTTTCTTAGGTTAGGTTAGGTTAGGTTTCATGACTCATGCCCGGGTTCTAACAACGAGGTCATATCGCCTACTACCAGAGCGCTCTTTCGTCACTCTGGTGGACATGAGCCCGACTCTACTGTGGGAGTCCTGAATTTATCGATAATAATTCGTGCTGCGGAAGTACATAGCCGGTGATCAGCGACTTTTTAATGTATGATCAAATCCTTGGATATAAAAAAATATTAACTTAACTTTTACTTTCCCAGCTATTAGAAGTATAGGGAAGTTGGGTAATCGGTCAAAAATTCGAAGCCGAGTTTTCCATGGAATTTCATGTTTTCCGACCTCTAGATACTAAAAATTAAAAAAAAAAAAAAAAGGTGTCTGTGTGTCTGTGAACACGATATCTCCCTGTAGATGTATCGACAAGAAATTTTCAGACGACTCCTTA
This sequence comes from Aradus depressus, assembly GCA_963662175.1. Taxonomy (NCBI): domain Eukaryota; kingdom Metazoa; phylum Arthropoda; class Insecta; order Hemiptera; family Aradidae; genus Aradus; species Aradus depressus. The sequence continues at coordinate 27,121,805 of OY759214.1, forward strand.
TGTTCCTTATGACCAAAGGAAAGGGGGGATTTGGGGGGGGGGGGGGGGATGGTTTATTATAAAAACTCTTATATCTGCCGATAGAATTGTGACCAAAAGATCACTTTATAGTTCGTAATATTGATATTTTAGTTAAATTCACTACAATGGTAAATATAATCAATAATGTTGTAAAAATACAATGTTGTATCTAATCATGTTTTTTAGAGTTAGGAGTAGGAACGCTGGGCCCTACAGCTATTAAGTGCCTTGCAACAGCGGACCCCACAGCTAGTACATAGTTAGAAACGCTGAACATCACAGCTAGTATGTGTTCTGCAACGGCGGACCCCACCGCTAGTACCTAGTTGGAAACGCTGGGCATCACCGCTAGTATGTTTTTGCAACGGCGGACCCCACAGCTAGTACGTTTTTAGGAACGCTCGACCCTACAGCTAGTAGGTGCCTTGCAACAGCGGACTCCACAGATAAGTATGTAGTTAGAACCACAGAGCATCACAGCTAGTATGTGTTTTGCAACGGCGCACCCCACAGCTAGTACGTAGTTAAATACGCTGGGCCACACTGCTAGCGCCTTGCAACAGCGGACCCCACAGCTAGTACGTAATTAGGAACGCTGGGCATCACAGCTAGTAAATGTTTTGTAGGTGCCTTGCAACAGCGAACCCATTCTACAGCTAGTACATAGTTAGGAACGCTGGGGCTGAGCACTACAGCTAGTAAGTGCCTTGCAACAGCGGACCCCACAGCTAGTACGATATTAGGAACGCTGGGCATCACAGCTAGTAAATGTCTTGCAACAGTGAACCCCACAGCGAATACATAGTTACTACTACTACATGTGAAATTCATGACAATCCGATTACCCTTTAATCATTCAGCACTATTTTTATGCTTAGCCCTCCCCACCCCCTCCCAAATTTTTAAGATGTCACACACCCCATTTTTCTATTTGGAATACTAAATGTGAAATTTCGTGACAATCCGATCATCCGTTAATGACTTATCACTATACTTATACTTAGGCCCCCATCAACCCACCCTCCTGTTCAAAATTTTGTGACATATACACCCTATATTTCTATTTGGCTTTTAAGAATACTACATGTGAAATTCCATGACAATACGACCAATCTTTAATGAGCTAGCACTATATTCAAACTTAGCCCCCCCCCCCCCCCCCCCCACAGCCCTCCTCCCGTACTAAATTTTGAGCCGTCACACCGCCTATTTTTCTATTTGGCCATCAGGAATACTACATGTGAAATTTCGTGACAATCTGACCAACCGTTAATGAGCTAGCACTATATTTATACTTAGGCCTACCCCCAAAACCTCCCCTCCCGTTCAAAACTTTGGGACGCCACACACCTTTTTTCCTATTTAGCTTTTAAAAATACTACATGTGAAATTTCATGACAATTCGACCATTAGTTAATGAGTTAGCACTATTTATATATTTAGGCCCCCCCACAACCCCCCCTCCCGTTCAAAATTTTGGGACGCCACATAGCCCATTATTCAATCGGGCTCAAAAGGATGCTACATGGGTAGTTTCATAAAAATCCGTCCAGCCGTTTGGGCGTGATGCTGGAACAAACATACATACATACATACATACAAACAAACAAACAAACAAACCCCGTTTCAGCTTTATTAATATAGATTTACCATTTTTGAATGAACATAGAAATGCTGACAGCTGACATCACATAAAGAAGTGTGTAAAACATGACATTCCTATGAAAACTTAACATGCTTGACACATTACTACCGTCTGATAGATACTTGATATGGGTGGGGAAGTAACATATTTTATTTGATTGTCTATTGAAGGAGACTTAGCTTGTAGTGCAATTAGACTGATAGGCAAAAACAATTAACAATGTTAAACACTATTAATTCGCATATAAAAAATTGTGCAGTGAGGATGGGTAATGGGTAACAAGGAGAGTTCTTGTGGAGAGGCCCAATTAACAGGGGGCTATTTGTTAAAGTGGGTCTGTAATGAGGAGAGGCTGGCTCTAATTGCAAACTTGCATTCCTCCACCTCTCCAGCAACTGCATAGATCCCTCCATCTGCTTAGTCTGCACTCGCCGAGGGAATATCCGAGCAAGTTGGGAGGAATCCAGGACCAACGGTATCCTGCTGGTGGAAGGATGTTCTTCGTCCCAGGACCAGTTGTCAATTATTTATTTTTATGTAGGTATTTCAATAATTACCATCTTATAGCTCTTTTTGGTTTCATTTATTCTTTTTCTTTATTTTTTCTTCTTCATTTCCATACAGCAACAATATAACATTGGATATATAAAACGTAAAATCAAAACAATAAAAATCGAAATAGAAAATGAATTAAAAGAATCGATAAACAATAACCTCTAGGGTTATCAAAAATAAAAAATAAAGATAAAAACAATGCAACAAGTTACCACCAATGAGTAGATAAAAATAGGTATGTTATACATATAATTAAAATAACTTCATAAAATTAAAAGATTTTTTAAAAAGGAAAAAAATATAGTGAGATTAATAGAGAATTGCTTTTTCCAGATGCACAATATTAAAAATGACACGATATATTAGAATATATTATAAGGAAAAAAAAGGAGTTTTAACATAGATGTAATGCAAAAAATAAAAATGTAAGTAAAAGATACAAAAGAATTTTACAATATGGCTAGCTTGTTTAGATTGTGAACGTTATTGTGAATCTAATATTTTTTCAGTGATGTACTTGAAAATGTCCTGGTAGGACGAAATGTTGTTTTTGTATGGAAATTAAGAAGAAAAAATAAAGAAAAAGAATGAATGAGACCAAAAAGGGCTATAAGATGGTAATTATTGAAATACCTACATAAAAATAAAAACTTGGTCTCAAACAATCGTATATATGATACGAAATTGAAGTATTATTTATTTTATTATTATTTCCCCAGCTATAAGAAGTATAGGCGAAGTTATGTAATCTGTCAGAGATTTGATGCGGAGTTTTTAAAAGAATTTCATGTTTTCCGACTTTCAAACTTCCATGATAACTCCAGATAGAATAATCGCCACGAAATTTTGTATGTGACTTCACAACTCCATAAGAACAACACTCATTAATTTTCAGAGAGGGCTCAACTCAAAAATCCGAACAACTGCTTATGTATCGATATGAATATTCATATTTAAAGTAAAAAAACCAACGAGGACAATACCTATTAAATTTCAGCGAAATCGGTCGAAGGGAAGGGGGTTCAGGGAAGGAGACTCAACTAAAAATCACTAAAAACGGAATGAATTTATCGATACAAAATTTAGTATTAAAGAAAATTTAAGAGCCCTGATGTAAGTCAACTATTGTTTAATATAACAAACGGTCGACTGGTATTGAAGGGGGAGCTAAGTTAACTGATCAGTTCGTTCTGTACATTACCGGTCATTCACCCATGAATTTTTTTTTATTTAATTTTTTTTTCCTATTATTATTTTTAATTTTTTATTATATTTTACACAATGTGATCTGATAAAAGGGTATAAGAAAATTCCAAAATATCGTCGAGAAAAAGACATTTTTTGAAAAATTATAAAAAATATTTATCATTAATTAAATTAAAAATTGTATCTACTATAGGTTAGGTTTTATGACTCATGCCCGGGCTTTAACAACGAGGTCATATCGCCTACTACCAGAGCGCTCTTTCGTCACTCTGGTGGACATGAGCCCGACTCTACTGTGGGAGTCCTAAATTTTGCCTACCCTAAATTTTTATTCATCTAGGTTAGGGGTCTTTAACGAGTACCTGACATCGTACAGGCTCGGGACCATCGCTTAACGTCCCATCCGAAGGACGGCGTGCTTAAGTTTATTTAACCTCCCAGATAAAATAAACTAAGGGCCTCGGTCGGGTTACGAACCCACGCCCTTGAGCTCAGAAGTCAAGCACGCATACCACTGAGCTACCGGCGCCCTCAAGTACTACATGTTCCGCAGACATGAACATTTCGGGTTGTTCTTCCTGGAGCTTGGAATGAAAATCTCCGGAACCTGATAATATCTACTATAGTATCTACTATAGTTTATTAAAATTATTATTTTTGTATAAATGTAATCTCATGTATTTATTCATTACGTTTTATTTTTTACTAGTATTGTTATTACTAATCACAGGCCTTTTATGTATATAATTTATAAGATATCTCTAAATTTGTATGACGTATATTATTACCATGTTTTGGTTTAACGTAAATAAATATTATTACTAACTTCAATAGATAAAAGATGGTGAGGGCGCCGGTAGCTCAGTGGTATGCGTGCTTGCCTTCTGAGCTCAAGATCACGGGTTCGAAATCCAGCCGAGGCCCTTAGTTTATTTTATCTGGAAGATAAAATAAACTTAAGCACGCCGTCCTAAGGATGGGACGTTAAGCGATGGTCCCGAGCCTGTACAATGTCAGGTACTCGTTGAAGACCCCTGCCCTAGGTGAATAAAAATTTAGGGTAGGCAAAATTTAGGATTCTCATAGTAGATTCGGGCTCATGTCCATCAAAGTGACGAAAGAGCGCTCTGGTAGTAGGCGATATGACCTTGTAGTTAAAGCCCGGGCATGAGTCATAATAACTATCTAAACGTTGATAAACTACACTTAATTAGTCTCCTGAATATATCTCTTTTTACCTTCGTCCTCCGAGTTGTGACTAATGAGGAACACAAATTATGTATCTCCCCCCCCCCCCCCCTCCCCCCCTCAATTTTCTTTGCCCGATTTGATTTAAAATTTATATATAGCGTCTTTATTGCATTTGATCATCATATTAATTTTCGTGTTGGTACTTTCTTTACACTATTTAGGGTTTTTAAGTTAGGTTTCCTCTTCAATACCCACTTTTTTTTTTGCCGGATTTGGCTGAAAATCAATAGATTACATCCCTATTTCGTTCTAGGTAAAAATATGTAATGTCGTTTCGACATATTCATTCAGAGACTCAACATCAAATTTCTGATGGAAAATTTTTTCTTTCATTTTTGTATACGATTACATAACTTCCCCTATACTTCGTTTAGCTGGGGAAATAATATGATAAATTGGAAAAATTTTTTTAGTTGTGAATTAATCCCGTTGCTTGTATTTATATATTGCAAAAGCCTTCAAATAAATAATTTAATGAATTCACGCATGACCAGGATATTTGCTTATTAAATGAATTAATCATTTTCATGACTTCCTTATAAATTAAGAAGATGACAGCAGAACGAACGGAATTAAGCAGTGTACCTTACGGAATTATATTTTAAAATTAATTTTCAAGTTTACGTGAAACTTATTTCTCCTCAAAGGAATTACAAAGTGGTGAATAAAGTTACGTTAGAAAGTTTTTGAGTAATGGATGCTTTTAGAAAAATAATTTAAATTTATATTAAGAGTTTTAGTTTAAGAATTCAAACAGATTTTATTAATTCATGATTTTGTATTCAATTTGAGCATCCGTAGCTGCACGGAGTATGGGGGTCTTGTAATCGGTCAAAATTACATTTTCAGTTTAAATTGAAATTTCATTTTTCCGAACCCCCTGATTCCCAGATGTGTGTGAACATTCTCGATGTCGCTTAACAGAAAAATCCTAATAACTGCCGAATATATCGACAGAAAATTTTATATTTAAATTCAAAATCCCATAAGGACGACACCTAAAAATTCTGCTAAACCGGCGAAAGAGAAATGGGTGGGGGGTGGGTGGGGGGGGGGGGGGGGGGGGAGTGGACAACTGAAATGATTCAAAAGTTCCCGAGTTTTTTTTTAATTATTCAAAATATCTTTGGTTTTGATTTAAAAAATCCGAATAATCCCTTGGTCAAAAAAACTATTATTATTCACTAGTTTTTTGGCGAAAAAATATACTTACAAATTGAAGGTCATTAGGAAATAATACTAATTTTGAACGTTAGCTGCCTAGGGTTCAAGAAGTTGATTCCTGTCGCTCCTTTTTCGTCCCCTCCGAATTTTTGTTTTGGGATTCGTTGAATAAGACAATCAAGTTCTATAAGCACACATCTCCTTCAGATGTAACCTCCCAGAGGAAGATGGAATGAAATGATCTCCCAGGATAGAGCACGAGAGAGTTGATGTTTCAATCCGGCTAGATGGGAGATACGAGTATACTTCAAGATACAGGACCAACTCCGTTTTATCGTCTCTGTCTTCTTCGGATGATCCTATCTTCTCTCTCATTATCCTTCTCAAACCAATAAACGTCCATTCTTCCAAGACATATTCGGTAGATGGGCACTTCTCTTCAGGTGACTAGTGTTTATTTTCATGTTTGAAAGCCCAAACTGAAGTTATTTGAGACTTAACTGTCAAGGAATATAATCTTATGGAACTGCAATTATACCGTGACTTTCTTATATTTATATGTGATAGTAAGATGTTGTGGAACGAGATTATTCATATAAATAAAAGACGTTGTCTTCCCACTGTTTTATTTTGTTCATAACTGGTTTTCAACGCGACAGCGTCATCATCAGTGGTACATTTACCCCACTTACACAGCACAGCGGTTAAAGGACAACTGAGAGTCTTGAATTCTCTCTACCCAAGTTTATTCACCTAGAGGTCTTTAACGAGTACCTGATATTTTACAGGCTCGGGACCATCGCTTAACGCCTGTCAAGCCCGCCTCCTCTGATCCCCCCCTTCCCTTCAACCGATTTGTGGAACATTGATAAGTGAGTCCTTATGTGGTTTTGAATTTAAATATAAATTTCATATCAATATATTCATTACATCGGCAGTAATTTGGGTTTTTGAGTAAAGCCCCCCTACCCCCCAATCCCCCTCTTCCTTTTAGCCAATTCGCATTCTAACATCCAAGAGTAGACGTACATAAGGGCTCCAAAATCATACTAAATTTTTTCCGCCCATTAACCCCTCTTTCCCTTTTGCCGATATCGATAAATTTTGACTGGCTATGTCCTCATTGGGGGTTTTGACTACAAATATAAAATTTCTTGTCGATACATTCATCATCATTTCCGCTGAAAATTAATAAGAATCGTCCTTATGGGGTTTTAAATTCTCGTATATTTTGTGTCGATACATTCATTTTATCGGCAGTTATTAGAATTTTTTGTTAAGCCTTTCCCTTAATCACCCCTTCCTTTTGGTCGATATGTCTGAAAATCGATAGGTGTAGTTGTTAGGAGGTTCTTGGTTCACATATAAAATTTCGTGTTCATGGGGAGTATACAGTTTACAGAAACACACTCAAATAGACAAACAGACAATCTTTTTTGTCATATTTGGAATCTGGAGTTCGGAAAAAATCAAATTCCGATGAAAACTCAACATCGAATTTCTCAGCGATTACATAACTATCCCTATACTTCTTATAGCTGGGGGAAGTAAAAGGTACACATGAAACACTTCTCTCAAGTTTACATTAAGATAAGATAGCTTTGAGTGTGGTCTGACTTCGCGGGTGGCGCCGCTCGCCGTGGAAAAAACAAGTCTATTGCAACGGCCCTATAAGGATGGTGGTAAGATGTATCGGAGATTTTAGTCGGGGGGGAGAGAGAGACATTCTGCCCCGGTCTAGCTTCGGGCTCTTAGACAAACGTTATGGGTAAATTAGTCAGATAGAGAAGGCGAGAAAACTGCTCAAATACCGAGAGACCTTTCCAGAGAGCCCCGGCATTTGAACTGACTCTTAATATTTCAAAGAAAAAGATAATAAAACAAAAAAATTTGTCCAGTTCGAATTATTTGTAGTCATCCATTATTTCTCTTCTCATAAACTCTTCATCTCACGGCCGTTTGGGCTGACATTCCATAGGTGACCAACATTTTTTGTGGTGTTGAAACATTCATTGCATTAACAACTTCAGTTTTTGTGTTTACCCCCCCCCCCCCCTCCACCTCCCCCCACTAATCCCCCTTCCCTGTCTTCGAACACCATAACAGACAGATATGTATAGATCACAATCCTACATACAGACAGACATTCGAAAATGTTAAAATTCCGGTAAAAATTCAACATAAAATGTTTGACCAATTATGTAACTTCCCCTATACTTAAGGCTGCCATTTTTACGGGTCTCCGTGCTGTCCCGTTTTGGAGTCGACATTATGGCAGACTAACCTGTATCTCGTTTGAAGTAGCAAAATTGAGAGTCAAGATCGTTGAATCATGGATCGTGGGTGGTTTGGGCCGCGAGGAACAGATAGGACATTATTTTTTGAGTATAAAATTAGATTTATCCATGTAAAAATGGTAGGAATATGACGTGTACCGGACTCGAGAGGTACACTGGTACTGTCATTAACTATCCTGGCCCTGATCTCTGCTCTGGCGTCCTCTCTAAACCAGGTACTTGAAGGACTCCACTCTCTTATCTTCCCCAACAGAACACGTTCCTCTCTCCCTAACAATGAATCAGTGACACATTATCTAAAGAGCTCGATCATCTGATTAGAATGAGGTTCTTCACGAATGAAGCGGCACAGGGACTGATGTCCACTGCGAGCCTTGGTAGGCTGACCCGGGAGGAGCTTCTCTTAGCTGACCTCTGACCTGTGCTAGGAGGTCAATGAGATGTCCACTGGGGACCTTTCAGGAATCAACATGGCAGTTTGTCTAATTGCAAATCTTCTGCCAATCCAATCGATGCTGATGCTGTTGTGAAAGGAGGTAAAGAAAACTGTGTTCTATGGCTTCGTTATCAATGCAATGTCCATCTACGACCACAGTTGTGTACCTCCACATTAAAGTCTCTTCTGGTTGTGTTTTTACAGGGACAGTAGGTTAGCGAAAGGCCCTTCACCAGGAGGTGATACATAGTTCCACCTTATCGCCTAACTTTTCGACTCATAGTTATTGTGACTCATGCCTGGGCTTTAACTACGAGGACATTTTTGTCTACTATCAGAGCGCTCTTTTGTCACGCTCGTGGACATAAACCCCACTCTACTGCTCCATCCGACGGACGGCGTGCTCAAGGTTTTGTCATCTCCCAAATCTAAGAGCCTCGGGCGAGTTTCGAACCAGGTATGTGATATTAGTAGACTCGCACGGTATCTCTGAGCTACCGGCACCCCAAACCTACTTATCGACTGAATCAACATAAAATTTCATTCCGATATGTCAGAGAAAGGCATTATTGTTTTTGATTTGTAATCATCTTAGCCCTCCACAAAAAAAAAAAAAAAAAAAAAAAAAAAAAAAAAAAAAAAAAAAAAAAAAAAGCACCAAAGCCAGTGCGCACTCCAGCTAAGTTGTGGAGGGGATAGTTGAGTTTCTCTACATAGTGATCTTGACTGACTCTAGCTCTGATGGCGTCTTTACTTCGTTGTCCTGATACGTTACTAATGTCACACTTGGTTACAAGCTATTCTAGTTGTGAAAATTTGTTCTGAACCTGTTACGATTTTTGAAAAAATAATCTTTTTTCAATAGAATAGAAACATTTTATCCCAAGATGTTAATAACATGAAAGTTTCCACTGAACAAAATCATCAGCTGAACAATAATTAACGGTGAGTTTACATACGAGAAGATTTTTTTAATTACTTGGTTCCCATTTTATGTGCTACGGTAATCGGAAAGCATAAAATCTTTGAGAAAATATGATATGTTGTAATTGATCAGGTACTTATGTGCATAATTTTTAATATTCTATTTTGGTGAAGCTGAGGGAATATAGTGACTGACATAGCATGATTTTATAGTGTTCCGACGCATTGACTTTCTTATGTTGCAACAGAACCCACGCCTGGCTTATTTGTCCTCTGTCAACTTCTGTCGTAATCCACACGTTTAGACGTCTGTAGTCCTGTTAGCTCCAACACTCCGACACTATTTCATTCCATACACTGTAGTTATATTCTTTTCCACATCCAATGTTCTCTGCATCTAACAAATGTAAAGTTGCAATGTTGTCGATGCTCCCTTTGTGTTTATGTTTCTGATCTCACCTTACTTAATGAACTTAAAATTCTTCTTGTCAATGATCATATGAAAATCATTTTGACCAACCTCTGTCATCCCATTCCCACCCCGAAAGCAGTGCTGGCTGAGAGAACCTGTTACATTGAAGTATGTAGTTACTACATCCTTATATCATCATAACATTCAGTTCTTCTCGTACCTGTCTCTCTCGGTCTGCCACCACTGGAGGTGGTACGGGACATCACCCGGGCTACCGTGGCCTCCTCTACCTCCATCTAATTGAAGGAACGAGGTTGGCTTCATGACCGTGTTTCGGGGATCTTGGCCTGTATTTATTTATTATTTTTTCATATTTTGTATATTTATCATTTTTATGATATTATTTTTCTATTATTAGTTTTTTGTATATTTAATTTATATTATTTATTAGAAAATGAATTTAATAATTTAATCACTTCATTCCAAAATAATCCCATCTGTAAATCCACTCCAAGTCTAACTTATATTATAGAAATACGTGCTCTTTTGGTTCTGTGAGTTGCCATATGTTATTTAATTGTCATATCAATAAAATTAGAGCAGTAGGTCAGTTACGTTTGGCTTCTAAACACCATATCAGTTTATACACAAATAAAGAAAACATTATTTTTGAAGAGGATCAATGTAGATGTTGCTCTAGAGAACTCAAAGAAGATATTGTTCATTTTTTATTAAACTGTCCTTTGTATAATAATATTATAGAAATATATTTATCTAAATATATTAAAAAATCTGATGAAGATAAAAATAATATTATTAGAATATTAGAGATTGTTTCTATAGAGAAAATTAATGATGTCTATTACTATATTCTAAATTCTATTAATTTAAAAAAGCCAACATAAAAAAAAATTCTAACTTACAATAAAAATTTTTAAAAAAATTAAATTAAAATTAAGAAGTGGTTTGACTTAATGTTTATTACTTTGGTTTTATTTAAAGTCATTATAATATGTATATGTGTATGTATATAAAAGTATATTTGTGTTCTGTTTTGCATTTCTCTTGGCTGTATGTATACAAGTAAATGTGCGCATTTATTATTATTATTTATTATAATATTTAGATATTTAGAAATTTATTATGCTGTAATATTCTTACTTTATTATTATATCGGATGTATATTCAAATTGAACCCCAACTCTCTTCAATAAGCCTTAATAGGCTTCAATGTAGTAATAAATAAATAAATAAATAAATTTAATTTGTATTTTAATAATATATATTTAATATAATAATACATATAAATATATTTAATTTTTATATATATTATTTATTAGAGGACGCCGTAGCTCAGGGGTAGCTTGCTAACCTACTGAACACAAGATCTCGAGTTTGAAACCCGGCCGAGGCCCTTAGGTTTTTTATCAGGGAGGTAAAAAAAACCTTGAGCACGCCGTCCTTCAGATGGTACGTCAAGCCATAGTCTTGGGCTTGTGCGATGTCAAAATTTAAGATTCCCACAATAGATCATTTCGAGCAGAGTGACGAGTGACCTCATAGTTCAAGTCCGGGCATTAGTCATAGTAACTAACTATTATTCATTATTTTGTACACATTCTTCATCAGTTTATAGAAAGTTTTTATTTATCATATCAAAACAACTGGACAACCTCGAAAATGTATATCCCTTTTGGCAAGTCATAACTGGATATTCATAACGGTGGATAATGCGAATACATCATCAAAGAGGGGCTTAACTCCCATTCGTTCCCCCGTCCAAAAGTCATTTGTTCCTACCCACACACAAAATCTCTTGTAAACAACATCTTTATTTTGTCCGGACCACAAGTCGCTGATAATTCTCTCTCATTAAATATTCTATTGAATAACTTTAACAAATAGTGTACCGGCTTAACCTTATAACATTCACAGTGTGAATAAGGACAAAAACGAGCGGCTTTTTTTATGAATTAATATAGTAAATGTTATTCATAAATCTTCTGATGTTGTTTTTCCAAAACAAGATGACATGTTTAGAAAAAGCACGTTTTTTGGGAGCAAAGCCTATTTAGCAAACACATGTTCAAGGTAGTAAACACTCCTTGCCATGACAGACTGGATGTGAAAGAGGAGAACTTAAGGAACCTTGCCGAGAATAGGAGTACCTTTGCCTTCAGACATATTTTCAGGAACCGCTCGGTCAGGCCGTTAGTCACAAAGGGCGCAAAGATCAGGATTTTGAATGACGAGACGACAGCTTGGACAGCTTCGAAAGAAAGACCTTGAGGAGAATCTTTGATCCGGTAAGTGGCCAAGGGTTGTGGCGGTCGAGGGGGAATCCGGAACTATACAAAGAAAGAGATGGGGCATATATTTTGTGAAACACCATCTCCTTCGTCTCCCAGTGGACCGAGCGATGTGAATATTATACTGCGGAATGCCGGAGGACCTGAGATACAAGAGAAGACCAGGATACGGCCAGACCTCCTGATTTCTCTTCTTATTCTGTAGGACGGGAGCTGCAGAAGCAAGCAGCCTCCAACGTCTTAGTGGTCATAAGAAGAAATATGCACCAGAACTGAGAAGAAATCTTTCGAAAATGCATTTTTATAATTGTAATTGTATTTTTACTTTCTTTTACCTTTAGTATATGAAAGTATACTAATCGTGCTTCATCCGAAATCGTGTTTTCAACGGAATTTCACGTTTCAAATTCGTTTAAAGACGTTGTGACCATTTTCGCGATGATATCTATGTGATTGGAACTTTGTGAGCTCTCTAACGACTATAGCAATGAACCTGAAATTCGAAATGAACATGTTGCATGTGCTAACTTAGATCCGATTAGATTTTGGCCGAAACCACACCAAAATTGACACCCCTTAAGGGTATATTTTACAAGCTATCGCTCACATTATTTTAATTAAAAATTTCTTCAAATAAAAGTTGTAGAAAACTGAAATGCACATCAGATGTGCATATAAGATTCTTATATAAAATATAATTTTTGGAAGGCCGGCGTCCGCTACCATGTGAGATAACGAGATACCTGCTGAAAACAAATGAAAAATTTTAACTTTCATAATACATTGATTTTCAATAACTACATCCCCACTCCATATTTACTCTCATTGTTATACTATTATTATTATTAATATGTAATTTCTTATTTTATTTATACTTTTTATATATTTAGTTTGGGAGCCATGGTGGCCGTGCGGGCTAGAGCGTAGGGCTTTGGTCGCATAGTCTCACCATGGTTTGCGGGTTCGAATCCCGTCCGGGAGTGAGTTTTATTTCGAAGATAGAACTCCCTCCCGGGGCCATGGATATTGTTGTAAATAATAAGGATAACACAGTGTGACATGGCTAATATGCATCGTACATAAGGCCACAAAAAAAAAATAAATAATAAAAATATATTTAGTTTGTTAAAGATTCCTGTATATATGTCACTAGCAGCAATACCCGGAACTTTGACTTTTCTCCCAATATCTCCTATAAGGCTATTCAGTTCCTCGACAGTACATTCATGATGTTATAATTTTCAATTATTCATACGGAATAAGGCTTATAGTCCTTCAACTGTAGTAACGCTAGCTTTGGAGCTAAAACTAATTTATTCAAAAAGATTTCTCATTAATCGTTGCAATGGTTTTCGAGTAAAGATTGCGTGAGTGGATGCTGGGATGGACCAGGGGTTGATTAAAAAATAGACCTTAACCTTCCGGTAGATAAAACTTATCTAATTCAAAAAGATTCCTCATTAATCATTGCAGTGGTTTTTGAGTTACAAAGATTGCGTGAATGGATGCTGGGATGGACCAGGGGTTGATTAAAAAATAGACCTTAACCTTCCGGTAGATAAAACTTATCTATTCAAAAAGATTCCTCATTAATCATTGCAGTGGTTTTTGAGTTACAAAGATTGCGTGGGTGGATGCTGGGATGGACCAGATATTGAGGTACTAATACGCCTATAACCATCCACAGACGATGACGAACAAATTTTAAAAAAAATTAATCAAATCCATCAAGCCGTTCGTGAGTTATAGCGGTACAACGCACAGACATTTTCAGCTTTATATATATGATTATTGTTCAGCTGGTCAATCTATAATTTTGGAAATTTTTTTCAACATTAACATTATTATAGATAAAAGTAAAGGTCACTGACTCAATTGTATAAGGGAGATCTCTTTATATATTATAATAATAAAATCCCTTTATATATATTTATATATATTTATAATAATAAAAAGTATTATTATTATTATTACATGCTGAAAACCGTCATAATATGACGTATTAAAACCCGTTTTTTAGACTTACTTGATTTACACAATAACGGTCCTTTCGGAAATACGTTTTTTATTAAATTTCCAATGGCCTAGTTGGCCCAATTGGGACAAAATAATAGCGCCCCAAAGAATGAACAATATATTCCCATAGAAACGTATCTAATTAATGTTTATAATTGTAACGCTACGTTTTTTTTTTTTGTCTCTTATTTATAAAGATACAACTGTTGCTAGGGTGCAACAACTAGCATCTATGATGGTAGGTATGGATATGTTGGCGTGAAGGGCATGTGAGAGCAAGGCCACACAGTGGTAGGTCCTCGGGACGAAAATTTATCTTAATTATTAGGACAAGAACAGAAATAAATAAATAAATAAAATAAATAAGTAAATAAATAAATAAAAATGAATTGAAAGACAATTTTGATGGATGGGTAAATGATGTAAAAAGAAAAAATTTAAGAACGAATATGATTCAAGGTGGCAGTAAGTCGCGGTTCCATCTGGGAGGTTATGTGGTAAGTGTTATGAAGATAAAGTCCGTATTTCTGGGTTTGTATTTGTGTAAAGTTTTCTAAAAAACCGTATGTAAGTAGTTGGAATTGTGTCGGGTACTGTGTGTATCATGAGATCGTTATGAAGTGTTCTGTTGTTTATGTATGGGGGCACTGTGTTATCAGTCTGAGGGTTTTTGACTGAAACGCCTGAATTCGTTTGATGTTAGATTCGCTATGTATTTAAAAAAATATTTTTATTATTACTAGTTTTTTATTAAAAATAAAGAACAAATAAAATAAGATAAAAAAGTCACTCTGTACAATGAAACAAAGAGCACAGCTGACGCCGACTCATTACTTTCATACATCCGGTAACGAATTTGAGAAGGAGAAGGGATTTGTACATAAGTGGTTAGTATAAGAATGTCTTCTTATGGCCACATCACATACTTATATTTTTTTGCGAGTTTTTCCAGGAAAGAAAGTTCATAAAAAGTATAACAATAAAATAAAAATTGTAGTGTCTAATGAATTTTAACCAATTAACTAAAACTGAGTAGGCAAAATTTAGGATTTTCATAGTTGAGTCGAACTCATGTCCAATAGAGCCATAGAGCGCTCTGGTAGTAGGCGATATGTCCTCGTAGTTAAAGTCCTGGCATGAGTCATAATAACTAACTTTATTATGAATGGACCCATGTATAAAATATTTGCATTTCATTAGTACTTCACGATACTGTTCTTACGATCACCATAGCCAAAGAGATACTACGAAGACAGAGATTATTGATTGAAGAACAAGTATAATTGATTGAAGGTAGTCAATAGGGATATGAGGTAGACAGAGAGTGGGATGGGGACATTAAAGTCTCCAGATAATAAAGTCATACAATCCCACATCTCGGGGGGTCCCGATTAAGTAATAAACTTCTTCTTCTAGGAGGCTTGGGCATTCTTCATGAGCCTGGTTAAGGGGCTTAACTGTTTGTTATCTTCTTCTGTTTTTCTTTTCTTTTTTTTATAGTTAGTATTTTTTGTACTCCCAAATAGAAAAAACCTCTATTTGTTGACTGATTATTTAGAGAGAGGCTGGAAGGGATTTGGCTTAATCAAGCGAGCTGAAGAGAAGGAAGATTTAGTGGAGTGTTGATCTCTAATTAGGTAGAGAAGTGAGGCTAGAGTCGCCCACGGTCCTTGGTCCTTGTCTCCAGTCTCATCAAGATAAACAGGGACCAACGGAGAAATATGTATCAGAGGTGCCAGTCAGGGGTGTCCAGTCTTTGCCAATAGCTCTCTGGCGTCAGGTCTACTCATAGACGTCAGGCATGCAAATCGCAAAGTGTTTCGAGTATAAAAAATGTTCAGTAAATACCTAATAGATAATGTGGAATATCTTCAAGAAGGCAACAAAATGACATATATTCTTTCGATGATGCTTACCACGCCAATAAATTGCAGATAATGTGGAACTGGAATCCACGCGAACTGAGCTAGAAATGGCTATAGAGATCATTTCTACTTCTATGCGTTATGCTGATGCGGTGTCCATACCTTGGACCAGGGCTAGCGCGACCAATTATATATTTATGAAACATAAAACAACGATGAAACATTGAATTCATCCTTTAAACTCCAAAAGAATGTCAGCGGGCTAATGTCACTTCACACAACGAGTTTGAATGTTACCAGGAGAAATGTTCTCAGTATACTAACATTTGACAAGATTCTCTTATAGAGAGTCATGAATCATGGGAAAGCTATAAACACTTCGAATTTAACCTAAACCTTGTGTATCCGAGTCTTGAAAATCCCTCCGCATAGTTGAACGGGCGAAACTGAAGACAGCGATCCGTCTAGTTACCGTACGAATAAGAGGCATTGTCCTCCCGCTGTTCTATTTTCGACCAGAAATGGTTTTCAACACAACTGCATCATCATCAGTGACATATCTACGAATATACTATGAATATATATATATATATATATATATATATATATATATATATATATATATATATATATAGTAACTAGCGAAAACATTAAAGCGTATAGTGTGGTGTCTAAACAAACACTGATTAATAGCTCAAAGGAGAGGTTCATTCGAAAATATGGTATACGTAATAAATTAAATAAATATCTATATTAATAAAAAACTTGCTGAGGGTAGCTCAGTGGTATGCGTGCTTGCATACTGAGCTCAAGATCGCGGGTTCAAAATCCGGCCCTTAAGCACTCCGTCCTTCGGATGGGACATTAAGCAATGGTCGTGTACGATGTCAGGTTCTCGTTGAAGACCCCTAACCTAGGTGAATAAAAATTTAGGGCAGACAAAATTTAGGACTCCCATAGTAGAGTCGGGCTCATGTCAACCAGAGTGACGAAAGAGCGGTCTGGTAGTAGGCGATATGATTTTGTTGTTAAAGCCCGGGCTTGAGTTATATTAACTAACTATAAAAGTTGTTATCCATCATATATAATGTGGTTTCGAAAGTAGCCCATAGGGGAGGAGATGCGAGGTTCATTCACTCACTATACATATACACACGCAAATAAATATTTAAACATTAATTCGAAAATAATATGATATACTAAATAAATATATATATAATAATAATGAAATTAATAATTAGTTATTATGACTCATGCTCGGGATTTACCTAAATTTTACCTAGCCTAAATTTTTATTCACCTAGGGTAGGACTCTTTAAGGAGTACTTGACATATAGGCTCGAAATCATCGCTCAACGTCCCCTCCATATGACCACCCCGGTCATAAAAAAAAAAAAAATAGCAGAATACATTTACATATGTACTAACACAGAGCTCAAACAATGAAATATATACAATAAAAAACACATTATATAACTAACAGCCAAGTATCATATAAAATCTCCTACAGGCCATCTACTTCCCTTAGTATGAAACCAGTCTCACACACCAGGTAGGTCAGGCAGGAGAAGGGAGTTCTTAACATCTATTTTTTTTTGTTAAGATTGTTCGTATCCTCATTTAAAGAAAGCCGGATCTCAATTCATTCATTCCTACAATGACTATAACCCAGTGAGCGTAAAGAAAAACCAGTGCCTTGGAGGCATACATCTGACACCAATTAGAGATCATTTGAACTTTTTACCGAGTGTTGCCAAACAAGTTTCATATATTCTTAATAATTAGCTGTTTCATTTTGTCTGATACATTTTATCAACTTTTTTTTTTAATCTGGGCTCTTTTTTTAAATAAAGTTTGATGGATATGAATGTCAAATGTGGGTAACGATGTAGCAGGATAAAGGTGGAGACTCGGCAGGAAATTGACACAAAGCTGCAGTCGAAAAATAAAAAAAAATTAAACCACAATCACTTGAAAGGTATACGAATAAAAAAAACATGCTCTCTCAAGGACATTTTATCACTTTTTTTGGTTCTGGGTTTAACGCAATAATGTTACTACGTCAGGTAACGTTATTGCGTTCTACTTTCACAACTTTACGAAGGACTGGGGAAGTTATGATATCGATCAAAAATTTCATGTTGAGTTTTCACAGGAATTTCATGTTTTCCGACCTCTTGATTCCAAAAATGAAAAAAAAAGAAAAAAGACGTCGGTGAGTTGCCGTCAATGTATATCACCAGCAGAATAGAATAATTCAATTAACCTTTCCCTCTCTCTTCAAAGTCAATCGACCGTTTGCGCTAAACTCAATATTTGATTTACATAGTGGTTCTTGAATCCTCATATTAAGTTTTGTGTCGATACATTTATTACATCGGCAGTTATTAGAGATTTGTTGTAAGTCCCCTTTCTTCTCCGGCTGAAAATCGATCGCTGAATTCCTTACGGAATCTGTACTGAATGTCATTTTTGGGATCACGGAATTGGATAACATGAAATTTTGGTTAAAACTCAACATCGAATTTCTGACCGTTTGTTATCTGGAGAAGTAAAATGTTCTGCCTGTGTGCGTATCTATGAACACGATAACTCCCGATAGAATGAATGTAAGGGTAGTGAAAATAAAGGAGAGTAATCTGTACAAAAGAGGGTGGATAGGGGGTGGGAGAGTAATCTGTACAAAAGAGGGTGGAGAGGAAGTGGGAGAGTAATCTGTACAAAAGAGGGTGGAGAGGGAGTGGGAGAGTAATCTGTACAAAAGAGGGTGGAGAGGAAGTGGGAGAGTAATCTGTACAAAAGAGGGTGGAGAGGGAGTGGGAGAGTAATCCGTACAAAAGAGGGTGGATAGGGGTTGGGAGAGTAATCTGTACAAAAGAGGGTGGAGAGGGAGTGGGAGAGTAATCTGTACAAAAGAGGGTGGAGAGGGAGTGGGAGAGTAATCTGTACAAAAGAGGGTGGAGACGGGGTGGGAGAGTAATCTGTACAAAAGAGGGTGGAGAGGGAGTGGGAGAGTAATCTGTACAAAAGAGGGTGGAGAGGGAGTGGGAGAGTAATCTGTACAAAAGTGGTTGGTATAAAAAAGTTCTATTAGAGCCACATCACATAGTTATTAGGTTAGGTTTTATGACTCATGCCCGGGCGTTAACTACGAGGTCACATCGCCTACGACCAGAGCGCTCTTTCGTCACTCTGGTGGACATGAGCCCGACTCTGCTCAGGTTATGTCACCTCCCAGATTTAAAACATAAGTACCCCGGCCGAGTTTCGAACCCGCGATCTTGAGCTCAGTAAGCTACCACGCTACCTCTCAACTACCGGAGCCTTCCACCACATCACATATATTTATATAATAATATAAATATTAAAGAACAGAGAAACTCATTTAGATGCATACTTTTCAAAAATATTGGTAAGCTTTACTTAATTTATTTCCCCTTAAGTTAAGAATACAGCTAAAATTTTCAACACGAAATATAAATACACCGAGGGATAATATATCAGCAGATAATTGCTATTAAGAAAGTAAGATGGATTAAAGATTAATCACTTTTAGTAATTTTAGCCAGAGTTTCATATCTCCACCTTTTCTTAAAATAAGTAATTAATTTGAATAATTACAGTGATTATTCAACCCTATTTGACTATAAATTGTGCTAGGCGTGAGTTGTGTCAGTCCTTCATTTAATTCATTACTGTATATTAAAGTGACCCCTATATCTGTGGAGCCGCAGGTCCTCTGATATATTCGTGAACTTTGGCCCCCGCCCCCCCCCCTCCCCCCTATTTCACGCCCAACCATGTTTTAATTAATATTATACCATAAAAGTAGTTAGTATAATTTTAGTGTGAAAGGAAGAGAGACCATACTGTTCACCGGAACACATGCAACTTCTGAAGAGGCAGAAAAATACCTCTCTTCTAGCTTCAACACTTTGCTATAACTTTCATATGTATATATGTGAATATTTCAAAATTGAAATTTAATAGGATGTCAGTTAGTTCGGCTTTCCTCCGAAATCAGTGGTCTTCCTCGCGGCACAGCAGGAAGCCTCCTGCAGGATGGTAGAATCTCCTAAAATATGTACCTACATATAAATACTTTGTGGAAACTCAAGGAACGAAAACTAAAATAATAAAATATTGTCGGTAAATCACCGGTAATGCACTCCCCCAGCGCAAAAATTTGTAAACAACATTTTCTTTTCTTAAGCAATTTCCTGATTCCAAAAATGAACAAGCAGGTCCTCGGATGTGTGTGTTTTGCCTTTGCATTCTAAATCAGAAGCAATTAATGAGCCGTGTATTAAGACTCTACAAAGGTGGCATTTGTAACTAAATGCGGCCCTTGAGGTCCACACAGCAAACTTCCCAGCATCATATCAATATCAATAATAATATCACAAAAGTAGGCATTTTATTCAGTACAGAAATGTTTATTCATTGAATTTAATTTAATCTACACATAGATTTTTAATTGATATGCGAATGTACATATGTAGGCGAAAATGAAAAATTGTAAAGTTTTTATATGTTCACTGCACAAAATGAACTCGGAAATTACATACAGGACTCTCCGGTAGGAAAAAATTTCCGGAACTGACTTGGTGAAATCAACATTTGAATGACAAACAAAATTTAAACACGAAATATAATTCCATCGTGCGTCAACAAAATACACTTATATATTTTAGATATAATCCCATTAGCAACTTTTGAAGTAAACGCATTTCATAGCTTTATATATTATAATTGTAGAAAAATATATCATATCATAAAATAGTGTGAACCTTCAAATATTATCGATATACTCCAATGCAATAAAATATAGTATATCATTATATAACACAATGCTTATAATATAATATAATATAATAATATATATTATATGTATTACCCGTAATAACATTTAAAAAAATAATTAATAACACAGGAGAGTAAGCGAAGTCAATAAAATAAATATTATACGATTCATTCTCTTAATCGTTATTCATAAGAAAATATCTGATATTTCAAAGTATCGATTGCCACCAGAACAAATTAGATCGGATAAATCTTTTTCAAGAAATTCTAAAATCCACTTTTTTTGGAGTATTTTTGTTTGAACGAAAAAACCGCTGGACCGAATTCGATAAAATTTCTTTCGGGTCATATTGACGTTGATACGCTTCGATTGGCACCTGAGCGGAGTTGATTTCATGTTTTATTCGCGAGATTTCATGCAGGAAAAATTTACGTACCTACTTCTTTTCAAAAATAGTATAAAAATGCCTTGGTGAGCTTGAAACATTAAAATATGTTGAAAAATTTGATTTCTATTTTCGGACCCATTACAATAACTTCCCTGTATGCTGGGAAGTTAAAAAAAAATGTTGTTTTTTTGTGCGTCGGTGTGTATGTCTGTGAACAGGTTAACTCCTGGTTCACAAAATTTATTAGAGCATTCAGAGGCTTTGGAGGAAGAGCAAAACTTAATTGATTAATTCGTGTTGGGGAAGTACATAGCCGGTGATTCACCGACTAACGTTTTTAGTCTTTCATAAAATCAAGTAAAAATTCACCAAAATATGTTACGTAGCCATTACAGGTTCTTATACCAATTACTTTTGTACAGATCACATCACCTCCCACTCCCCATTCTCAGTTCCATTTCATACTGGCATTACTTGGTACAAGAAAGTCACTTTCAGAGATCGCTGCAACAAAAAAAAAACTGATGAAACACATTACTTTCATATACCTAGTTATACCAGTATGAAATGAATTTGAGAGTGTAATAAAGTGGTTGGCATAAGAAAGTACTGTAATGGCCACATCACATATTTTGTGATGACGTTATTCGAACACAGAGGACATATTTTATTAGGTGGGTTTTTACTTGATTTAATGAAAGACTAAAAAGATTCTATATTACCCAAGGGAGTTCATAGAATGATTTTTGAACAAAAAAATTATGTAATAAAAATTCTGATTCTATAATTTTGTCCATTCGATATTTATGTATCCTCTAGGGATCGAAAGCTAATTTTTGTTCAAACACAAAACGCCCCCATTCATATGATAATTCAGGTAGGAGATGTGACGGAAAAGAAGCCTGCGATATGTTTTCTTTCGAATTCTTCTCGACACCTTTCACAATATATATATTAATTCGGTCCATTCTTCCTCCCACACGTAGCCGTTGGACAGAACCCAACAAAAAACGTGCCCATGGTTGGCTGTCTGTCGGTTTGATCCGTGGGTAGGTCCCCCACAGCTCCCATGTAATGGCATCATTTACCAGACCTTCTTGTCTATTAGTCTTCCATTCCTGGTCTCAGAACTCCCGTCCATAGTAACTACCGTTTTGTTACTCGTTAATACTCGTACTTTATTGAGATTATTTTCATTTCTGGAATCAAGGGGTTGGAAAATACGAAATTCCGGTGAAAACTTAACATCGAATTTATAATCGATTACATAACTTCCTCCTGGGCAAATAACAAATTTTGCTTGTCTGTGTGTGTTTGTGAACATAGTGACTCCAGATCGTATATCCTTATCCAGTTTTCGCTCACCTTTCAATACCAGTCGACCGTTTGGCCTTAAAATCAGTACTTGACATATATACGGGGCTTCTGAATTTTCATCCTAAACTTTGTGTCGATACAATCATTACATCGGCAATTAGAAGGGTTTTTGAGTCGAGCCCTTCCCTTCGGACGGTTTCGCGGAAAATTTATGCGGTTTTCAATTTACAATACAATTTTGTATCGATACATTTATTACAACTTGTTGTTAATAAGCCTTCCCTCTAATCCCCCCTTCCTTTGACCGATTTAACTGAAAATCAAAAAGTGACGCCCTTAGGAAGTTCTAGATTTACATGTTAAATTTCATGTTTGTACTTTCATTACATCGGCAGTTATTCGAGTTTTTGTGTTAAGTATATCCCCTCTTCCCTTTTCCCAATGGCCGATATAGCTGAAAATCCATAGGTTTTGTTCTTATGGGGTTCTGGATACACATATAAAATTTCGTGTTGAATACGTTCATTCTATCGGGAGTTATCGTGCTTCCAGAACTGCACACAAACAGGTTTTTTTTTCTTCAATTTTGGATGGAATCTAGGGAATTGGAAAACTTGAAATTCCGGTAAAAAGTAAATACATAATTTCTAATTTCCGATTACACAGCTTCCGCTATACTTCCTAAAGTTTACATTCTTGTAAACTGATTGTATGACAGTATTAAATTAGGCTTTGATACATCCATATAATTTCACAAAGTAACATAATGGCAGACAACATTATCCTGAGTGTTGAAAATGTTTCAAAATGAATGTGGCGGGTCAGTTCAAAGCAGTAAATAAAATGGAAAAAATGTTAAAAATGGCATTTGAGGTCTAATGGACCAAAATACGCCACATTGGTCTCTAATGTAACACGATCCTGGGTCGAAAAAAAACTAAAACTGAAGAAGATTAATCTCTGGTGATCTTCCCAGGTGATTATCTACAATTCCCAGGAATTTCGGATAAAGGCTTGACTTATGTAAATCAGCTAAAACGATTTTTCAACACCCGGAATGTCTTTTGAAGTACTAACTGCGCTAAAAGTCATTCTGTATTCATCTTCATATATATGATACTTTTATTATCTTTAGTTGGCCTACAATTTTTAATTATTTTATGTTAATAATTAACATAACATAATTAAGTAATTATTACTTAAATTATTTTACAATAGGGACCCCAGTTCCCTATCTGCGACACGCACACAATTTTTTGAGTGGTATGCAGGAACATTTTGTTTCAGTAAAAAAATAGTTTAGATTTATACTTTACAAATCCTGTTAGTAACTTCACAATTTCTGTTAGTAATTGTGGCTACGAGGTCATATCGCCTACTACCAGAGTTTCTTCGCTCTGCCAACAGAGCCCAAACATGAGCCCGACTCCACTATGGAAATTGTAAATTTTGGCTACCCAAGTTTAGTTACCTGACGTAGGGGGTCCTTAACGATTATCTGACTTCGTACAGGCTCGGGACCATTGCTTAACGTCTCATCCAAAAGATGGCGTGCTTTAGTTTATTTTACCTACAAGATAAAATAAAAGGACTTCGAATCCGCGATTTTGGGAGCTCAATAAGCAAGCACGCATACCATTGAGCTACAGGCGCCTTCTTCGTGGAAGTAGTGATGATCTGTCTACGGCGTATAGTTAGTTATTGGGACTCATGGGACTCGCCCGGGCTTTTAACTACGAGGTCATAATATGACCTCCTACTACCAGTGCGTACTTTCGTCACTCTGGTGGACATGAGCCCAACTCTACTGTTGGAGTCCTAAATTTTACCTACCCAGGTTTATTCACCTAGGGTAAGGGGCCTTAGGAGTAGCAGACATAGTACAGACTCGGTACTCGGCACTTATAGTACAGACATAGTACAAACTTAGATCTGATTTTAACCGAAATGTGTATATACGTATGTTTAATGTGTAGGTAGAAGTAAGTACAGTCCAAACGGAAAAGTTGAATATAAGTAGATGCATATAATATAATTCAAGAAAAATAAATATGCATGTGATTTTGGTGTGAGAAATGCAGGCTGGGTTATACGATGAACCATATATTCATGCTGATGTGATTCGCTTGGAAATTTGTGAAAATTTGAAATTTCCCAAAATCTGTCCGAATCAGAAGGTGTCGTCCTTATAGAGATCTGGATACACATATAAAATTTCGTCTCGATACATTCATTCTATCGAGAATTTTCGTGTTCACAGAAAGACACACATATGTCAAAAAACATGAAATTTCGGTGAAAACTCAACATCAAATTTCAGACCTATGTCATAACTTCCCCTATACTTTGTAAAGCTGGGGAAGTAAAAATGTATAATCAAGTAGATTTGAGAGCATTGAATTTGATTTTGACTTTGTGGAGTGCGTATAGAAGAGGGCTGAGGGTAGTTCCCCTCCCACGCGGGACGCCTCCTGTAGTCACATAAACCACAACAGAAACCCAACTCACTCTAATTGGGAGCAAGAACTCACACCTTTCACAACTTTCTTGAGTGTTTGTTTGTTTTTTTTTTTTTTTTTATTTTATTTTTCGGCTACTCCCCCGCCTACGACGGACCTATACAGGTCATATATCAGCCGTGGCTCACACGACAGTCCCCATGTTGAGAAACCTGCGTCCCGTATATGTGTCATCCGCTTTCCTACATATATCTGTCTCTGAAAGGCAACCTTTCTTTACGAGGAACATGTGAAACTCTCCTTGAAAATATGGCGTCGTATAAAATATTATACAGTTCCCCGCAGGGAAAATTGCCGTTTGGTTAATAGAAAAAAACAAAAAAAAAGTTATTTCCTGGTGATTCAAACCATTGAAAACAGAGGGGGGCATAGTTAACAGTCTTCTTAAGTCTAGAACTGCCACAGTTCATCAATGTA
This sequence comes from Aradus depressus, assembly GCA_963662175.1. Classification (NCBI taxonomy): domain Eukaryota; kingdom Metazoa; phylum Arthropoda; class Insecta; order Hemiptera; family Aradidae; genus Aradus; species Aradus depressus. The sequence goes on from OY759214.1 coordinate 27,147,351, forward strand.
CTTCCCCAGCACAAAGTAACTAAGTTTATTGCGAAAATGTAATTTCATACGTTGCAAAACAAAAATTTAGTCTGACCTCTCATAAATTATTTGATACAAACCGGCTTTCGAAAGTAAAATAGGCATAGAATTCTAGTTGTTAAAGTATGTAGATAAAATATTATTTATATATTCATAAATATAATAAACAAATCCAATTAATAAAATTAAATAACGCCACGACTTAACAAATACTAAATGGAAGTTCAACCAGTCTACAATCCAAACTTTCCACTTTTCCAGCCCCTACGAGGTTTTTCCCTGTCCCTCCTGAACATTTAAGTCTTATAATTATGGAAAACATTATAAATAAAATTGCGTCTCAAATTGAAGTCTTAATAATAACAGAAACATTTTGAAATAATATGTGCTGAATTAAAATACAAAAAACAAAAACATTAAGGCGTAGTCAAGGTCCACGCCGTAGATTTTCCGTGAAAACGTCGGGATAAAATCATTTTTCATTTTCTTTTCTATGCTGCCGTAGCTCTTGCCTTTGCTCGGCACTAGACTTTTTAGGTTTTTTAAATTCCTTTTGATGCGAGCTTTCCTCTGATTTACATTTTCTATGATTCCGCGCATATTTACGATTCATTTGAGACATCTTTAATTTTTTTGCAATTTTCAATTTAATACCGATTTTTACATATATTTCGGCGAATATTTTTATTGTTTCACTTTAAATCCTAGTAGTGCTCCTCAAGCTCTTTACAATGACACCCGAATCAACGTCCTATCTAAACGCGTTATCACGCTACACTAATTTCTAATTTTACACAACGCTAATTCGCAACAATCATCCACTAGCCCAATAACGTAACAGGCAAAACAAACACGTACAGACATGCTCTATCCATTGTGACCTCAACCGTTGTTATCGTATCATTAGTCTCATAGTTATTATCGATTGAAATCTGACGGTATTTTGTAACACATGAAAGTTTGACCGGCTATCACTGTGCTTAACGAGCGAATAGACGTTTTCACACTGGTCACCTCATCGAACTAATATAATCACTTGTACGGCGTCAAAAACCTAAGCCATTGAACGCTGACAAAGTTATTCTATTCTATTCTATATGCACATATGAATAAAATCAAATATGGCAATAATAAATATATGAATAAAAATACACATAAAGTTTTATTAATATTCAGTTTTCATATTTTTGTTATTTTATTCAATTTTATCGTTATTATAGTTCAATTTTATCATTTTTATTGTTCAGTTGTATTATTACATATTCTATTTTATTAAATGAATTACAATACTGGCTTCTATATAATAAATAAGGCTTATATAGTGTCTTATATTATAGTCTATTACTAAGACAATATATTACAACAATAGCGACACAGACTAAAGCCCAATATTGTAGAAATCAGTGACCCCCCGTTAATACGAAAGTACCAAAAATTGTTGTTTGAAATGAATCAATTTGATAGCGAAGAAGAGGTGGATGAGGGGGAGTTGAGTGTGTCAAGTGTTTGGGAAACAGAGTAGTTGGGCAATGAATTTATGGCAACTATAAAGGAAGGGTACATGGAAGACGAGGAGGGAGCGTCATAAATAAAGAAGAAGTGGAGGAAAAAACAAAGAGGATCCTAGTTTGGGATATCCAGTTTGTGGGGAGCAGGGTGTCAATTGGTCCTGGACACAGTTGGACATATATCTTGTAGGAGTTGGTCCCATCCGCCCTTGTCCCAAGTTCCTGTCCTCGTTTATCAAGTTTCAGCTCAAATCAATGTGTTCTCCTGCTCGACCTTTGTCGACCAACTATTTGAAAGGCTCTTCCACCAAGTGGCATCTCATATGTCTTCACCTTATCTGTTTTTGGTTTCGTGTAGCCGTTATCGTAAAGCCGGATGCGGCTCTGAGACTTTTTTCACATTTTTTTTTTTTGCAGAATCATGTGGATTTTGGAAAGGATAAAACTTCAGACTGATATCAGAGAACACAACTGTACGTGAAACATAGGGGCAATAGATGGATGAAACATCAACATCTCTTCGGACGGATAAACGAACCAGACTGGAGAGGCAATAGGCAGTGAGAACATAAATGGATGGGTGCTCTGCACATTGGACGAAGTATTCACCGCACTTGAGGCAGATGAAGAGTTGAGGGTTAATTTTCTATTTGGAGTAGAGATAAGATGAGAAAACGGGTGTATAAAGTGAGGGGAGGATGCGCTGCCCCCACCACTATGCTCCCCTTATCCCCTCCACCAAAATCCTGACAATTTAAAAAAGTCGTCGATGGTTCACCCCAACTTCCCCAGAACGAATTAATCAACTAACTTTTTGGCTCCTCCTCCATAATCAGTCGACCGCTTGCGCTAACGTTCAAGATTTGACTTACATAAGTGCTCCTAAATCATACTAAATTTTGGGTCGATAAATTCATTAAATTGATAGTTATTGGGATTTTTGAGTGGAGCCACTACCCATGAACCCCCCTTCCCTTCTGCCGATATCGATTAATTTTGACAGGTTATGTCCTCATTGGGTTTTGACTTCAAACATGAAATTTCTTGTCGATTCATTCATTATATTGGCAGGTATTGTTTTTTTTTTTTCTTGAGCCCCCTCTGATTCCCTCTTTTCTTTCCCTGATTCCGCTGAAAATTAATAAGTGTCGTTCTAATGGGGTTTTAATATAGGGGGTCGATTTGGCTGAAAACCTATAGGTTCGTTGTTGGAGGGTTCTTGGTTCACATATAAAATTTCGTGTTTATGGATTCACTATATCGCGAGTTATCGTGTTCCCAGAAACACACCCACATAGACACACAGAAAGACATTCTTTTTTTCATATTTAGAATCTGGAGGTCAGAAAATATTGACTCCTCATCCAATTTTAGTCCGATTACATAACTTCCCCTGTACTTCGTATAGCTACATATTACTAAATATGAAAGAAGTGAAAGAAAACCGCTGACGTCAACACATTACTTTCATATACCCAGTAACGCCATGAAATGAATTTGAGAGCTCTCGAGGGAAGTGTGATCTGTACAAAAATTGGTATAAGAAAATCCTATTATGGCCACATCACATATTTATTTTTGAATAGGTAGACGAAGGCGCCGATAACCTCGCGGCAAAAGTGCGTTAATAAATTACAAGCTGCCATGACCCCCCTGTGTTTCTGAGACAAGGTAAAACTGTGCAAAATGTATATAATAACGATTAGTACTAAATAAAATACATAAAAATAATATATTAGCATGGCGCTGCAAAGAGGAGTGATTATGCTAAACGCTACTTCATTACGTGATCGGTTCCAAAGATGTTATTAACTGCCTCCAGACACGCAACCACCTAACAACCCATTGACACAATTAGATAAATTGTAAATCTTCTCATATATTTCTCATTTTTTTTTACTGTTGTTTATTTCATTTTCTTCGTTTTATTATTTATTATTATTATTTTCTATACTTTCTTTTGATTCTCCAGCTATACAACGTATAGGGGAAGTTATGTACACGATTAGAAATTCGATGTTAAGTATTCACCGGATTTTCTGATCCCCTGATTCCAAAAATGAAAAACTAGTCGTTTAATCATATCGTATTTGTGTGTCTATGAACACAATAAATTGAATGTATCAACACAAAATTTCATGTGTAAAAGACGACATCTATTAATTTTCAGGTAGAATCGGCCGAAGAGAAGAAGGATCAGGGATTTCATCTTTACTTATGTTAGCCTTTCTTCGTTTATGATCAAGTCGGTCTATTGAGATTGCTGGATAAAAGTGTGTTTTGTAAAATATGAGGATCCGCGGAGTTGGATCCAACCTTACCTCCGAGCCATAAGTCAATACTGGGTGGATGAGGGTTTTGTATGAGACAATTTTGGCGCATCTACCGAAGTCGGCTCCTTAGTTGCTTCTGCTGTCGGCTAAAATTTGCTTTTTAATTTCTAGCGGGACTTCCCAAGAGAGCCTAGGTTCACGTACCTAGTCATCTCTCTGGAACCTGTTCGCGCCTATAGTAACTATAGCAGTCCTCATATACTTTCGACACGTTCGTGATTAAGCCCATTGTTGATCAAGGAAGGACCTTCCTACTAGACGACATCATTGGTATAGGCAAGTAGTTGGACAGACCGTTGTCTGTAGACGTCAATAGTTATTTGTCTGAGTTCGCACTTGGATCGGAACTCCTTGGAGCGTTCGGCCTCAATTCGCCCCCAGGCATTCCACTCCTTACATTGTCAGTTTAACCACATAAACCGTTGATAGCGGTCAATTCAGTCGACGTACGGCAGTTGGTGGAGTCCATATTCTCAACTCTTTTCCAAAAACATTCGGAGGGAGAAAATCTGACCCTTGCCCCTCCTGAAGCCGCACTGGTAGTTCCCAATCAACCGATCAGCGTAGGGAAGGAGTCGTTGGTAGCGGATATTTGACAATACAATATACATACTACGCACAGTTTAGCAAAGAGATTTCTTTTATTGTATATATATTATTATTTTCGAATCAATGTTTAAGCACTTATTTTACATGCAGGTAGAGTGTGTGAATGAACCTAGTCCCTATTAGTCAGTGTTCGTTTAGGCACTACACTATACGGCTAGTAAACCAGTTTTATTTTATATTGTTACTATGTATCCTGATGCTTTAATGTTTTTATTAGTTATTTCTTCATAACTACACTTTTCTTGTATTCATAGATGTGCCACTGATGATAACACAGTTGCATAGAAAACCAGTTCTAGTCGAAAATAAAACAGTGTAAAAGACGTTGTACTTTATATCTATGAGGTTTCGTCTATGGTCTGTCATAAAACTATTTTTGAAAAAAAAAGTGTATGTGCAGTTAATGCACACGTTTGAAATGTAACTAACTTGAGTACCTAGCTCTTCTAGTTTCAGTTTCTCTTTGTGCTAATAGACTATATTTTTATTTTAACTATTTTTATTAACATTAGTACAGAGTAGGAAATGATTCAATTTGGGAAATTTTTTAATCATATTTTAATCATATAATATCTTGACAACAATTTTTATTTACAGTTAAAGTTAACATTTTAACAACTATTTTTATTTATTAACTTTTGAAATTGTAGAATAGAATAACGGTTATAAAACAAAAATCAACTATTTACCATTTTTATCTCCATTTTCAGCTTTTTTTTTTTTCATTGTATTGTGTACATTTTATGCGATACACAATAAATTCAACACAAAAAATACACTTATACTATGCACAATAAGTACATTTAAAGTTTGCACACTCAAAAAAAACTGCATTAATTCAAACACAAACAGATAAGAAATACAAGTGTTGTATTAAAGTATCACAAGTGAAAGGTTAATGCATAAAAATTGAAAGGTGCACCCAAATATGCGCAGTCTGCTCAGTGGGCGTCAAGAATGTTACGATTTTTCGTTTGCGTTTTGGAAGCGGAAAACGCTGCATCTACCTAAAAACGTTCTGCTATAGCGAAGTAACACTTCAAAAATATATACATATAGGTTAGGGTAGGTTTTATGACTCATGCCCGGGCTTTAACTATGAGGTCATATCGCCTACTACCAGAGCGCTCTTTCGTCACTCTGGTGGACATGAGCCCGACTCTACTGTGGGAGTCCTAAATGTTGCCCACCCTAAATTTTTATTCACGTATGGTAGGGGTCTTTAACGAGTACCTGACATCGTACAGGCTCGGGACCATCGCTTAACGTCCCATCCGAAGGACGGCGTTTTTAAGTTTATTTTACCTCCCAGATAAAATAAACTAAGGGCCTCGGTCGGGTTACGAACCCACGATCTTGAGCTCAGAAGTCAAGCACGCATACCACTGAGCTACCGGCGCCCTCTATATACATATATAAACGTATTACTCCTCTTAAGAATATGAAACCTCACTCCATTATCCATAACGGGCGTATCCCCCAATACTCGTCTGGATTATTAGATTAGAAGTAGGAGAGTCTGTGACAAAAATCCAAAGTCAGATCCAAAACCAATAAGCAGTACTAACTTGGTACTGCTGGGGAACTAACACCCAAATAAAGAACTCCAGTACTAAAGACATCTGAAAAAGAATAAGAGAATGTTATTGGCTGCATATTTTCTTTAACATTCTTTCCTCTATCTACTCATGGCATACGTATATTGTAAATGTAAATTTGAAATTGATAAACATTCAAAAGAACACATTTTTTTATTCATTCTGCTTTTACAATATATTCTTTTATCGTAGTCTTTTCTTTTTATATTTATTCCTCTTTATTCAAAGAAGATATGAATGAAATTATTTTAAATTTATAGGAAACAATTCATGAATAACACTTAAATTGTTCAGAAGTGTAAATAAATATTCTTTTTTGTCAAAATAAAGTGTTTAGTACTTTCCAACATATATATTACTTTTGGAGAACTCTAAATTGTTCATTTAATAGTCAGTGGAGGCATATAAAAAAATGTCATAAACCGACAGACAGGCATAAATAAATACTGAAGCAATGGGCCCCGGTATAAACTCCCTGGACCGTTTGGCCATTTTATTTATGGTCCATTACTATTAAAACAAATATTGTAATTAGAGAATGTTTTATACCTCACATTAAGCGTTTCACTATGTTTTCATTAAGTATACTTTAGTATAAGGAAGTACTGAATTCCTCTGAAAATTCGAGTTCGAGTATTTTACGTTTCAACGTTTTCCCTGAATAGTTTAGATCAGGGGTGGCCAACCCAAATGATCTTGCGGGCCACTTTGAAAATGCATTATAATCCCGCGAGCCGCATATAAAATTATATATCCCCATATTAGATTTGGACCCACTACAAAATTTTCTTGGAGTGAAAATTTAAAACAGAATGAATTATTATTATTATTTTTATTATTATTCATAAATATAAACATAGATAATATAATAATGAAATGATCGAATAATTTTTAATTAGTGAGATATTTGTTTCTCAACTCTTTCACTTAGCTTTTACAAGTTGATCTCAATGCGTGTATTTGCACATGTTTTGTGCAAAAACATATTTTGTAAAATTGTGATGAATCTCATGGGCCGTAAAATTATTCAAGGCGAGCCGCGGGTTGGTTACTCCTAATTTAGACCATTTTTGCGTTGATGTCTGTCTTTGTGTGTGTATATGAACATGAAATTTGGAATGAAGAGGTCACATGTACGAACTTAGATGTGATTGGATTTTGGCCGAAATCGGACGAAAATTTAGTCCACTTTAAATCTGCCTAAGTACATTTTACAAGATTCCGCTTATATTTATTACCTCTTTACAAGTAAAAGTTGTAGAAAAACCCAGATTACAAATTGTATATGATATACAATTTTTTTTTCAGTTCGTCCGGTTTTCGCGATACATATTTTTAGACGTTTCCTTGATTTACCCGAAAGGTTAGACATATCGAAAAATTGGTTCTTACCAAAAATCGCTAAGTCCTCAGATTTGAGATAGAATCCAAACGACCAAAGTCATAGCTCCTGAAATAGTGAAAAATTTTCCGTAGGAAATATGTCAAAATTATTATTACTATGTGATGTGGCCATTACAGGACTTTCTTTGTAAGCGTGGTTAGTATAAGAAAGTCCTGAAATGGCCACATGACATATTTTTTATTTTATAGTCATGTAGCCACAACATGATCCAGAAAAACATGTTCAGTTGTTGTGATGCATGTTCATAGTTGAAAATGTCTTAATAAACATGAAAGAAAAAAGAAAAAAGATAGTAAAATTGATCAAATTCTTTTCTAAAATTGCATACATTTCGATGGAATGTATGATGCAAGGAAGAGAAAACGACTTAGAAAGACCACACCTACATATATAACTTTTTTTTTTTCTGAAAAATGCCTGAAAATGGTGGTTGAGTGAGCGAGCGGGTTCCAAACGGTAAGGTGACACCCAAGACAGGGTTCTATCAGGAACCTCGCTGGCCGCCTGTGTGGTCAAGTCGTAAACCCTCAAGAAAAAGTCCTTGTTCGTCTCCACATCCATTTATAGGACCATAAATTGAGAGAGGGGGAGAAGGTGAAAAAAATAGGACCAGGTTGGAGGAGGGCGATAGACGGGCTCAGATAAGTCTCTTCACTGGAGATTCAGGTCTCACAAGGAAGGACCTATCGGTAGTAGAATTTAGTGTGTCTTTGTGCATAACACTTGGGGCAAGAGGATGAAAATTTTAAATTAAATTTTAATATGAACAAATAAACTAATCGACCGGGCTAAAATATAACATCGTGAATTATTAGAGTTTTTGAGTTAAACCCCCACTTACCGATTTTTCTGAAAATTATTAGATTAGATTAGGTTTTATGACTCATGCCCGGGCTTTAACTACGAAGTCATATTGCCTACTTCCAGAGAGCTCTTTCAGCACTCTGGTGGATATGAGCCTGACTCTACTGTGGGAGTCCTAAATTTTGCCTACCCTAAATTTTTATTCACCTAGGGCAGGGGTCTTTAACGAGTACCTGACATGGTACAGGCTCGGGACCATCGCTTAACGTGCCGTACGAAAGGTAACGATTGACTTTGGAGGGAGAGCAAAAATGAATTGAATAATTAGCGCTGGGGAAGTACATAGCCGGTGATTCAACACATGGTTCTATCTTATATTCTCATTCTCTATTCTAAAGAACTGGCATCTTACCAGTCAATACTTATTTGAATGTCATCGTACAACTACAATATAAAGTGTGTCTATTTTATTATTGCCATTTTCTCAGAATGTAAAAGAGCTGTAAATGAGTCAGTAAGCTCTAAGTCTATAAACAAATAGACATATTAATAACAAAATGTGTGTAGGTTGTATTCAGAAAATAATGATTAAACAAGGTACATAAGAATACCATTAGGAGACATCTTAATACAAAGGATAACAACATGAGTTGATGGGAGGTGTTCCAGAGTGCCAGAAAGTTCATATTTCAGCATCTCTTGGTATACTTTCAATATAAAAAAATCGTCGGTGAATCACCTGCAATGTACTTCCCCCCTACGAATTTATTAATTAAGTTTAACTCTCCCTCCAAAATCAATCGACTCTTTGGGATAAAATTGTTGTCTTAGATAGGGTCTTCTGAAACCTCATACTAAATTTTGTGTGAAAGGAATTTCTTAAAACAACCACGTTTTTACAGATCAGTCTAGTAATAGGCGATAAGACCTTGTAAATCCAAGTAAAATAAAGCCCGGGCATGAGTCACAATAACTAACTAATAATAACATAATGTGTGTAGGATGTATACAGAGAATAATGATTAAACATGAACTATGAGACAAGACATAAGAACACCATTAGGAGACATCTTAATACTAAGGATAACAACTTAAGTTGATGGGAGAGTGCCAGGAAAGTTCATGTTTCAGGATGTCTTGGTATGCTTTCAGTGTAAAATACTGGAGAATCCAAACTGGAAAATGTCTCCGCTCCAGCCAAGAAACCGCTTAATATGCCACGATTTGACCATGTCCTCCAAAGTGTTCAAGCAGCAAGTCATCCTTTCAAATACTTTTAGAAACATTAAATAAAAGCGCTTTTTGTTTCGTCAATCTAAATGTATGATAGTGGGAATTTTCAGAATGATTCTTCCCCAGTAGAAGTTATAGAATAGAATATAATAATTGTATTTGTCGGCGTTCAATGGCCTACATTTTTGACGCCGTACAAGTGATTAAATTAGATCGATGAGGTGACTAGTTTTCATTGTGGATAGGACAGCTTCTCTATAGACGAGTTGTCATCTCCTAGCATCACATGTAGGTTTCTTGTTCGTAAACCCATGGTCATTAGTATTTCCTCATATCCAGGGCACTCCTCCAGGATGTGGCTTACTGTGAGAGGCCAGGCCCCACACTTGCCACAGCCCGGGGCTGCCACCCTGTTGATGAGGTGGTCATGGGTTAGCCGAGTGTGGCCTACACGGAGTCGCATCAGACCTGCCTATTCCGCCTTTCCGATATTTTCCACTCATCAATATTTGTTTCGATGGAAAAATAAATTCGGGCACCCCCTGCTCAAATTCAGCCCACCCCCTGCTCAAAAATAAATTCGGCCCACTGCAGGGGGTGCCCTGCTTAAAAATAATTTCGGCCCACCCCCTGCTCAAAAATAAATTCGCCTAATTTACCCCTTTTCTTTGACAAATTTGGCTGAAAATCAGTAGGTGACGTCCTTATTTCTTTTTTATGTAAATTTAAAATTTCATCTCGATACCATAATTCCATCAGATGTTTGCAGGCACACTCACATAGACAGGTGTTTTTATATTTAATTTTTGGATTCAGGGGTCGAAAAAGATGAAATTCCGCAAAACAATTAGCATCTAATTTTTGACCGGTGATAATTACATAACTTCCCTTATACATCACATACCTGGAGAAGTAATAGCGGGCAACCAAAGGCCTCATATTACATACTTAAAATTGTATGCCAATGTATTCACATTTATGTGTAAAAAGACTCTTTTCATGAAAGTTTTAGAAATTTTTCGCCGGTCAACATTTTTAGCAAAATATCTCACTTTCATTGGTCCATTTGTATTAAATTATGTGAAGAAAAGGTCAACCTTAAAGCTATTTCATTACACTGAAAAAGGCACATTTCCCTCTTTTTTCAGTAGATTACCCACATTACGGAGTGGCTTTTATCGAACCACTTGTCTACGTCTTCAGTGGTACTTAAGTAATTTCATCAAGATTTTGTAAAATACCAAAGTAGGAAATCCACGATGTCTTGGATTAAAAGACATTGCCAAATTGACCTCTTTCTTCTCAGTGAAGTTGAAATAACAATTGAAAGAGGCATGAAAACGTGATGTGTGACTAATGGAGGAAGCTACATACAGAATCCTGTGAGTAGGTAATTGTAGGATCTTCGAGGTACATTTCTTCAATTGGTAGTGGGCGAGATGTCAGTTACCACTCCCTTCTTGTGCAAATGGTTGTCTTATTATGGATGACGGAACGTTGAGGTTCTGTCGTATAAGGAGACACACTCAGTTATTTGGCCAACGTTTCAAGTATTTATATCTTCAGGGGCTAACAGAATATAACAAAATCATATGGATAATACAGTAAGAAAAAGTCGTCGGTAAATTACCGGCAATGCACTTCCCCAGCACGAATTAATTAACTACGTTTTCGCTCTCCCTCCAAAACTAATCAACCATTTGGGCTAAAAATCAATAGTTCCTTGTGCTCAAATCATATTAAATTCTGTTTTAACTAATAACATCGATAGTTATTAGAGTTTTTGGGTTGTGCACCTCCTCTGATCCTCTCTTTCCCTGAATTTCGCTGAAAATTAATAGATACTGTCGTAACAGAGACAGAGTTTCTGATATGAAGTCATAGAGAGTTTTTTGACACCAGGGCAAGCTACGAAGGTGCTTCCGAACCCTTGGGAGTCAAGAATGAATGAAGTTAATTCTCAACAGTTTATTGAACAAAGACAATATCATCTCAAAAAGGATCAGACCAGACGGAAACTAACTTCAATTTACTGACTGGACCTAGCTGAACGATCTCTCCGAACTGATTGCTCTGAACTCTACCAACCCAACTGATCTCAACTGAACTGGGAGAATGAGACTCCTCAATTAGTCCGAAGGGGTTCTTATAAATAACATTTTATTTGTTCAATGTTTCATAGCCCGTTTATCTGGCTACATAAAATGCCCCCTGAACTTTGTTCTTAGCAGATTACCCTATTTCCCACTGTGGAGGGTCGATTTATCATGTACATGAGATAAGTCTTCAATTTGTGCTTTATTTAAACTTCCTTTTCATATACAAGTTGTTTGCTAGAAGCGACAAAACAAGTTATTGATAAGATTTTTCCCCAAGAGACAAATGTATAAAGATAGTTTGAACACCGATAATTTCTGAATAAGCCGGGGCAAACAAAGAGATTCGAGAGTAACAGGAAATAAGTCATTTCGGGTTTGAATTTAAATACATTTAATGTCGATACATTCATTACAACGGCCGTTATTAGAGTTAAGTCCCCCCCCCCGCTTTGGCCGATTTGGCTGAAAATCAATAGTTGTCGTCCCTATGGGGTTCTGGATAAACATATAAAATGTTATTCTATCGAGAGTTATTGTGTTCACAGACACATACAGAGACAATAATAGCCCTAACCGATGATACGGAGGAAAGAGAACCGTAGGGACAGTAGGCCAGGTTCTCCTAGGCTTAGCTGTCCCGGGCCAGTGATCATTCTAGGCTTCTGGCCGAATGGATGCAGGCGCGCATTTCGAAGAGAGGCGATAGGGCACACGACTCCCCTATGAGCTTTTGATTTGTGACTTTCCTCTTAAGAACATACAAAGTAACGAAATAGATGAAACTTACAATTAGTTTATAATATTCTTCACCTTATAATTTTACTTAAACGCTTTTTTAACCAACAATATTTAAATACTAGAAATTTATTATCCGGGCAGAATTTTATTCTAAAGTTGAATTATAATAAATGTTTTTCAATTTAATAATCAGATTAATTAATGTTTTCAAATTTATATATGGTTTATGTTACTACTATTTCATCAATACAAAAAAAAACAAAATAAAATATGGGAGGCTGGCTTATTGAGCTCCTACTGGACTACATAATAAATTCTAAGTTGAGGAACGCGGACATATTGTGGAAACTTGTAATAAATGAATAAAACAAACTTATTTTTTGAAATATTGTCTATTCCACTAAAGATATATATACATATAACTACCGGTTTCGGCTTTATACCATCGTCAGGTCTAGTTATGAACTGTTCATCACTAGACCTGACGATGGTATAAAGCCGAAACCGGTAGTTATATGTATATATATCTTTAGTGGAATAGACAATATTTCAAAAAATAAGTTTGTTTTATTCATTTACATAATAAATGTCAGTAAAAACTTTTTACTTAAGTGTGACATAAATCAAAACGTTTTGGTGAAGAAAATAGGGAAAACTCAGGGAGGGAATCACAAAAATATCCGTTCACGATTTTAAATTATAATCTCTGTTTTTTAATATTTATTAATTTATTTTCTATTTATTTCAGTTACTTGTATTTATTTTTTTTTTTTTCATTAAGTTTTTTTTTTTAAATTTACTCTTAAGCAGTAGCATTGTTTTTAGTTTAACTGATTTTTTTTTATTTGTATTTAGTGTATAAGGGAATGGTTAAGGAACCTTATTGTATAATTGTACCTCTGTAAATGAGACTGTTATAAACTCTTCTTCTAAATAAAATATATTCAGAAACTCATTACTTTGCTAACTGAGGGTATCGGTAGCTCGAAGGTAGCGTGCTAACATATTGAGCTCAAGATCGCGGGTTCGGAAACCGTTAGGTTTTTATGAAAGAACCGTGAACACTCCGTCCTTCGGAGGGTACATTAAGCTATTGTCTCGAGCGTTTACGATGTCAGTACATTATTTTAGTGTTGTGCAGACATATTTGGGCTAACAATTGGAGTTTTTCAATATGACAGTTTATTGAAACATACTTTCATTTTATATATATATACTTTAAAAAAAGGAACGTCTATAGCCCCGCATTGCGCTGGTTCAATTAAAGACATTTTATTTATTTTTTGTTCCTTTAAATGGGTTTTGTGGATGGGTTCAGGTTCAGATCCATTGATATTTCTCTTTGAGTCCAACTTTGTCCTCCATGTTCTCCACTTTGATGACCGAGATGTGGAGATATGACAGATGACGAAGAAAAGATAAGAATAGAAGATAACGTTGTCAGAGATATTTCCATAGTTGGAATGTTTTTCTAGAAACTGTTGTTCAAGATTATGGAAACTTGAGACCTCTCTCCTCTTTATACTATTTTTTTATTCTAGTTTTACTTTCTATATATTTCCCACCAGCATTTGGACATTTTTTCTATAGTTTTATTGAATGTTTAACAATATCTGCGCTTTAAGGTTACATTTACATTTTAATGTTTCCCTAGGCAAGATTATTCTATAAGATAATATCTTACCCCACTGGGATGTTGCGAACAGTTTTGTGCACACAGGGCTTTTCTCTAAGAAAATTCGTTGTGGGAGAATTTTAGATGGGTAGGGCAAGAAATAAATATATATTAATAATATGTACTGGACCTTATCACTTATCGTACTTCTCCCTATATTTATATATTTTTTTTTTATTTACAACGAAAATGTATTATTAACCCCAAAAACTTATGTTAAGAAACCTTTTTACAAACACAAAAACTAAATACAGAACTATGTTAAAAAAAAAAATAAAAATGGCCATATCAATCAATTATACTTCAATATGAATATTAATTATATATTTAAAAAAAAAGATAATTTTTTTCCTTAATTTTGTTAAGTGATTCAACCACCGATGTATTGTATGTGTCAATTTTTTTCATTTCGATCATAGAATTGGGGAGATCATGATGTGCCTGGCCATTTCATCTTCTGCCGCCATTTCATGACATGCCCTATTGTCTAGCGGTCATAATATGATATTATCATGATGTGCCTAATGAAAAGTCGGGCGGATCGATGAGAGCAATACTTTTGCCGATATTCCAAACTAAACGCTTCGTCAAATCATAATATGGCTGGGCATATCGGGAAATAGTTGCATTTTATGCCGCTAGTGGCGTTTTCTCCGCTTTGTTTATGTGCGCGCGAGATGGTTGCGTCAAAACTAAACTTCATTGGTTTCGTGAATTACCTTTCACAAAACCGGAGAACCTGTTCTGTTTCACTACAAGGACCAACGGGAGGGTCAAATGTTTCTTCTTTCGGATAAATCCCAGCCTTTTCAAATGGAATCGATGTGCCCAACTATGGCATGTCAAATCGTCAAACGATTTTCATTGAACGATATTAATTGGTTATTTCATGAAATGGCGGCAGATCATGAAATGCTCATGCATATTTTGTTTTGCCAAAGTCTACGATCGGACCAGGACGCATGCATCTACATGAAATTTCACATTTAAATTAAAATACCAATAAGCAAAATATCTATTGATTTTCAGCTAAATCGGCCAAAGGGACGGGGGGGGGGGGGGGGGGGATAATAACCCTAAAACTCTAATAACCGCCGATGTAATGAATGTATCGATATGACGTATGAGGATTCAGAAGTCTGTTTGTATGTCAGCTATTGATTTTTAGCTCAAACGGTGGATTGGTTATAGGAGAGAGCGAGAACATAATTTATTAATTTGTACATCACCGGTGAACCACCGATTAGTAATTGAGAATTTCGAGTGGTGATGAAGATCTCATTATTGGATCTGGATCGAGATGAGATATAAGTGGCTGTTAGATGAGGTCAATGGTACAACATTCACAGAGCCAAATCATTATAGTGGCATCATTCATCACTCCTTCATGTCAGTTGGGAACATTCAGGAGGCCCACATTCATATCACTAGAGTCCATTCGACCAATTGAAAGACAATGTAAAATATATCTGATTTAGCCATTACAGGACTTTCTTATACCAATCACCCTTAAGATCACTCTCAAAATCATTTCATCCTGTCATATATATATATTATTTTTCATATATTGTTATAGTTACATTTTTTCTTTCTTTTCTATATCTCGCACATTGGGACCCGATGATGGGACGTAAGAACGTCCCGAAACATCGTTGGGATAAAGACACTTCCGAAGAGTTTTTTTTGAAAAATAGTTATCTTAATTTTTTTTAATTGAAAAATGTGTCTACTTATTATAAACATATCGTGTATTAATTTTTTTATATATACTCATATATTTATAAGTATTTATTTGTTCAGTTTTTATTAATTTCATTTTACTTTTTTTAATAGTTTTCTTATTACTACTAGTCATAGGTGTGTTAGACTCAAGTAGTTATAAATCTAATTTATAAGCTATCTTAATGTATAAATTCTTTTTTCGTATCCTATTACCATGTATTGGTTTAACGGAAATAAATTTATTAATATTGTTAATGGTTTTTCATAAAAACTACCAATAAAAAAATATTTTATAATTCGTTGCTATGGGATACAATTTAAACATTATTCCTATAGACATTTTTTTTATTTTTTAACCAGCTATTACTTTTGTCGTAGTGATCCAATCTCAAATCTGAGTACTTATTAGCGATTGGGAATTCAATAGGGAATATTTTTGGTAAGAACCAATTTTTCGATAGGAGTAACCATTTTCAGTTAAATCATGATAACGTGTAAAAACCTTGCGCAAGCCGTCCTTCGGATGGGATGATTAAGCGATGGTTCCGAGCCTGTACGATGTCGGGTACTCGATAAAGAGCCCTACCCCAAGAGTATAAAAATTTAAGGGTAGGACAAAATTTAGGACTCCCTTAGTAGAAGACTCATGTACACAACAGCGATGAAAGAGCCCTCTGGTAGTAGGCGATATGACCTCATGACTTCGCTTCAATCTATTCAGCTGAAAATCAATATATATATATATATATATATATATATATATATATATATATATATATATATATATATATATATATATATAAATAAAAATATCAAAATGTATTTTTTGAGATTGAATCATAAACTAATGAATTTACAAAAGCCCATTTTGATTAATTTCCCATTTGAAGAAACTTACACGAACCAAGGAAGCATCATGTCTGTGGTACTTATAGCATAAATAACAATATAACAGATCAAAAACCCATCATTTTGAAAGCATTAAAATATATGGCTATATATAAAATTTATATGTGACTATTTACAGATACGGAAGGTGACAGGGAGACCCATAACTGTGAATCAGATTCCACATCAGCGTTAATAAAATCACTCTTAGTCACTTTCCATTCATAAAAAAATAAATTTATACATATATTTTTTAAAATAAATATGTAAAAGAAATTATTAAAACACAAATGTGATAGCGAGGACGCTTAGATAGTACCCATCTGTTCAAAAAATAAATAAATAAAAAATGTATATTTTTTCTTCTAACTTTAGCTCAATCTACTGGCAGGATGTCACAAAACAAAATAATATATATATATATTTTTTTTTTTCTATCAGTTTTCTATATGTTTTATGTTAAACCGAAATGTCATATCTTAAACAAGAATTTATTACAAATATTCGAAGTCAAAGAGTCGTATTTAGTTGTAAATAACTTTATTTCATGCTACCATAACGAGTTTTTTCTTCCTTACAATAGTCTAAAGGCCTGCGCCCACTTGCCAACTTTTTAACTTTATTTCATACTACCATAAAGAGTTTTGTCTTCCCTACAATAGTCTAAAGGTCTCATGCCCACTTGCCAACTTTATTTCATGCTACAATAACGAGTTTTTTCTTCCTTACAATGGTCTAAAGGCCTGCGCCCACCTGCCAACTTTTTAACTTTATTTCATACTACCATAAAGAGTTTTTTCTTCCTTACAATTGTCTAAAGGCCTGCGCCCACTTGCCAACTTTTTAACTTTATTTCATACTACCATAAAGTTTTTTCTTCCTTACAATAGTCTAAAGGCCTCATGCCCACTTTATTTCATGCTACAAATAACGGGTTTTGTCTTCCTTACAATAGTCTAAAGGCCTCATGCCCACTTTATTTCATGCTACAATAACGGGTTTTGTCTTCCTTACAATAGTCTAAAGGCCTCATGCCCACTTTATTTCATGCTACAATAACGGGTTTTGTCTTCCTTACAATGGTCTAAAGGCCTGCGCCCACTTGCCAACTTTATTTCATACTACCATAACGAGTTTTTTCTTCCTTATAATAGTCTAAAGGCCTGCGCCCACTTGCCAACTTTATTTCATACTACCATAAAAAGTTGTGTCTTCCCTACAATAGTCTAAAGGCCTCATGCCCACTTTATTTCATGCTACAATAACGGGTTTTGTCTTCCTTACAATAGTCTAAAGGCCTCATGCCCACTTTATTTCATGCTACAATAACGGGTTTTGTCTTCCTTACAATAGTCTAAAGGCCTCATGCCCACTTTATTTCATGCTACAATAACGGGTTTTGTCTTCCTTACAATGGTCTAAAGGCCTGCGCCCACTTGCCAACTTTATTTCATACTACCATAACGAGTTTTTTCTTCCTTATAATAGTCTAAAGGCCTGCGCCCACTTGCCAACTTTATTTCATACTACCATAAAGAGTTTTGTCTTCCCTACAATTGTCTAAAGGCCTCATGCCAACTTTATTTCATGCTACCATAAAGAGTTTTGACTTCCCTACAATTGTCTAAAGGCCTCATACCCACTTGCCAACTTTATTTCATACTACCATAACGAGTTTTTTCTTCCTTATAATAGTCTAAAGGCCTGCGCCCACTTGCCAACTTTATTTCATACTACCATAACGAGTTTTGTCTTCCCTACAATTGTCTAAAGGCCTCATGCCCACTTGCCAACTTTATTTCATACTACCATAACGAGTTTTTTCTTCCTTATAATAGTCTAAAGGCCTGCGCCCACTTGCCAACTTTATTTCATACTACCATAAAGAGTTTTGTCTTCCCTACAATTGTCTAAAGGCCTCATGCCCACTTGCCAACATTATTTCATGCTACCATAAAGAGTTTTGACTTCCCAACAATTGTCTAAAGGCCTCATGCCCACTTGCCAACTTTATTTCATACTACCATAACGAGTTTTTTCTTCCTTATAATAGTCTAAAGGCCTGCGCCCACTTGCCAACTTTATTTCATACTACCATAAAGAGTTTTGTCTTCCCTACAATTGTCTAAAGGCCTCATGCCCACTTGCCAACTTTATTTCATACTACCATAACGAGTTTTGTCTTCCCTACAATTGTTTAAAGGCCTCATGCCCACTTGCCAACTTTATTTCATACTACCATAACGAGTTTTTTCTTCCTTATAATAGTCTAAAGGCCTCATGCCCACTTGCCAACTTTATTTCATACTACCATAACGAGTTTTGTCTTCCCTACAATTGTCTAAAGGCCTCATGCCCACTTGCCAACTTTATTTCATACTACCATAACGAGTTTTTTCTTCCTTATAATAGTCTAAAGGCCTGCGCCCACTTGCCAACTTTATTTCATACTACCATAAAGAGTTTTGTCTTCCCTACAATTGTCTAAAGGCCTCATGCCCACTTGCCAACATTATTTCATGCTACCATAAAGAGTTTTGACTTCCCAACAATTGTCTAAAGGCCTCATGCCCACTTGCCAACTTTATTTCATACTACCATAACGAGTTTTTTCTTCCTTATAATAGTCTAAAGGCCTGCGCCCACTTGCCAACTTTATTTCATACTACCATAAAGAGTTTTGTCTTCCCTACAATTGTCTAAAGGCCTCATGCCCACTTGCCAACATTATTTCATGCTACCATAAAGAGTTTTGACTTCCCTACAATTGTCTAAAGGCCTCATGCCCACTTGCCAACTTTATTTCATACTACCATAACGAGTTTTTTCTTCCTTATAATAGTCTAAAGGCCTGCGCCCACTTGCCAACTTTATTTCATACTACCATAAAGAGTTTTGTCTTCCCTACAATTGTCTAAAGGCCTCATGCCCACTTGCCAACATTATTTCATGCTACCATAAAGAGTTTTGACTTCCCTACAATTGTCTAAAGGCCTCATGCCCACTTGCCAACTTTATTTCATACTACCATAACGAGTTTTTTCTTCCTTATAATAGTCTAAAGGCCTGGTGAAACAGTCAACATTTTATTTCTTGGGACACATCCACTGGATTTTTGAAATTCTTAATATGGCTTACAGTTTTATGCTCTAATCCTAGATTATTTCATTCAATATTATTAAGCAAAATATGAAGAATAATTGACATATTATATCGTTTATATTGAGAAATAATTATTTTTATGAACTATATATATTTTTTCCTTCCCCCGCCTTAATATTAATGTTTTCATGTTGCTGTTGGTTATGCGAATTACTAAAGAAAATAATGAGCGTATTGGGGTGGAGGCCCGATTCGGAATAATTACCGAAAATACTTTTGAAGCGGATATTCAAACATTGAGGTCTACCTTCTGCACAGCTATTCAGCCCCAAACTAAAGGTTCCTTCAACAAGCAGGGAAATACAATTCATTCTAATGAGACTCATAATATCCCAGAGACTAGGTAAAGGTTGATGTTGTACCTCGAGGTACAACATGGAATTAACAACGGGCATTCCACGATCCGGTCTCTAGCTAGATCCAATCTTAGGTTAAATATATAGCAACAGGAGCAGCTCAACCAGGAGACTAGGGTCAAATAGGGTTTATACTATGGATAGCTTCACTTGACCATCAGGTTAATTAAGCCAATGAGTCTTTAACGCCTCCACTCCACAAGCGAGGGCAATTAAGTCACCCATAAATAAATATAGGTAAGGTGATAAAGTGATCCTGTGTGGGATAACGGTGGGGGGGTTGTTTTTAATTAGTCCTTGAGGTACGTTGTCCCTTTATTATAAAACGTGTACGACTAGATGAGACGTTAAGGAGAAGGATCGTCAGGAAGGTGGGTGAGTGCAATGCCAGTCTGCAGCAACCCCGGAGACTTCATAGCTTATATTAAGGGGAGGGATCGTCAGGAAGGGGGGTGAGTGCAATGCCAGTCTGCAGCAACCCCGGAGACTTCATAGCTTATATTAAGGGGAGGGATCGTCAGGAAGGGGGGTGAGTGCAATGCCAGTCGTGACCTGTGGGAGGGACGCAAGAACGTAATCGTCATAAAAAAGACTCTTCTGCATAATTATGAAAATATAAACCATAATTTATATTTAAATTTAAAACTGTATCTACTGTATTGATTACTAATGCTACTTGCGTACTCATTTATTTCCTAGTTTTATTTCATTTTAGATTTATGGGGGATTTAACCAATTAGTTAAAAATTGTTTATCTAATTTATTTTCATGATGGTTACCTACATTTTTATGTTATTCTTGTCATCCTACTACCATGTTATTCCTTAACGGAAATAGGTATTATTATATTATGGAAACCTTAATTATATTATATTCTTGTAGTCTTGTCTAATCTTGAAACATCTTCCTCTAGTAAGTTAGTTATTATAACTCATGCCCGGGCTTTAACAACGAGGTCATATCGCCTACTACCAGAGCGCTCTTTTATCAGTATGGTGGACATGAGCCCGACTCTATGGGAGTCCTGAATTTTGCTGTATCTTCTAAAATGTCCTTAGACTCTATAGTAAAGTGGTATCAATTTTCGGCTGATTTAGGCCAAAAGCTAATCAGATTTAAATTAGCACATGTAACCCCTTCATTCGAAATTTCAATCACATAACATCTGCACAGACATCATGGCTAAAATGGTCTAATCGTATTTAGGATACTTTGAAAAGTGTAAATCCGTTGAATACTCGATCTCGGATATTCGCACGATTACAATAATTCCTTATACTGTAGGTATAAGAAAGTAAAAAAGTTTGTTTTATTTAATTATTTATTACTGGATAATGCTATCCTGCTGTCCAAACTTAAGCAATGCTCTACCAAGTGCTCACGATGGATCTACATTTAGAATCCCGCTTGACTCCGAGTCTATATATTGTTTGTAAATTACTAGCATAAACCAGAATAGACAAATAGATTCGAACCTCCTACCCTTGGATACAAGAGATTTCCTCAGATATGCGACTCACTTTAGACATCTCTCTCCTCTTGCCCGAGGATGGTTAGAGATCAACTCTGTTTTTTTTCCTCCTTCATCCTAGGATAAACTCTTCTATTTCAAGTCGATCCTTGCGGTACGTGCTTGGACTGAGTACCGCTCTGCCATCAGTTACCCAGGTTACATGGGGCATCCTCAAAGTAAATAGGACAAAAACAGTTCTGATCGTTCAACGACAAACCATATAAAGCTATATCTAATCGAACTTCCTCAATGCTTTTTATATAATAATGGCGATTTGAAGATACATATTTATTATTTATACATAGTTAATATGTGAGAAGCCAACCATCAATCTCAAGCAAAAAAAGTCGTCGGTAAATCATGGACAATGTACTTCCCCAGAACGAATCAATAAATTAACTTTTCGCTTCCTCTCCAAAACCAGTCGACCATTTGCGCTAATATTCAACAGTTGACTTACATATGGACTCCTAAATCCTCATACTAACTTTTGTGTCGATAAATTCATTACATTGGGAGTTACTAAGGTTTTTTAATTGAGCCCCCTCCCCTGAACCCACCCTTCCCTTCTGCCGATATCGCCGAAATTTGATAAGTTCTGTCCTCATTGGGTTTTGACTTTAAATACGAAATTTCATGTCGATACATTCATTACAGTGGCAGTTATTGGGGTTAATGGCTTGATGATCCCCTCCTCTCCTTCTTCCGATTGCGCTTAAAATTGATAAGTGTCGTCCATATGGGGTTTTGGATTCACATATGAAGTTTTGTGTCGAAACAATCATTCCTCAAGCTTTCTCCATAATCCCCTCTCCCCTTTGGCTGAAAATCGATAGGTGTTGTTAGTATGGGGCTGTGGTCCCATATATAAAATTTCGTGTCGATTCATTCATTCTATCGGCAGTTATTGAAGTTTTTATGTTAAGCATAAATAGCCCCCTGATCCCCTCCTTCCGTTTGGTTCATTTAACTCAAAATCAATAAAATTTCGTGTCGATTCATTCTATCAGGAGTTATCGTGTTCACAGAAAATTTTTTTTATCTTTTGGAATCAAGAGGTCGGAAGACATATTCTGTTGAAAACACCGCATCGAAATCTGACCGATTACATAACTTCCCCTGTACATCGTTTAGCTGAGGAACTAAAAAAACCAACATTCAAGACTATTTTTACTCTCCAGATACAGGAAAAGGTAAGTAGACATGTAATTTCCTCTTTCTCGATATCTTAAATCCAAAATGTATTGATAGATTCATAACATCGGCAGTAACCCATGTTTCTGAGCAGAGCCCCGCTTCCTTATTGCGTCCTAGATCCGCGAATAAAATTTCATTTTATGCTTTTACACCTTCTCCTCTTCAGTCGATTCGGCTGAACGTTATGAACATTCATAAGGACCGGAAGAAGAAACTTGTAAGAGTCCCGAAATATTGTCCAAAAAATAAGAAGACACCTCTGGAAGAAATGCCGGAAACAACCAACAGAGGCACATTTCTCATAAAGCAATCGTTTCTGATGATAATGGCCCATAAGAGGTCGAAACGTAAATAAAAATAAATATTGCTTGGACCTAACTAGCCACTTTTTCACCTATACCACCATATAGATAAAAGGTCCCAACCAAAAAACAATAAGGATGTATCCCCTCGAATCCCGAACCGCATAAAGATATCTACTAATTTTCAGTCAAATCGGCCAAAGGTAAAAAGGGGATTAGGGAAGAGGCTTAACTAAAAAATCCTAATAATTCTCAATGTTATAATGTAGCAACATGGATTTTTGTAGCCAAGTTGATGTATCGATTTTAGAGGGAGAGAAAAAACTTGTATGATTACCGCGCGTTGGAGAAATACCGGGGAAAACCAGGTCACTTATTTAAAAACACAAATCTAGCATCCATATGTATCAAAATATTTACAGATACTCGCTGTACAAAAATAATCTTTCTAATAATTATTCAAGAAAATTTTCGTGAAATCTTTTAATGAATTTTATTGAGGTTGCATTTAAATACTTAGACGAATTTTCACAACATTCATAATGCAAAGAATTAAAATTAAAAACCTTAAAACATACCTACACTAAATTAAATAAATCAGAACCAATATGTGGTGCAATCAAAAATAAAGAAATTTTTATCAACTAACATTTAATTGTTAAATATGAAAGTAGCAATTTATAATTAAGGATTTAATTGCAATTATTTTTTTAAACCATTATTTTATGACAATTCTGTAATTGTTATTGGTTGGTGAATTATTTTGTTAATTGCAATTATTTCTAATTAATTGTCAAATGCAAATGAGAAATAACCACTTGAATCAATGAAGAAGAAGAAGCGGAATGGAAGGGAAATTAGGATAATAAACACTGTGAAAGTAAAATAAATTTTATTTTTTATAATTAAGAAATTAAGAATTTTATGTATAAAACAATATACGGATGAAATCCCTGAAGAATTGACAAAAAAGAACAGAAATTTTTCGTTAAGTGCATAATCGGGTACAAAAATGATAGTTCTGTTCAGGAAAAAGGTTGTACAAGTGAAATCCTAGCCAGTGCTGAGATCTAATGGCAAATCACTTATGTGTGGTGACATGAACAAGTAACTTAAACATATCAATAGTTCTTCAGTGACCTAGAAATTAAGATTTTTATTCAATTTTATGGATTGTTAAAAACAAAGGAAGACAAAATATTTCCGGTGTCGATAAATTATAGATTTTTTAAATCAATTAACTTAATGCACAGTTTCTTCAAAGTTTTAAAAATTCACTTAGACCACTTTGATTCTAACCCCGTCAGATAATAAAATGTAGGAAGGTCATTCTAATATCGAGTATATAATACTAACAATGGGCAGGTCAGAGGTCAAATTAATTTAATTTTCTATAATTAAATTTGAATTAAAAATAATCTCCTTCTTCTAATTACTTCACGAAGTAGTAAATTCCCCAACCGTCCAAGAAATAACCCAATCTCGATTCTTATCTTTCCAAAACAAACGTTCGTCCTGTCTGCCCATTTGCACATATCCTATCCCCTGAATCTCATCCAAACAATCCTCCCGCCTCTTGAACTGTAGGTGGCTCGAGATCTTCTGAGTGTAATGTGGCTGACATCTCCCATCATGTGACATTGAACTTCATTATCCATATACATAAAATAAAGATTGCAAAAAAAAAATATTCAATTAAAATATATATATAACATATATTCAAATACATTAAAAAAAAAAAAAAAAAATTAACAAATGAAATCATTGAAGAATTAACAAAGGACAACTAGATTATAAACTTAGTAAAAGTATAATATATTTATAATTGTCTATAACCATCGAACCAAACATAATTAAAATTCTTAATTGAATAATAGAATTAGATAGTTATGGTGACTCATGCCCGGGTTTAACTACGAAGTCATATCGCCTACTACCAGAGTGCTCTTTCGTCGTTTTGCTAGACATGAGCCCGTCTCTACAGTTGGAGCCCTAAATTTTAATTCACCTAGGGTAGAGATCTTTAACATGTACCTAACATCCAATTACCATGTTACCGATTTAACGGAAATAAATATTATTAAGTCACTTAAGTTCGATATGTCGAAAACATTAATTGAATATTTTACCCTCTTCGCTTGTAGGAAAGATTAAATCTCTTATAAAACTAAATAGCCTAAAATTAATTTAAAAAAAATGTTTACTGAGAAAATAAGGTTTTGCGTTAAAAAAAAAAAAAAAAAAAATAGAAGATAAATGTTTAGTTAACCAATTTTTCTACCAGGGAGGTGAAATAACATTGAGGAGGTTGAGCGATGGTCCCGAGCCTGTAGGATGTTAGTTACCCGTTGAAAACCCCTACCCTAGGTGAATAAAAATTGTAGGTAGGCAAAATTTAGTACTTCCATAATAGAGCCAGGCTCATTTCCACCAGAGCGTCGAAAATGCGCTCTGGTAGTAGGCGATATGACCTAGTACGTAAAGCCCGGGAATGAGTCATGATAACTAACTCTAACAATTTGACATAACTTTTACCCCTTCGGCAGCCATATATATTATATATTTATTGGGTATATGTTTGAATATGCCGCCTCTAATCAACCGCCAGTGATAAGAATGAGGTGGAAGGGGATGCATCTCCATGTCATACTTTAGTTGTAAATCTGTAGTAAGACTATATACATACAATATACTATGGTTCAACCATTTTGAATGTATATTTATAATTATTTATTTATTAGTTGTGGTGGGTATGGAGAGGAGAATGGTCAGGATTGAACCAGGAGTACCTGATGGTCCACCAGGGGGCAGAAGAGAGTACGGGCTTAGTGTCAGGAGGGCCGCACCACCGCAGCACCAACGTCGTCTGCTCCTTGGAGGGGGACCCCTGCTTCCACTTCACCAACCTAGAACAGAAACCCTTATCTCAGCGCACATACCATATTAGAACAGTCCAGGCCATTAGTTAAACGTCCGAGTGGTGGGGGTAAGGGAGGGGCCATTTGCCGATACTGCTTCATGAATACAATCCTCCCGCAAGCAATGTACTACCCCAGCGCAAATTAATCAAATATGTTTTCGCTCTCTCTCCGAAAAAAAATTCACCGAATTAGTTGAACATCAATTCTGGGACTTCTAAAATATACCTATGACTAAACTGCAGGCCGATGCATTCATTACAACGGCAGTTTCTATGTTTCTATGTGGTCCTCCCCGCCTCCTCCCTTTATCACATATTTCCCATTATCCTTCATAATGAGGTTTTGGATAAACATAAAATTTCGTGTCATTACATCCTTTAAACCGGCAGTTATATAGGATTCTGTGCTAAGCCCCCCAAATCCCACCGATTCAATGTGTATGGAAAGAGCTGAAACTTTCAGAATTGGTTGATTAATACGTCCTAAATTAACTAACACAATTAAATTAGTATTGCATAATTACAGATAAAACAGAAAAAATTTCATAACTTATACAAGATGCAAGCAAGCGTATAGTAGAATTTGCTCTCAAGCAGAAAATAATACAAAGAACATCTAAAAACTTTAGAACATTGAAATAAATTTATTTTGAACGATTCTGAAAAATTGTATAAATATTTTGAGCATATGAACATTTGAAAATAATTTCGCGACGAACGTACCACCGAGGCTCGAAAAATTAAAAGAAACAAACAGTTGTAAAATAAAAAATATTGTACTTAACGGATTTAAATTTTTAGAAACGATAGATCAATATGTATCGAATTTTCATAAAAAAATTCAATAAATATTGAATAATTATTTGTAACATGAGAAATATTTGTTACCCTATACGCGACGCAAGCAAATAAGTACCGCGGTCAAAATTATTGATAAATATGATTTTACAACTTATGAATTGACTATAATGATTTTCATGTTTTTAATTACCTATTACATCGACTAAGAAACATAATTAATACAATTATTTTGAATACTCAATAGTGAGAAATCACATATATTACCTTTTCCATAAAATTTGAACGCTAAATTGTTTACAAAAACATGAAAAATTTAAAATTAATATTTCGCAATTAAATTTGTGTTGTTTTGTACTCAAATATGTTTTATTATACGAAATTACAAAAAAAATTGAATTTTTATTAAATATTATTGAAAAAAAAAATCATCCGTATAAATTTATTATAATTGTTAAAACAATCTAAATACTTGAGTCGGCCAATCAGAATGTTTCATTTCAAATAATGTATTATAAGAAAAAGTTTTTAAAAAAATTCATCCAAATTCGACCCGTTCCAGTAGGATTCTAAAGCCAGAATCTTCATTGACTCGACTATTTGTTGTTTGTTAACTGTTTGTTGTTGTAAAAACTGTTACCTTTCCAGGTCCTCAAGTTTGGGGAAATCAAACAAAAATCTGGTGAAACCGGCCTCGGAACCTCTGCCTTCCCCATAGCTTCCTTCCTTCAATTGATGGCTGCCTTGAAACTCCATCTTCGGACAAGTTCCCCTGAAAATAGACATACGACCTGGTTTTACAATAGTAACTGACAATAGAAGTAATTCTAAACGGAAAACATACAAATGGTTACTGGTATAACTCACATTCCAGCCTTACTTATAGCTGTAATTACGAAAATTATCTATTTATCGGAATATAAAATCACAAAAGTAGCATTTGATTAAATTTAAAAGTCGCAACGTACTTTCCTGGATAAGATTAAGGTTTATAACATAACTGCATGTATTATCGCTTAAATCCATGTCTTCTAAGTCTAGATAGAATAGATCGTCGGTTATAGTTAATTTATTTCTCCAGTTCCAAAATTAATCAATTAATTTTTCGGTCTTCCTATGAAACCATTTTATCGACTAAGAAATTAATAGACGTCTTACTTGGGGACTTTTGAATCATATATAATAATAATAATACAAAATTACTATATAAAATAGTTATTGTGACTCATGCCCGGGCTTTAACTACGAGGTCATATCGCCTATGGTTCAAATGAGCCCCACTCTACTCTGAGATTCCTAAATTGTTATTCATCTAGAATAGTGTCTTTAACGAATACCTAACATCGTACAGGCTCGGAACCAGGGCCGTCGCGTGGTTTATTGACGCCCGGGGCGAGATGTTGTCAGCCCCCCCCCCAAACTCACAATGAGCGACGCTCGTTATACAAAGTTGCGTGGTGGGTTGCGTCGCTGTCTGCGTTTTAATGCCCAACAAGAGACACCTAAACGGATTGAATTACCTTTTGTATTACTTTTCGCTTCCGCGGCGCCGCCCCGGTCGCCCCACCCACGCGACGGCCATAGGTTAACGTCCCATTCGAAGGACGGCGTGCTCAAGGATATTGACAAGGGGAGACTATATAATTTAAGGCAAGAATTTTACAAGAGGGGGTACTGAAAAAACTAACTAAATAATGGGTAACAAACTAAATCTCAGATTTTGATGAAACTTGGCATGTTTGTTTCTTTTAATTAAGGATTAATGTAAGAATATAGTTTTGTTTTGCCCTCTCTCAAGCGATTTAGGTTTTACAGCCTGTTAAAGTTTTGGAATTTTGCCGTTTTTATCGATCGGGTGGAAGAAACGCAATTTGTTTTTTTTTTATACAAAATAAACTATATCTCCCTTGTTTACCAACTAATGTTGATGAAACTTTTATATTTAACAGGCTGTAAAACCTAAAACGCTTGAGATAGAGGAAAAAACATTTATATGCTTATTTACATCCATAAAGGAACAAACATGCCAAGTTCCATCAAAATCTAACATCATGGGTGTCAAATACATTTTTTTCTGGTTGATTTGACATGGATTGACCCTAATTTGACAAGTGAGGACTAAAATATAATTAGGTTTTAAAACTATATCACTTTCTGAAATAAAATTGGAAATAGCGTCAAGGATCTCAATATTTTTAACTCTACTACTTATTAGTCAGGGGGCGCCGGTAGCTCAGTGGTATGCGTGCTTGACTTCTGAGCTCAAGGTTGTGGGTTCGTAGCCCGACCGAGGCCCTTAGTTTATTTTATCTGGGAGGTAAAATAAACTTAAGCACGCCGTCCTTCGGATGGGACGTTAAGCGATGGTCCCGAGCCTGTACGATGTCAGATACTCGTTAAAGACCCCTGCCCTAGGTGAATAAAAATTTAGGGTAGGCAAAATTTAGGACTCCCACAGTAGAGTCGGGCTCAGGTCCACCAGAGTGACGATAGAGCGCTCTGGTAGTAGGCGATATGACCTCGTAGTTAAAGCCCGGGCATGAGTCATAAAACCTAACCTAACCTACTTATTAGTCTAATATCGGTTGGTAGGACTTATGTTGTTTACTTTGCACTCAAGAAAAAAAAATGTATAAGCCCAAATTCTCTAAAGATTAGTTTCCACATAATCTTTGTATTTTCTAATTTCCCATGACAAAAATTAAAAATGTAACTTAAATAATACTTACCTATCTCCAACGTTATATCATAAACCAAGACTGCACCACAAGTATGGATGGAAGAAACATTCACATTTGCTCTACAGAACAATGTTGCATACTTTCAACTTAAATAATAATAATAATAAAGTAAAATAATTACTGAATAACTAATTATAGTACATCCCAACCAAATTTGTTACTTAAGTAGACAGATGACTTCCTGCAGCCAACGGTCACATGTTAGTGATAATAGTAACACAGTATATCACAAATTATAGAAACAATAGTTTAATAATATCAAATAGAATGCAAATAATTTAAATATATTTATATTTTAAAAGTAATTTTATGTTACTTAAATCTAATATGAACTTTTTTTCAATATTAATACAGTTTTATCTCCATAGAGGTAGAAAAAAAAAACAGCTCAGAAAAGCCATTTTTTTTCGACCGTTGTTCTCGAAATGTTATTAGTTTGTTTAAACTACTTCTCCACTGTGTTAGAAGACAGCAATATTTAATGTTTAAAACATTATATCGATGGCTAAAAGCACAATCATTGTATGTCCATTTCTGTAAACTTTCGCAAAACGCAAAAAGAAGATTTCGAATTTGGGGAAAAACTTGCCAAAAACCCCTAAATACTCAACAGGCTTATAAATGTATGCATTAGATAATATTTTATTAGACAACAATAACACTTTAAAGCTTATTTTCATTAGTTCAGCCTACTTTAATGAAATAATTAAATACGACTACCACATTTGTGCATAAGTAGAATGAGTGACATGTGGACATACTACGGGTGTGCACAGGGGCGTAGCCAGGAGCCTCGGACCTCTAGAAGCCTCCCCTGAGGTAACCACTGAGTGTAATACTTAAGCTGACTTTACATGAGCAGCAAAAATGCAAAGCGCAGCAGCAGCAAATGCACGCTGTGGTTTCTGTGCTTCTAGAATTAAATGACTCACAGCCAATAGCGTGCATTTGCTGCTGCTCCGCTTTGCATTTTTACTGCGCATGTAAAATCAGCTTTAAGAGTATAACGCATAACATACATGAAGATTCTGAGAGAGGAAATGAAATGATCGAATTCATGTATATTAAAAAAAATTTAATATAACTTCTTTTGTACATGTACATTCAGGTAAAGCACAATTTTCGTTTATTCTCCGAAAATCGTGAAAGAACTTCCTCTTTGAAGTGTTCTCGATCGTTTTCTAGCAACGTTCTGTGCACGCTTAGCATGCAGAGACCATTGAGACGGTCTTGTACCATGGTAGATCTCAGCCATGTCTTCACACGCCTCAGGGTGCTGAATGTCCTCTCAATCGTAGCTGTTGTGCACGGCGGTCCTTGTACTTCAAAAAGGGCCTCACAATGAGTGAGCCTAGTACACCATGTACTAACTTGGGTGGAAATAGAACACAAAAAAGGCAAAACGGACCTTTTAGCCTTTTGGAATACTGCAACCAAGGACTGTAGAGCTCCAACCAGTCATGTCGAAACTTCCTTTTTAAATGTATGGCATCTTCATCAAAATTGTAAGATTGAGGTGGGGCCCAGCAGCGTTGAAGCATTTCCATTCTTTGTGTTGATGTCATAAGTGAAGATCTCCCAACAAAATAACCAATGACATTGTCCTGATATGAATATGAAGTAGAAGAGTAAATTCATTTTTTTTTAGCTAATTTCAAAAATTAATTTAACATATCAATTAATACATTTTTTTCTAGTCTGGCGGGGGTAAAATGTTTTTTTACATGTTTTCCAAGCATTTTCACCTTTAAAATTTGAGATGTTTGATGGGGTACCTTCTTTTTATGCCATGGGAGTTTGGACTATTAGGTTATCTGTCTGAATCTCTAGGCTCTTCAATTCAATTATAAAATAATTCAAGATACTTACTAAAAAACTTCCTAATATCCATGCTAATTTTAATAATTTTATGCAAATATGTAAAACTGTTAGACGAAAACTTCGTCAAAACCTCAAAACAAACTGTCACGTGAACACAAACAGAGTGAACAGTTACAGCGCATGGCCTGCGCTCTGCACTTACAACAGCTGATGCTGATTTAGGAGTCAGAAGCACGGGAAATTTGATGATCCTATGGTAAATTGCAAGCAATGCATTTAATAAAAACTATTTTTTTAGTTTATTTAATTTTTATATTGTTTTTTTTTCTGGCCAGGGGGGGGCACGTGCCCCCCCTGCCCCCCCCCCCCCCCTTGCTACGGCCATGGGTGTGCATATAATATAATTGCCCTGGTTATGATCTTAGCAGGATAGAATTAATATTGTAGTATAATATACTTTCTTTTAATATAATAACTATATATAATATGTATAATATAATAACTAAATATAAGATATCTTTATTTTATATACCAATTTTCGATTGTCTATCGAGTTGTTTTTTGAAGATATTTTGATTGTCAGATCGTTGGAAAATTCTGTGGTGAACGATTATTTATGATACTGTGAACAAGAGTGAAAAATATATTTACTATATAAAATAACGAACATACATGAGACGGCGTGCTCAACGTTTTTCTTTTTAGCTTCCAGATAAAAAACCTAAGGGCTTCAGCTGGGTTTCGAACCCGCGATCTTGAGCTCAGCGGGCAAGACACTCTGTATATAGTCTTTTTTTTTTTTTTTTAACATATCTTTCCTCATTAAACCTCAAGCCAGTTTTAGGAAACAAGAGATTGGGAGAGGCAGAAAAAAAGGAAGTAAAAATAAAAAAAAACGTCACCACCCACAGACTAAGAAATAAAAATAGGCTTGAACAAGATAAGACAATCAGTGAGCCTAAAGGAAGTCGAGGCGGGGTTGGCGCCTCCCGTGGTGGCTCTAAATAACACAAGAAATCACCTCATTTGGAAGAAATCACTTGTTAGGGTGTGTTGGTGTGCCTGTGTGGTGGCCGAGTGATTGAGTGAATGAGACATTCCCAAGAGATGAGCTTAATTAATTCATTCCCAAATGTATTCAGATGGGAAGTAGAGACAACTCGTCTGGCCAGTTTTCTGTCCAGTCGACAGCCATCATCAAGTCGAGACAAGAACCACTTGCAAATCAACTATGACTTCCTGTCCAAACATTGAAGACAAAAAGAGACTCCTACCAGTGGCGTATCTGTCGTACAGTTTGAGGCTCTCGTTTATTTTCAAGTATTTATTTATTTGATTACTTTCTTATATTATAAGAATAGAAGAAATAAAGATGTCAGATCTAAGTTTGATCTGATTAGATTTTGGCCGAAATCATATGAAGATGGAAACCAATGTTGGGCAAAATTCATTTAGAATAATTAATAATGGATAAAAATGTATTTTCATTCATAGCTTTTGAATAATGATTATTCATTACTCAGTTCTTCATCAAATAAAATTATTAATTTTGTTTTATTCATTATTTGAATAAAAATAAATGTAATAGAAATAAAAGACGTTGTCTTGCCACTGTTTTATTTTATACCAGAACCGGTTTTCGACGCAACAGCGTCATCATCAGTGGTTCATCCCACCCACACAGCACAGCGGTTGGAAGATGGAACCGCTGTGCTATGTGGGTGGGATGAACCACTGATGATGACGCTGTTGCGTCGAAAACCGGTTCTGGTATAAAATAAAACAGTGGGAAGACGTCTTTTATTTCTATTAGAAATCTCGTCCCGCAACATCTTACTATCACGTATAAAAATAAATGTCTTCAATAATTCATTTTCTTCTATTTTTACTTAGTAGTCATTCCATTATAACCTATTTAGGTTTCGAAAAATATTCAATTGGATTTTCGTTTGCATAATTTTGAATTTGGTTAAATTTGGAAAACACATTGTTCAAAAACAACTGAACCTTTTTTTTTTTTTTTTTTTTTTTTTTTTTTTTTTTTTTTTTTTTTTGTCAATGTGTTATATATAATTATTTAAGACATCCATGCCCCGGGAGGGAGTTCTATCTATGAAATAAAACTCACTCCCGGACGGGATTCGAACCCGCAAACCATGGTGAGACCATGCGACCAAAGCCCTACGCTCTAGCCCGCACGGCCACCATGGCCCCAACTGAACCTTAATTCTATAGAAAATATATATTATAAAAAATAATGCCCGGGCATGAGTCATAAAACCTAAACCTATTATAAAAAAATAGTGTATTATTATTATTATTATTTCCTCGGCCCAATACATTGAAGGGAACATTAAACTCCTTAAAAATTTACTGGTGTTGGTCTTTTACAATTCGGAATGGGCACATAGAACCAGTTTATTCAGACCTCCGATAGAGAATCTTTGTTGATAATGGAGAAAGCAGATGAGATGAGGAAACAGAGCTGCGCTGTTGTAGGCTTTGGATAACATGACTACAAAAGCTCCGGAGATCAACAGGAAATATTATGGAAGTAGATGTGGTGAGTTAAGACAAAGAGGACAGAGGACAGTAGTGAGCGGGTAGGAACATATGTTAATATACTTGATAAGGTGATAGAAGGCTATTAGTGGCTTGATGCCATCCATTGTATTCAAATATGCTTCATTAGCTTACCTACTAACTAGTTAGGGCCTGTCTGTCCCTTCGGTAAAATAGAAAACAACTGGCAACACTCCATGTACATTGGAAATATTATCAAAATTAGACATCTGTCTTAAAAAGTTATTTTCTCTTAACAATTTCGATGGTCCCTAAGAAGAAAGTCGTTATTCAGAAAGCGTGTCAATAACATACGTTATTCAAATAGTTGGTTCGCCAGTAAATATATTACTATTGTCATATCTTTCGGTGGAAACCGTCGTCACCGGCTGCTGGTCGAGTACTATGGGTGAGAGCTTTCGATGTGAAGACATGACCTTCTTCTACTGTAAATACAGCCAAACAATCCAATATAAACTGGATCCAAGCTTTACAGTCCAAAGTTCTCCGTCGAATTGTAAATGTTCCCTTCTTTAAAATTACTCCATGAAGATCCCAACCGTCCAGGAACTAATCCAATCCCGATTCTTAACGTTCCACATTACATTTTCATCCCATCCTAACCCATTTGCACAAGTCCTATCCTCTCAATCCTATCCTAACAATACTCCACGCCATCTGAACCTATTCAGAGATCTCCTAAGATGGCCTCGAGATCTTCTTAGTAAAATTTAATCATTTTATAATTTTCTAAAATGTGTCAGCGCTGGCTGACTTCTCCCATCAAGTGCAATCGACACTTATTCATGCAAAAAGTTACCATATTTGCTTATTATGTATACTGTTAATAAATTGAAAATCTATATATAATATATTAACTTTAAATCTATATAATAACTTTAAAAGGAAATCACGCCATTCATTTTTTCATTTCTTGTAATGGTAATTGTATACACTTTAAAGATTTTACGCGGATTTTTTTTCTTCATTTGTGTGAGGTTGTTTTCCATCTGAATTAAAATGTTTTCATCAACACAATAGTACCCCGGTTATGCCACAACACAGTTGATCAGCCCCCGCGAAATCGGGAGAATAGTGCATGCGAAGAAAGTCATATCTATTCCAGTTAGATTTACTCAATAGAAATTTCAAAAGTAGAAAAGCTATAAAGAAACTCTCACGAAGGAAGTCTACATAGCTAGAGACGGGAATGTTTGATGAAAGAATGACAGTTGTAGGAACTGAAGATTTTATCAAGAGTTAGTGAAGGAAGCTGAAGCTACCAGCATCGGGAATTAACAATAAACAATTCTACCCGCAGCCCGCTCATCATCTGATAACAAAGCACTTTGTAGGGTTTCACCCAACAAGGCAACTTTCATTTAACAAATACCTACCTTTTTGTCCTACACAAACATTTTTATACGTTTTCAAAAGAAAAAATTCTCATTCCATCAGAAAATTGCTCAACCCTCACGTCGGGATCACAAAAGTATTATATTATAAATAAGACCTTTTAGTTCAATTTGCTGAAAGTTATCATTGATTTTTGGCTAAACAAATTAAATTAGTGTACTCATCTCCCGTCTAGAGGGTGTACTATACCTCTCTAGTTTAGTTTCATATCTCTACAAATAGCTTCCAAGGAAATAGGTTCTCACCCCACTCCCGTATATCTTATTATTTCTGCCTCCTGCCGCCCCCAGACGTCTCCTCAGAAGTCCAGTTATTGCAGATCAATGTAAGTGCGTTTATTCGGCTATTAGAGACCATTAGCCAATGTTTCATTTTAGCCGGAGAATCCTCCTGATCTGCGAAGAAGCACAGAAATTTCGCTTCCACCATGGGTAAGTCGTTTTAGCGTACATCTTTATTTTCATACATTGCTCTATTGAAACCAGATGTTGCATTTATGTTTTATACATAAATTCGCCACTTAAGTGTTTTTATACGCTACAACCGGACCACAGTTTGAAGCCCCCGATAGTTCAAGTTCGGCAATACGTAATATACTGGAAATAACAGAAGCAGCAGCTTAGGGCCTTGTCCCCATGCGGTAACGGGTGAAAACACTGTCGATTTTCATTATAATCCATTTATATGTTGTATAGTTCATCTCAACCACTACAAGGACACGTAAAATAATTTAGATTGTTACCCCTACTTCATAATCATAAATAATTTAAGAACCCTGACAACAAAAATAATCTCTGCCCCAGTGCCGCCTCCAATTTTTGCGAGCCTAGGCGGTCGAGTACTTCGCCTCAATGATTGCGCTGGCCCTGCATATAGGGGATTGGTTCCCAACCTACTAAAAGATCAATTATTATCTTACCTATTTAAATTAAGGGCGCATGGCCGATCTGGCTGATTTTCGCAGTATGTATAACCAAATGTATAGCTCTTATAAGGGAATGAACAAAATTTAAAAACTGTTATTTCCTCTGAATAGGCTCTCTTCGTTTTTCAGGAAAAAAAAATAAATACATATATACTGCAAGGATATTTAAAATATTTACTCCAGACTATAAAAACCTCATTTACCCCTTTATAACATATTTTTTTCACAATCTGATCAAAAGGGTACTTCATAGTACAGTAGAATAATGTATATGATAAAGAAACCTCCAAAAACTTTAGAGAAAATACGACAACCCATTAGAAGTAATGGACATTGGTGCACACACAAAGACCTGGGTACAATCATTTAAGTACCTTAGCGTTAGTTATTTTATGAAACATTTATTCTGCAAATTTTCCCAACATGTCGCTTCTCGTCTAGTTCTTTTTTGAATTGGGAGGGAAAGGAAAAAAAAAATTGATTGCAGACATCAATTACATTATAATCTGTTCATATTTTATCTGAGGTGAAAAAATCTTGAGCACGCCATCCTTCGAATAGGACTTTAAGCGATGTTGCCTATGGATAGAGCCATATCAGGGTACTCGTTGAACAACCCTTACCTTACCCAAGGGAATAAAAATTTAGGATAGGCAAAATTTAGGACTCCCATAGTAGAGTCTGGCTCATGTTCACTATCGTGAAGAAAGAGCGCTCTGGTAGTAGGCGATATGACGAAGTTAAAACTCAGGCATCAGAAACAAAACAACAGTGCGTGGCAATTATAGTGATCAATTCTAGCTCTAAGAATGATTTATTTTTTCCGAGGAGACCATATTGTTTGTTATATTTTCAATTATGTACAAAGTAATCGGTTCTATTAACGACTGTGATCAAGAAAAATTAGTTAACAAAATTAATCAATTACATAATAAATCGTAATTTTGTATACACCAATATCAATTACATCGTATTAGTTTCGTACTTCGATTACGATTTCAATCAGGAAAAATTACGAAACTATTCAATTAGGTTGTAATCAATATTCGACCTGATTACCATATTAAATTAAATTACCTGCAACTATTTTATTAAATATACCTTAATTCCACCACACTTCTTTAGGTATCAATGTCAAGAGCAATAATTCCGTAATCCAACCGGATCCAAAGAATTGGCATGGAATCACTTCCAAATATTCGTGAGGAATTACACCTTTAGAAAATGGTAAGATAGGGGAGGAAAAAAAAAGTAGTTTTGAAGTTTAAAATTGAAAATCGGTTGTTTATTCTTTCTTTGCTTTAAAAAATAGAACAATTCATAAAAAGTGTTCACAATAACAAAATAAAATTAATTAAAATTTTTTAATCAATGCAACATAAGAATATATTGAATACATTCGTAAACCTGACATCAAACCAGTTTAATTAAATTACTTTTCCAAAAAATTATCAAAGCGAAAATGATTTTAAAAATGTAAGCTATATAAGAGATTTTTTTGGTGGCAATATATTTCTTTGTTTTATTTAGTTGGTATTAATAAATTACTATGACTTATATAGATACAATTAAAGAATTTAAATTATATTGAAACAAAAAAAAAAAAAAAAAAAAAAGAATAAATTATTATAATAATTCATAAAATATTTAGTTAAAATTACATATAAAATATTAATAAGAAACAAACGTCCCTAAAGTTTATACAATTTTCATATTCTTCGGTCAAACTAACAACTCGTTTTTCGAGCAGTAAGTTTCACATCAAAGATAATCAATACCACAAAACGCTATCAATG
Organism: Aradus depressus; assembly: GCA_963662175.1. Taxonomy (NCBI): domain Eukaryota; kingdom Metazoa; phylum Arthropoda; class Insecta; order Hemiptera; family Aradidae; genus Aradus; species Aradus depressus. The sequence goes on from OY759214.1 coordinate 27,185,493, forward strand.
ATTCTTAGCTCTACCAATAGCCTGAGTATTGGATTCAAAGAATCAACAATCCAGGAAATTAACAATAATAAAAATAATAATAAAACAGTACTAAACACCGGTATTAATTGCAGTAGTTCATTATTTGTTATACCAGGCCACTCAATAGATGAACTCCTTATTCTAAATATAATGCGAAATGGATTTCATTTTCTTAATATTTTTTAAATAATTAAATAATAATTGATATAAGTAACTAGTATTACTGATTATTCATAATGTAAATGTCACTGGCTGGAAACTTTATTTTTCATTTTTCATTTGTTAAATTATATTCACAATTTTTTTTTTGTTTACAAGTGAAATGAAAATTTTTTAATACAAAAGCAGGACGCTTCAGAAATCACGCATACCCAAACATAAGATAAGTAAATAAAAAATGTTTTTATACTAACAATATTAAAAATAACTTCAGAATAATAAATAATAAGAAATTTGAGTTAGATGAGTTGGCGCTTCGAATGGGACGATGTCCATTGTGCATTCTCATCTTTACTTCCCAGGTATACAAACAGGGAAAGTTGTAGCCATTCAGAAATTCGATGTTCAGTTTTCACCGGAATTTTATATTTTCTGATCTGTTTGTGTTTGTGAAGAGGATAACACCCGACAGAAAGAATGTCTCAACATGAACTTTTTTATGAGATAACATAAGAACGACATAATTAGTCAAATCGAAAAGGGAGATTAACAGAAAAACCTTTAATAACCGTCATTGTAATGAATGTATATTTAAGGTCCTATAAGAACAATCGAACTGAAAGGGGAGAGAGATCGGGGCTCAAAAACTGTAATATCTGCCGATGAATGAATATAACAAAATTTAGTATGAGAATTCAGAATCCCAAATATATGGCAACTATCGATTTTTAACCGGTCAATTGGTTTTTGAGGGAGAACGAGTACATTTTCTGGAGTGCCATAGGCCATATCTCTTTCATTTAAATATACTTTCCTCCACAAAATATTGTATTATTTATTCATTCTTTCGGTTACATTACATAATTTTCCTTTTTCCAAATAACACAAGACAGAACATTACAAATATAATGTTATACTAAAAAAATAAAACAAAAAAGTCAGATGAGCAGAATTGTAATAGAAATATAAGACGTTGTCTTCTCACTGTTTTATTTTCAACTAGAACCAGTTTTCTGCTTCATCAGTGGCACATCCCACACGTACAGTGTGGAGTCTAATGAAACAGCATACGGGTGGGATGTGCCACTGAATATGATGCAGTTGCGTTGAAAACTGGATGGAAATAAAAGTGGGAAGACAACGTATTTTATTTCTATGAGAAATGTGGTTTCACAACATCTTTACTATCACATACAAAAACATTATCTGAAGCATCCTGATCAACGTCTTTTCACACTTTGTTACATTAATAGATATACTATAATACTAATTTATCATTCAACATATACATAAAAGTATTCCTCATAATCTCGCACCGAGTGCATTTCATGACAAAATTAATCTGAAAAACGGAGGGTATCACAGTAAAAATAAAAAATAAATCAATAATATATATTTTATAATTTTTGATTAAAAAAAAAAATTATTAACTTATTATTATTGTTAATTGTATAATATTTATATGGATTTAATCAGATAGAAGTATTTTCGGCATAATTATTAAGGTAATCCTCAAGTTATACTATTAAATTTATTTTTCATCAAGCTGAGACAACTAAAAGTATCAATTCTTCTCAAAATGTGTTTTTATACAAAATATTTTAGTTAAAAATTGTTGGAACAGATTTAACTAATCAAGATGGTTACGATAGTCCGCATTTGTGCAAATTAGATGGTAGTACAGAGAGAGAGAGAGAGAGAGAGAGAGAGAGATGGAAGTTGAAGTCAGTGACCGATTATTTAACAAGAAATAACGATATGTTTGTGTCGGTATAACGGTAAAGCGGCGGATGTTTTTGGAAAAGAATGAGGAATGCCATCCTCTCAATTTCGCGCTTATTGGAAACTGATCTTCATCTAGGAGGTAAATAAACAACCATATTAAAGAAAAGAATATAATATATTATAATTTAAAAAATATGTGTTTGTAACTCAGAACTAGACTTTACGAAGCTACGGGATTAAGACATACAGATTTAGTAGTTACTGAATGAGAAAAACAATATATATTGCAAAATAATGACACGGAATAAATATAAATTTATTTTTTATTTGCTGAATATTGAGATTTAAGAATAAGAGAAAATTGGTTATAAACCTTTCCTCTGTCAATGTTATAACATTTTTAACGATAAAATGTTTTTAGAGGAGCTATAAAAAATATGTGACAACAAAGCGTTAAAAAATTAGTATAAAAAAACTTTCAACAGAGGTCACAACTTACGTTTCCAAGTCAGTTTGTGAAATCCCGAACGGAACTTGCTCATAGGGCTGCCTTGAACTAACCATTGTCGAAAGAGAACAAGGATTCCCCCTATTCCCCTCCTATTTTTCTTCAACCATTCTATTGAGAGTTACCGTGTTCACAGACTCTCACACATACAATCACGCAGGAAATACGATGTATGGGGAAGTTATGTAATTGGTCATAAATTCGATGTTGACCTTTCTCAGATTTCTTGTTTTCCAACCCCGGATTCCAAAAGTCTGTCTATAAAAATAAAATTAAAATTTAGTATGAGGATTCAAGAGTCTGAAAGTAAGTCAAGTACAAAACGGTTCATTGGTTTTGGAGGGAGAGCAAAAACGTGGTTGATTAATTCGTGTTGGGGAAGTAAATTGTCAACTTTAATTAAATAAAACTTCATTTGTGGTGTCTAATTTCACAGAATATATATACATGGGAGTACTTTCGGTATTTCTACCATCCTCAGCCAAAAGTATAAGAGCTAAGACTGAGTCTGTCTTATCTCTTATACTTTTGGCTGAGGATGGTAGAAATACCGAAAGTACTCCCATGTACAGTAGAACCTCTTTAAGTAGAACCTCGATAAGTCGAAAACCTCTAAAATTCGAAAAAAAAGTTTTGTTCCTTTCCCTTCAAGTCCCAAAACCTCCATTACTCGAAATTCCAACCCTCTATTAGTCGAAATCCCTACAAGGCATTTTAATACATATTTTCCCTCTATAATTCGAAAAAATAAATTGGACCTCTGTATCTCGAACATAGCAATGTTTTATTTTACAACCTTTACAACTCGATTATTTGAAACTTATTACCTCTATAGCTCGAAGAAGAATAAGTTACCGACTTTAAGAATTTGCCGACAATGTACACCATTGTTTCTTAGAAAACAATTTAGGAGTATACAATAAATAGGATTACCAATTATCTAAAGCAAAAAAGAATTACTGACTTTTTTTAATACCTACATATACTACGTATTTTCTATTTTAAGGATGTTTTGAAATAATGTTAATTTATAATAAATATAAATATGTTTGTTACCTCTGTAACTTGAATTTTTATTTATTTCCCCTCTCTAACTCAAAATTAGTTAGAATGAATCTTAACCTCCACAAGTCGAATCAAAATCCGCCTGTCGAAATCCTCCATAAGTCGAAAACTCTATAACGCGAATTTTTTGGCGTCTCCCTTGATGTTCGGCTTATAGAGGTTCTACTGTATATATATATATATATATTCTGTGAAATTAGACAATACCACAAATAAACAAGTTTTATTTTATTCAAGTTCATTTGAATTATTTCACAATATCTCTGCAATAATGTCAGTTTTCATTGTCAACCTTGCTTTTAGATTATTGTAATGAGGTCAAACCATACAATTAAGGTGAAAACTCAACATTGTATTTCTGACTCATTACATAACTCCGTTGTACTTCGCATATCTGAGAAAGTAAAATGACTGACCACCAATTCAATGATACAAAAAATGTGAAACCCGTTGTGAAATAGAACATTTTTGAACAGGAAGACAATCACCTTATTAAAATTCTTTTTACCGTTCTATTACCATTTCGAGCTAAAATCAATAAAAATAATACAAAAGTTTAACAAGTTCTTTGTTCTTATTTATTTTTTTTAGTTTTCAAATATATATCGACACAGATCGCAGAAATGTATTTGGACATATAAAAACACAAAAAAATAATTTAAAATCACACATGAGAAATAGACAGTTTTTAGTAAATTAGGACTTGACTGTTGAGGAACCACAGGGTGGAAATTCTTTCGTTGTTGTTGTTGATACAACAATCAAATTGGATTTTAGCTGAATAAAGCGGATTATATCTAGCCTTGTCCCTTAACGAAAAATAGACTATAATCTTTTGTAGAAGAATTGATACAAATCTCCTTCCTTCTTATAAATAGTTATCGTTATATAGAAGTAACTGAATGGATTGAAGCTTTGAGAGGGAGGATAGACCGCTAAGTGAAGGCTAAAGTGCTAAGTTTCTTCTGAGATGTTTAGAGCTGCAAGTCCGAGACTTCAACAGAGGCTCATTTGCTTCATTCTGAAACATAATAATAATAATATTATAAAATGTATGAAAGGTTCCCTCTAGTATAAAGTAAGTATAATACAAAATGGTGAAATCACTAGTAATTATACAGCATGAATAATCGATTATATGTGATATAATATGTTGTGGAATGAGATTTCTCATAGACCATAGATCTCATTTGACCAGTAGCGGTTTTCAACGCAACAGCGTCGTCACCAGTGGCACATCCCACCCACACAGCAGCGTACTGGCCAGTTGTCCTTTAACTTCTACGCTGTGCGGGTGGGATGTGTCACTGATGATGGCGTTGAAAACTGGTTCTGCTCAAAAATAAAACAGTGGGAAGACGTATTTTATTTCTTTATGAAATATTTTGCCAATGCATTCATTCTATCTCGAGTCATCGTGTTCACTCACATAAACGCAGACATTTTTTTTTTTTTTGGAATCAGGGGGTCGGAAAATAAAAACTCAACACCAAATTTCTGACTGATAACATAACTTCCCTTATACTTTGCACAGCGGGGAAAGAAAATAATAATAATAATGCTAAAATATGTAGTCAATAAAATAAAGAAAATGATTTAGTGAGACCAACTCTTGGTAGAATATGTAAATAATAAAGTAAGAGAATGGAATAAAACAAAGTTGGGAGGATAAGTGAAGTGAAACGAGAGTACAAAGAATGAGAGAAGTGAAAATAGATGAAGTAACAGGATGAAAAGATAATAAGAAATTAAAAATAGTTAGTTTAAACTGAAAGTAAAATTTAAAATAAATAAAAAGATAAAATAATAAATATATAAAAGGATAAAATAATAAATAAATATGTAAAACAGGAATGAACATAAATAATTCAGTCCAGTCAGTTATTTTTTCTCTATCAAAATGGAGCTAGTTTTTATTATTTCAACAAAAAAAAAATTCTAAAACTAATTTTAATAATTAAAATAACAAAATTACTGACATTCTAGAATACTGAATATACAACCGTTCAGAAACTACTAATCCCTTAACTTTCCACATCAAACTTTCATCCCATTCTAAACCATCTATACAATTCTTATCCTCTCAATCCAATCCTGACTATCCTTCACGCCGTCTAAATAGGAGGTGGCCATCTAATTGGAATTTGAACCTGACTGACCTTCATGACATTGATATTTTTTTATGTATAGAGTTATTTATTTGCTCATTGTGTATATTGTATAAATTATACATAAAAATAAAAATAGATCAATGAATGAGTTCATAACTTCTCTCCTTCATATATGATTAGATAGATATATAGAAAAGCATAATCGAGATATTTTGCAAACATTTTAAAAAATCGAAGTGTTTCAGGACCCAAATTAATTTCAACAAAGAAATACATCGAGGTCCTTAGGTTTTTTATCTGGGACGTAAAAAAAACCTTGAGCAAGCCGTCTTTTGGATGGGACGTAAATGTATGGTCCGAAGCCTGTGCGATGTCGGTGGTACTCGTTAAAGATCCCTACTTCAGGTAACTAAACATGTGTAAGCAATATTTAGGGTGCCTACAGTAGAGTCGGGCTCATGTCCATCAGGGTGACTAGAAGGAGCGGACTGGTAGTAGGCGATACGACCTCGTAGTTAAAACCCAGGCATGAGTCACAATAACTAATTAAATAAATTATCTTTGAAAATTATTATATTGCCGTGTAGATTTAAAAAGCAAGTTAGTATGCAAGCAAATGTTAGTAACACAGTAGACAGAAACGTATTTTCAGCTAGTGGTGTTTTAAAACCGTAAATGAACAGTGTTCATCGCATTTGCACTCGTTTATATTATATAGAAGAAAATTTCTTTAGTTAATACAATTTTAATTTTTTGAAAAAATTATAACAAAGTTTTATATTTTACCTGTATATTTTTATCCACACTAAGAGCGGACATTGACCTTGCGCGCTTCATGCTGAAACATATAACAATTTTGATATTATTTATCCAGCACAATGGGACAAATATACATGTAAAAAATACACAACTAAACTTAACAACTATTTATAAAAGAAGATATGTAAAGTGCCATGCTTAATGAACTACTGTGCTTACAAAAATTTACATTGAACAAAATAAAACTGACCAAAATTGCAAATAGTGAAACATTTATGAAAGGGTAATAGTTATTTTGACTCATTCCCGGGCTTTAGCATCGAAGTCATATCGCCTACTACCAGAGAGCTCTTTCGTCACACTGGTGGACATGAGTCATAATAACTAACTTAAGGATAATAAAAATAATAACGGGTAAAGCCATGCAAAGCAATTAATATGTGCTATATTACAATATGTTCAAATGATTCAACCTAATTGCAATAATTAATATTTTACAATTTCTACACTGATACATCTTTTGAGAAATTTAATATATTTAATTTGAGATATCTACGAAGTTCAGGAAATTAATAAGCTTTATGGTATAACTGCATCAACATCAGTATTAAAACTGCAGAAACAATGTTCCATCTGAGTTTATCGTATAACCGTATTTTTATAGTACATTATTAATGATATTATAATTTTAAGGAAATAAAGGAAAATACAAATATATACACTGGTATAATCAGGGGATACAATCTAAGGTTATTCTTAAATCATATTGAATACATCTATATTTCCAAGCGGATGAGGGTAAAACTTTATGTATGTAAGTTTCAACCTCATCCGCATGGAAGTTTACTCGTATGTTTATACAAAAGTGTTCGTTCTGTTTTTTTGAAAGGTACTTTTTATTATAAGATTCAAACATTTTCTCAATAACCAAAGAGAGCAATCACCTGATTTATTTATTTGAATATAAAATATATTTTCATTTAGGAATAGATAATACCGCATTTTCCGGTGAATAACACCTCATCGTATATAATATAATAGTAGAAGAGGGCGCCGGTAGCTCAGTGATATACGTGCTTGCTTACTGAGCTCTAAGATCATGGGTTCGAAACCCGGCCAAGGCCCTTAGTTTAATTTATCTGGGAGGTAAACAAAAAACTTAAGCACGCCGCTCGTTAAAGACCCCTATCCAGCTGAATAAAAATTTAGGAGAGGCAAAATTTATGACTCCCACAATAGAGACGGGCTCATGACCATCAGCGTGACGAAAGAGCGCTCTGGTAGTAGGCGATATACCTTATAGTTAAAGCCTGGACATGAGTCATAATAACTAACTACAATAACATGAAGCACTTCTTCTTATTGTAAAAAATATTAAATTTATTTAATACGCAATGGAATTTTGAAAAAAAAAAAAAAAAAAGTAATTAGAACGAAAAAATGAAAAGAGAAAAGATATTCGAACGAAGGCTATCTATTAATATTGATTAAAATATAGCTCAAATTTTTGCAAATATGGATCGATCATTTTGAGTTGGCAAGTTGGGGACAAGGAGGATGGAAACTGCTTCCTTATATTGAGGAAGAGCTCAATATTTTTGGAATGGAAGTAAGTTTATTCAGTGATCCTCACTCCTCAGGCCTATCAAACGAAGTTTCATCCTCACAGACAATACTTTGGAAAGTGCTTTCATATTGTATCTTACTTTTTTGCTGAGACTTCATGCTTCAGCACTTTTACACAAACGTCTCTAAAAATCACTAACTTAGTTTCCATACAACAAGTGAATACTTACGAAGTACAAGATTTTGTTATATTATTATCCGGAAAATGCGGTAATTCTATGATAATAATATTAATGATCACATCGCACTATCAGGTCAATATTGCCATAAGTGCAACGAAGTGAAGGCACAAGTAATGTTTAGTGTAGGAAATTCTGGCTAATTAATTATTTAGTTATACAATAAGGTTACTTTGTATTAAAAACTATGTATACGTTACACATATAATACGAAATTTATTTGTCTGGACAATTTGAGTAATGTACATACTGTTCGAATCTGCGATCTGTGTCAATATAGTGGAAAACTAATAAAATAAACTAGCATTTATTTATTTTAAAATGGGTACTACTTCACTAAAAGCCGTCGGTGAATCATCCTCAATTTACTTCCCCAGGACGAATTAATCAATTAACTTTTTCTCTCCCTCCAAAACCTGTCGACGGTTTGCGCTTTTCTGTCAGACTTATATAGGTCGACTATATATAGTCGACTTATATATGTATATATAGTCGACTTATATAGGGGCTTCTAAATTCTCATACTGAATTTTGTGTCGATGAATTCATTACATCGGCAGTTAATAGGATATTTGAGAGGAGCTCTCTTTCCCTTCGACCGGTTCCGCTGAAAATTAATAGGTGTCGTCCTTATAGGGCTTTGAATTCATACATGAAATTTCGTGTCCCATATGAAATTTATACTTTGTATAGCTGGGAAAGTAAAAGAACCGATTGAAGAGTCAAAATTGTATTATTTCGCTAACATAAAAATATATTATATGTACATGTGAAGATTCTTGTTCATATCATATCATGTATCCCGACCGAGGCCCTTAAGCTCGCCGTCCTTCAGATGGGACGTTAAGCGATGGTCCTGAGCCTGTACGATGTCAGGTACTCGTTAAGGACCCCTACCCTAGGTGAATAAAAATTTAGGGTAGGCAAAATTTAGGATTCCCATAGTTGAGTCGGGCTCATGTCCACCAGAGTGACGAAAGAGCGCTCTGGAAGTAGGCGATATGACCTCGTAGTTAAAACCTTGGCATGAGTCATAATAACGAACTATCCGAAATAATAAAATGTTGAAGTTCCCATCAATCCTTTTAGTGAAGCAGTAGACGTTCTCATCGTGTATATATAACAATTACAAGACACTTCAGAATTTATCGAGTCAAAACATGAGTAGTCCATAACATATAATAGAGCAAAAATGGCCAACACCGTATCAATGGCAGTATAAAGGGGATTATATTATTATATTGGGTAAGATGTCAGTTATATAAACAAGTATACTACATCGTAAGCAACGTAAAGTTAATAACTCAATGAGTTATGGCAATATTGAACTGATGTTGCGATATTGGTATTATCAATTACCTTGAGACTTCATCTACTGAATATCGGTTATTGATCTTGTTCAATAACCTCAAACTGGACCTCCGCATCGAGTCCCGCAGTTTGGACAGTCCGCCGACCCGCCTCTACAACCCCAGATGAGGACACCAACCAGGGTGACACATCAGAACAACTCTATCAATCCACAGCCGATCCTTCTATCTTCCACCATAGTGTTTACAGATTGAACGGGCATTCTTCCATATCAATAGGATAATTCAATATCAACATGACAAAAGGGTTAGATCAACAATACTAGGTTAGAGGGTGAAACAAAACAAAACGATCCCACAACAGACAAACAAAATTACTACAATGAAACAAATTAAGTAATAACAAAAGTAAAAAAAGGAAAACCAGCAGTGTTATCGTTACTTACAAACATAAGCAGCCTTACTTTAAATTGTTCTCCCAAACGGAATTGTTTTTCTAATTCGATCCGAAACAATTGTCCCAGAAAGTTCCCCCATCCGAGACTTTTTAAGGGAATTTCCCCTCAAATCTAGTGGTGGACAACTGAGATTGCCCTTTCACGCCTTCCATTTTGGTAATTTCTAAGTATTGTCATTGTACTTGGCACTATTTTGAAAATCTACTATACAGTTTCCTGTTCCTCCCTCCTCGAGGAGTCGGAGCGCTTCCTGGACGGTTTAGAAAAGGCTTTCTTGCGCAAAAGGTTCGACTAGAGACTTGCAGACTGACTTGGACTCTTTATAAGAATTCCGTCATCGGTTTTCAACTTATGGAGCCTTTGAAGCAAATTTAAACTAATAATAAAACTAATTTGTTCGTTATATTTCAAGAGAGATTTTTTTAAGAGTTTCAGCAGACAAACAAACAATAGGACTCAGGTCATATACTACCAGAGAGCTCTTTCGAAAGGTGTGGTGGACATGAGCCCGAATCTATAGTGGGAGTCCTAAATTCTGCTTACCTAGGTTTAGTTACCTAGAATACCAATATGTGACATCGTTCAATATCGAGAACATCGCTTAACGTCACATCCGAAGGATGGCGTACTCACGGATGAAAGAACTAAGGACCTCGGTCAATAGACACGCTACCTCCGAACTACCGACGTCCTACCGGATTCGAGGCCAAAAATTAATACATTTGCTTCGTTGATTGTTTGTTGAAGCTCTACAGGTTCTGCCCTTTTCTGTAGTGCAAACTTATTTTATGAATTAATTAAATATTTAAAAAAAAATAACCAGTAACAGGGTCTCAAGCAAAACTTGACTCAAATTTTTCTCCCTGGTGCAACAAATTAACACAAAAATTAGATGCACTAGTATAAAATAGTATTACACAAACTAGAAGACACATATTATTTTATTTTTTTTTCAAGGACAGGCAAATCCGACTAAAGGTTAGTCTACGCAATCAGTTTCCATGGAAATAGACAAAAAGTTATTCCCAGAATTCACGTTTCTCAAAAGAAAATTTGATCTAAGATAACCTCGCAGTTGAAATGATAAGAACAGAAACAAGCACTATATATATCTGGATGGAAACAATAAACTGAAGAGACTTTTAGAATATACACCATCCTCTATCCACTAACCCCCTCCCTCAAAGTTCCAGAAGTACATGGATCTCACAGAGGATCTAAGAGTCTGAGGTTCCAAGATATTGCACAAATTTTATTTTTAGTTCAAGTATTAAAAGTTTACCTTAAAAATAAAACAAATGAATACAAAAATAGAAATAACATTATTTAGTCTAAAAAAGTGTTAGTCCAATTTGAATACGTAAAGAGAACTACCAACTCTTATATTATACTTTTATATTTTTACAAAATGAAGGTAACTTTCAATTTCATTATGGTGCTGGTTAGCAAAAAGCATTTTGATCTTGAGACATGCATCTGAAATTTATATTCAGATAGAAAAATACATGCAAAAAGAAAAATATACAAAATTTGTAGCCCACATAAGTACAAGATTTTGAGTTTAAAGAAAATAAAAGTAAAACAAAATAAATAAAATTACAATTGAATTTTGGTATTCATGCATATTTATGGATGTAATACTATATGTATATGAACTAACATGTAACTGCAAATAACATAATCAACTTCACCACCTGGGGACACTCACTACCACTCACAAACCCAGAGGTATAAAAAAATAAAGTAATTGACGCTTCACAGTGTGTATATAGATTATCACATAATAAAATAATATATATATATATATATATATATATATATATATACATATATATATATATATATGTTTATATTATACATATATATATATAATATGTTTATTTTTTTAATGTACAGCAAATATGTCCATAAACCCTATATTATACAACTAATAAAATAGGAGAAGAATGAAAATATATTAGAGAAAATAATATTTTTTCCAGGATCCTCCAGCTCTACCTAAGTTGTGCCTACTTAGGTTTAGGTAGGGGTCTTAAACATCCCCTGGGAAGGACGGCGCGCTTGCTGAAGGTATTGATATTTCCTCCGGCGCTCTCAGCTTTGAACAATAACTTGATAAGAAGTATTAAAGTATATTTAAAATAGATAAATAAGTTAGAGAAAGAAAATGCTTCTTTTATATATATCCTTTTTATATGTTTAGACTGAAAACTATAGAAGGAAGATTTAGAAGAGGGGATTGAGGGGAAGCCATCGGGGCTGTGGTGGGGAGAACATTATTTCCTCCTTCAAAACATTTCCAACGTATACAGAGCGATCTTTCGTCACTCTGGTGGACATGAGCCCGACTCTACTATGGGAGTCCTAAATTTTGCCTACCCTAAATTTTTATTCACCTAGGGTAGGGGTCTTTAACGAGTACCTGACATCGTACAGGCTCGGGACCATCCGAAAGATCGGGATCCTTAAGTTTATTCTATCTCCCAGATCAAATAAACTAAAAGCCTCGGCCTCTTCATCGTGATTTTCATAAAAAAAATATTTATATAGAATAAGGAATGTTATAATACAACAATTGAAGAATTAACTTTATTTTTGTTTAAAGTATCAACATAGTAACATTTATATTCTATAAATATTTATAAAAATAAGTTAAATAACAACAATAATTGTGTTAATTATAACAATACAGCCAAAAAATAGGTAAGACTACTCTTTATATTCCAATATCTCAAAAAAAAAATACATTTAAAAAAAATCTAAATAGGAACCACACATAATGAGCACTTTCTTGTTGGAATAGAGAAAACATCCCCAAAATATCCATTTAAAAAAATTATATTCATTGTACAACAACAAATGATTATCGGATAAATTCGGCGATTTATAATGTTTTTGTTTGTTTCATTTTTAACAATATTATCAGGTTAATTAGTAATATCAATTTCATTTGTAATTTATGTAAAGTCTTTCTATTCACTCTCCCCTCCCCTCGCCGAGAACAAACCCAAAATATCTAATTATAATTATTTCTTTGTACGAATTCCAACTAAATTTTTAAGAAAGCTATCTTCGTACAATAAGGCACTAAACGTTTTTTCTCTCTTAAAATCACTCATACAGTTAATACCTAGTTAGCTCAACTCGTTCTCAAATTCGACAAACCCTGTGTATATAAACAAAAATGATTAATAATAAAAAAATGCTAATGCCTACATATAACTATATAGTTATTGGTAATAATTTATTCATAAAAAGTCTGAAATAAAAATGAATACATAAATAAATTAATGAAAAATTGCTTTCGAAAAGAATACTGTTTTTTTTTTTTTTTATTTGAATGAAGAGGATAAACTAGGAACCAATTTCCTTCGAGGAAATGTAACATATGTATATAACGAAGGGATATAAAATTTTAAAAAGATACATACAAACTAAACTATTACGAGTGACTAGGTAAATAAATAAATACTAAAATGAAGTAAATGAAATATAACTATTATAAAAAAATAATATTATATGACAATATTATTATTATTTTTTTAAAGTTTTCAATCACGGAAGAAAAAGTAGTTTAAGTTTGAAATGTAATACTAATGTAAAAATTAAAATTAAAAAAACATTGGTAAAGAAGGCAGACAATAATAATGGCAGATTGTAAACCTAATTAAGGATAAACAATAAATAATTTTAATTGATCTGTCTAAATCGATTATTAGAGAATTGAACTGAGTATTAATAATAAAAAGAAAACAATTTTCACTAATTTATATTATTATTGAACATTTTATAAGTTCATTTTCATTTTTGGTCGAATATGTTTTCAATGTTAAGATATAATGGAAGTTGTATGATACGAGTTGTTCGGTGTTTTACAGTCGATCATATCTTCCCACAGACAACTATCGTTGTCTATGTATGATACTCAAATATAATTATTTTTTACATTAAAAAATGTACTAAAATTAAACAAAAAAAAAACCAGTAAAAATCGTATTTTTTATAGATATTGAGAGAAGCCGAGATTCTGTCGTGTAAAAAAAAAAATATATATATTGATATGTATTGTGAAGGGACAATCTGTTTGTGTCTGTCATCACACACATTCACACTAGTTGTTATAAGACCCTGAAGAAGGAAATCAAATCTTCATGAAACGTTTGCCAAATTCTGACATTTTGTTTTACACGACAGAACCTTGACATCTTTCAACATTTGTAAACTTACTGTTGCTTCTATCCAACATAATATTCTATTCATTTGTCCATTTTTAGTTGTTAATCACAGAAATTCATCAATTTCCACAATATATTATAATCTCATCAATCAATACTCTTAATGAGGTGTGATTTGAAGAATAAAAACCCCATTTCTTTTTTATTATATGTGTAATATATATATATATATATATATATATATATATATATATATATATATATATATATATATATATATATATATATATGCGCGCTACATATCAGAAAAATAGATAATTTTGGCAAGGTTATGTTGTTCGATAGAGCAAAAAAAAAACTTTAAATTACAGCACATACTGTCGCCTATGCTGAAAAACAGTTCAAATAGTCTATCAAAAGACGTATAACAAAAAAAAAAGTTTCCGAAGTTGATAGTAGTTTGCAGGGAGAGTCAGCAGCGAGAGGGACAGCCAATCAGAAAACTTCTCTCACTACCAATGAGAATCACTTCTGTTACCCTTCCACTATCAATTATCGAAAACAAGAATAGCTGCCTGTTTTCATTGCAAACTATCAAGCTCTTGTCAATTAAAAAAAGGTTTAATAAAGCACAAACAAATATTTAAAAAAGTAACCTATTTACATATTTCAATAATTGTGAAATTGATGAAACTCATTCATTTTTTGTTAATCCATCTAACTCATTACCTTATTTTTTTATATATATATATATATATATATATACATAATATATAATATAGTATAAATACTAATATAATAACTATTTAATTAAGGAAACAAAACAAGAAGAGAAAGAGGCAAGAAAGTAAGCGATTATCAGATAAGATAAGATTAGTGAACTGAATGGTTGAGTCCTAGGGCGCTGAAAAGTTTATTTTTGAGTCTGCTCGTCTGTTTTGAATCTGACTGGAGCCCGAGGCTCGAAGTCGGTGTTCTCTCTACAATATCTAGCGCCAGATTCTACAAATGCAATCACAAGAAAATGTAAAAAAATACCCAAAATAATATATACAAAATATAACCGTTGATTTGATTGTACAGCATACAAATTGGGGGAAAAGTTTGAATATTAACTTTTTTATTATATTTAGTTCTACATCAGAACAGAAGTTGTATGGTAAAAATGTCCCCGAGTTTTAAGTAGAGGCAAGGAATAATATTACTTCCCCAGCCATGTGAAGTATAGGAGAAGTTATGTAATCGGCCAGAGATTCGATGTTGAGTTTTCAAAGAAAATTCATGTCCTTCAAACTCCCTTAGATTTTTAGTGGAATCGACTGAAGGGAGGGTATAATAATAATAATAATAATTATTATTATTATTAAATCGAGACATTCACAAAGAAATCCCACCTCGAATTATTCTAACTCATCCATTTATTATTTTTCAAACAAGAGTTGTATTAATGCAAATATTGCAACCAGTGTTCAAGAGGAAATCTATGTACTTGATAGAAAAAAGTAATTCTTAAAAAATATTACAAAAATCATGGAAGCCCCCAACAAAAAAACCGCATATAGTTACTTGTTTAAGACGGGAATATCTCTAGAAATATATTTAGAATAAAAAAAGAATAAGTATAACATACATTCAAATAAAATTAAAGAACAGTCTTTCTTGGTTATGAAATGTGTTGATGCTTTTCAAGGTCCTGTCAAAAAAGATAGTTCGCTCAACGAACATTCGGTTAACAGCAATACCTAATAAATTATAATTAATGAAATTACTTACTTATATCTCCACTATTATAATTAGTGAAGTAAGTGAATTACTTATATCTTCACTATTATAATTAGTGAAGTAAGTAAATTACTTATATCTTCACTATTATAATTAAGTAATTACAAATATATAGAATAAGGAAGTCTCTAAGATATTATTAATACCGTTTACCTATGATAATTTTATATGTGTATCCAGAACCCCAAAAGGATGACACCTATTGATTTCCAACTAAATCGGTCAAAGGAAAGGGGGGAGGCTTAACACAGAAACTCAAATAACTGCCGTTGTAATGAATATATAATGACGAACAATATATAATGACGACCATAGGTCGCATGGTCTCACCATGGTTTGTGGGTTCGAATCCCGCCCGGGGCCATGGATGTCGTAAATAATTAGATAACACAGAGTGACATGACTAATATGCATCGAACATAAGGCTAAAAAAAAAATAAATAAAAAAAATAATATAATAGAAATAGATAAATGAAAAGGATACACAGACCTTAACTGAATTATTGAAGATTTAAACCTCTTAAATCCCATTAAATATAAAACTGGATTCACAGCAAAAGATTAAATTTAAATTATTGTTTTAATCTATGATAAAAATTTAATTTTTTAAGTGTGTAATATTTTTAATTCGTCAAGCTATTTTTATTTTTATTCTCAGTTGAATGCCAATTTGTATGTTAAGACGAACACTTCATTTAATCGATACCAATTCACTTTCAACAAACAACTCACAGAATATATTATATTGACATTTTGGGACGAAAACTACACATTTTTTGGTTAAATTCGAAAATACTTTTTTTCGAATGTGCATTACATAGAAAATTTCAAATCCAAATTATTTTCAACCATACTGGACATTGACTGGGCGGTTAGTTACTTTCACAAACATTAAACAATATATAAAATACATCATTATATTATACTGTATATATGATGTGATCCATAAATAAAAAGTACCATAAGTCGGAAAAATCATTTTATGAGTGCATTCATTTGTGTAAACTGTGTTGGAGCATTAATTTAAAAAAAAAAAAATAGAAAAAAAGCCTAAAGAAGTACTACTTTAATTGTATCGGTATACTCAACTGAGAGTAATGAGTATAAACATCTGATTTTTAAACAATAATTACATTAATAAGAAAAAGAAATGAAGAATGCAATAAGACATCATGAGCGCTCGTATTGACACACTAGTGGATTGTGTGCGAACGATGAAACATACTGCACTCGTTTACGGTACATAATCTAACCTGAAAATAGACAATTTTGATCTTTGTTCTCTTTTGGTCATCCTATACAATTGATTTTTCTGACTTATGGTACTTTTTCCTGGACAGCATTACATATGAATCATTTTCGGTAATTAATATTCAACACTTCCTTTAAATTACTTTCTGTATATCTTCTATAATATAAGAACTTTTTAATTTGTTGTACTCTTGAATGATAAGCTTCATTGTAATAAAATGCAAGCAATTCGCTTAGACATACAATATTTGTGGAAAGCAATAATGCAGACAAACAAACAATATAACATGCGAATACAATAATTATAGTATCTACTATATAATAAGAATTGAAATAATTTTTTTTCTAAACTTTTTCATGCTAATAAGTAATAAAACGTCGAACTTGGAATAAAATATATTAAAGAAATCAAGCAGATGTATACTTGTATTAAGTGCATACATTAACGTAAATACTGCATTAAACTTCATTATTATTATTAAAAACAAAAATATAAAAAAATATGAAAAATACCTCATATGGGCTACTGCTTCTCTTAAGATCTACAGATTTACACATCTAGCACACAAGCCAAAAACAGGAATTTCATCAGAGATAGCATGAAATAAAGACAATCATTGAGTATAAGATCAAGAACAACAACCAAGAAGTCATATAAAAATGTATTCATTTTATCAAAACCACCCATGCTCTCATGCACAGTTAACTAAATATTGTTATTAGAAAAAGTTATTCTCATAAAAATAAGTAAATAAAATTATGGAATTATAAATACATCATAAGGACTCATAAATGACTTCTATAGGCAACTCACATAACTACTAAATGTTAGGAAGGGATAGATCATGATATATGGGCGCCCGCAGAAGACAGCAAAATGTGGATTTCGAATCAATTTGAGGAATACAAGTTTATACTTTCGAACTTTTATATTTGATATCGGCAACACCTTGACAAACTCATTGAAATTATATATTTATTTTTAATCAAAGCTTGCATTATGCCACATGTTACATAATGTTATATGCATATGTGTTATTATGAATTATAAATAATGACAGATAAAGGTAGTCCTTCACTCTCCTTCGGTGGCTTCCTTCAAATCCTCTCTGTTCCAATTCCTCTTCAATATACAATCCTTTCCCTTCGATTATGCTTTCATTCCCCTTCCTTTATATTTTCCTACATTTACCATCAATTCTTACTATCTCTGTATTTAGTTTATTTATTTATTCACTTTATTTTAGTATTGCACCTGTTTCTCTTAAATCAATATTATTTCAAACCGTCTGGGCATCCCCTCGCATAGTTTTATTGTATCCGCTTTTCTTTGTACTATAATATCTATTTCCCATTTAGTTAAGGTGTTAATTTAATTATTATTATTATTTTTTTATCTATTTATATGTATATTAATCATTGTATAGTATTCTCCACAGTAGCACTAATTTAAGTTTTGGTTTTTTTCTTCTTAGGGCTAATTGATATTTTATTTTATTGTTTCTTACTCTTTGACTTTGTATGTATTTATTCCTAGGGGACCTCGGTTCCAGAATAAAATTTATTTTCATTTCATAAACCCCATTTTCTTTTTAAATTTCTTATTACAGTTATTATTTTTGGGGAATTAAAAAAATTAAACATGTTTGTTCTTTTTATTTATTTTATAAAAACAATGCCCAATATTAGCAAATTATTCATTCGGTTATTCTCATTCCCCTCAATCACAAACATATACGATACATGTTGCTCGAGTAAGTCATCTGCATATTTTATCCTTTTAATTTATTTATAAAAAAAAACCTCTTAAAACACAAAAAAATAAGTTTATTTCGTTGCAAAGCAGTTAAGCTATGAAAATCAAGAATTATGAAAAGGAATGAGCAAATTATCTAAGACTTCATTTGGAAAAAAAAAAAAAAAAAATTGAGATGCGCGTTACGAAGATTGAACTATTTTATAAAAAGCTGCCTATGACAGATCCTTATAAATAAATAAAAAATAGGAATAATAATTTAAATAAATAGAAGATTACGATAGCAATTAACATGCACCTACATAAGATGGCGAATGAGCTACGAATTCAAAACAATAAAATACGAGTCGTTTTCACTCTTGAAACCCACAACAGTTTATAATTGCAACTCGTCTTCGGTTCTGGTCTTTTAATAACCAATTAGTGTTTCCACATAAGTTTGCCACTCCTGATACTGTTTGTTGATTCTGTCTTTTGTACAAGTGGATATATCATGAAGGGTCGAAACCAAAAATCAGGAAATTCTAATTTTAAACTATTACTTGAGGACCGTGCCTTTATAGCCTCTCTAACAACGGTCCTATATGATGCACTAGTTTATATATCTCGAAAATTCCTTAAAATGTATTATATATTACTTCTCCAGCTATACGGAGTATATAGAAAGTTATGTAATCTGCCAGAAATTCGATGCATACAGAACCCCTTAAGGATGACACCTATTGATTATCAGCCAAATCGGACTAAGGTAGAGGAGGGATTAGGGGGGAGGCCTAACAGGGCCGGCGCAAAACCACTTGACGCACTAAGGGGTCATTCATAAATTACGTAAGGCATTTAAGGGGGGGTGGGGGGATGGATAAGCTCAATATTACTAATTCTTACTATAGGGAAGGGGGGTAATGAATTTGATCTTATGTCAAATTAGCTTTAAAAAAGCCTTACGTAATTTATGAATGGCCCCTAAGCCAATGACCAGTGTGTCATCCCCACTCCCACCACCATCAGAACCGACACACGCACACATTTGGCTTGTTTATATACCGGTGCATGAGACTCAATGTGTTATTTGCTGCGTTCATACAGTCTTTCAGTGTCTAGTATAAGGGAAGTTATGTAATCAGCAACTCAGCCTTGTTCCCTATACGGTTACGACTGAAACAATGTGGGTCTTCACCGGACAAAACATTGCCGATTACAATTCACTGACAAAATGAAATATACAAGAATGGCGTTTATCTTTTGTTAATGACGACGTCTTTATGATGAATTTAAAATAAAAAAATAACAATGAACTTAGTTTCATTTATTTGAAGTATAGCTTAGTTATACTATCTCAATCATGATGAGCAAGAGCACGTAAAATAATTAAAATTATTATCCCTCCTTCGTGCTTATAATAAATAAAAATATAATTTAAACACCTTTATAAAAAAAAAAAGCTGTCGCAGTGCCGCCCCCAGTTTTTGCCGTCCTAGGTGGCCCCCACTTTGGCTCTATCGTCGCGCCGGCCCTGTTAAGATTACCACTTATATACTATGAGGGTAAATGCTCTGTTAACATAAGCCCGATACATACATACATATATATATATATATATATATTTTACTTGGTTAGTTATTCACCTAATGTAGGTGCATGATATTGCGGTGGCCACCCTGCTTCCTCAACACTGCCCTCAGGTACTCACCTCATCAGTGGACTCATAGTGCATCGACTCCAGGGAGCCCACCCGGGCACTTCGCCGCCTTTCGCCTCCACTCCCCAGGATCTGAGCTACTTTTGCCTGTTTTACCATATCCAGTGCCTAAATGGAGCCAAGAGTCATGCATTAATATTGCTTCATTTTAATATTTACATTACGGGGCCTTCCCACATTGGGATTTGTGATCCAGGTCGAACGCAAAAAGTGGTAGGGGTGTGGTTCAGTGGATCCGAACCGCCTCCTCAACCACAGACACAATGCAGCTCTTCATCCTAGTCGATGTGACTCATTAAAAAATGGCCGGTTCGGGAGGACCCTAACCTCACGCCGACCACTTTTTGTAGTAGCCCTTGAACCAGTAAAAATGGCAGGATCGGGAGGACCCTAACCTCACGCTGACCACTTTTTGTAGTAGCCCTTGAACCAGTAAAAATCGCCAATCTGAGAAGGCCCTAATTTTATTTACTCAGGAGCAATGAACCCATTAATGGACGAAAAAATGAAGAAAGCATCCAAATGCTGCCCAAAACTTCAGTGACTGTTACAGGACGTAAGAAGCCGAATCGGGGTTTTCCTGACTGAGGTTTCCGAAATTCAGGAGACACTTTACAAAATGAGGAGAAACGGTAATGAAGAAGTCATTAAAAAACAAAGGTGCCCAGACCACAAAAGGAAAGCTATACATATATACACTACTTTTTTGTTTATATACATTTAAAGATGCCTTTAAGTTGGCCTACACAAATTGGAAAAAATAATGAAGAACATTTTCAGTATTTCCAGTAGGCGCTGCTATTTAAATATTTGAGGATTCATGCCCGTATTAGAGTACACATTATATTTCAACTTTTTTCTCGTGGTATAATATACATTTATTCAAGTGGTAGCTTATTAAAATATATTATGTAAGTTTTAATACTTACATTTTAGTTAAGTATATTTACGAAATACTTATTTTATATATAATTTATCAATTCTCCCATTTATTTGTTGCCTCCCCGAAAATTATCAAATGCAAATGTTTCGGGAAGCACTCCCATCATCAGTATCTATAATACATGTGTTCTTTATGTTAACTAATCATTCTGTCAATCAGAATCTTTTTTGTACAGAACATATTTATTGAGTTGACCTCTATATTTATGTTAACACGAAGTCAAAACTGTTTAAGTATAGAAGTGGACTCAATAAATATGTTCTGTAAAAGTAAGATTCTGATTGACAGAAGGAATAGTATTATATTCTACTATTCTATTCTATTCTAACTTAAATAATACATGTATTATAGATATTGATGATGGGAGTGCTTCCCGAAACAAGAAAAAATTAATTACTATTAATTTTTGAGGAGGAAAAAAATAAATGGAGAAGTGATTCTTAATACATTATATATGTATTCAAAATCTTCTTAAAATACACAGAAAGTTATAAAGAAATAATTAATTTAAAAAAAAATAATAATTACCTTAGGAATTACCACACAATTACCTTATTATTAATTTTAATTACTGTCAAATTTCCTTTAGGAAATTAAATTATCTTTATGTAGACATAAAACCACCACCCACATATAGACTATATCTCTGTGTTAATCACTATAATTGCTAATTGCTCTAATCAATTAACAACATAAATGTTTACTTAGCTTGAGAGCATACTTACAAACATGTATCAGTAACGTATACATATATATATATATATACTATCCATTCTACAACTTACAACTGAAAGACTTGATAACACCTTGTATTATAAAGTGGAATTGTTATCGGTGCACTTTTAGTAATCTCTACAACATGAAAAATACTAAAATCTCACCTCAAAACTAGAAACAATACCTCAGATCATCTATCAGATAACTAGTAAGGAGCGAAAAATGCTACGAAAACTATATTATTACTACAATTTCTTAACTGAATAATAGACAATAACTTTTATTCTAATGATTGAAAATTCTACAATTTCTTAAATTATGCTATTTTTCTAAATTATATTGGAACATTTTTGAACGATACATCAAAGTCGGATTGTTATGAGTTTGGACTATTCTTCGATTCAGAGTATATTATATCAAATCTCATACTAAAGCCAAGATATTTTTTATAAAAATACGCACTTCTAAAACAAATATTTCAAATCTGTACAGATACATGCATGAAGCTCACTATACAATGGCTGAGGAGAAGGCCGTCATGATAATCAGCGCATGCTCACTCTATTATTATACAAACTGCGCAGCGGAACCAAAAACTAATAGATAGGCAACATATTCTAAGTAGAAATAAGAGTGAGCTAGGGTGGATACCTCGTTTCTGGAACGGAGGGCACAGTCCTCGAGAGTCTCAGCAGCCTCGTACTTGCCCTGTCTCCTGTAGAGAGCGCCAAGGTTCTTGAGAGTGGTGGTGACGGTGGGCGAATCAACTTTAGCCGCCTTGTGCCATCCACCATACTCTCCATAGGGAACGTTGTCCTTGTTCCGATGTTTGTTCTCTTCCCTCTCTTCGGCAACTTGCCAGATGGGCTTGTTCTCACCTACAAAGTGAAAACAAAAAAAAAACAAAAAACAAACAACATTTTAGTACAATCTTATACAACTGACTCCCGAACTAAGATTTTCTCAGAACAAAGAGTAGTTAAAAGTATAGACAAATATTGTATAGATTCTCGTAATGAAAGGACCTCGCTAAACAAAAACAAAAAAGAGATGTTGATATATCATAAGGTACTGCAGATAAAAACCCACTTAAAAAAATTATATGGCGAATCACCGGCAATGTACTTCCCCAGACCGATACTGGCTTTTCGCTCTCCCTCCAAAACCAGTCTACGGATTCCGCTAAACTTCAACAGGTGACTTACATAGGGGCTTCTAAATCCTCATACTGTATTTTATGTTCATAAATTCTTTACATCGGCAGTTATTGGGGTTTTTGAGTTTAGTCCTCTTCTGATCTCCCTCTTCCCTTCTGCCGATTCTGCTGAAAATTAATCAATGTCGTCCTTATGAGATTTTGAATACACATATGAAATTACGTGTCGATACATTCATTACAACGGTAGTTATTAGAGTTTTTGAGTTAAGCCTCTCTCCTAATCCTCCTCTCCTTGATCAATTTGGCTGAAAATCGTTAGGTGTTGCCCTTATGGGGAATAAAAGTTCTTGTCGATGCATTCATTCTATCGGCAGTTATTGGTGTTTTTATGTTAATCCTCCTTTTCCCTTCGTTTGATTTAGTGCTCTTTTAACTACTATTTGCTCCTTTCCAACCTCTGAGCTCCCCTCCGCTCGAGTAAAAGATATTTTTCTCATTTCAAACATATGTAAAAAAATATGTCTATAACTTTTTTTTATATCCTAAAATAAACATCTATCATATAATTGTTCGTCTAAATATATGGTTTTCTGTACTGGTTCACATTTTCACACCAAATATCAACACTATAGAGTACTCCCTTTCTCCACTAGGACACTAACGTATCGGTACAGGGACGGTTCCTGTCTTTCAGATACAATGCTCTCTGTGTATTTGAATGAAGGTGCACCTACTAGTATGGGTACTGTCCACCACAGTAATAGTTACAAAAATACTGAACCGAACTGTCATGGTGGCTATTCCTTTCCCCCACCAAAACACCATCAGACACTGCCGCACAATGTTATATGTTGATTGAATTGTAAGTCAGTGCCAAACTGTCGTTATGTCTTTTGAAGAGCGACTCATTCTGGTAGTGCAAAATTATGACATTTTTTATACTAGTTATAATTATTACTATGGAAGCATTGGAGGGGAGAACGTCTGAACAGAGATTGCTGATACATTACAAAAATCAGGAAATAATTATTGTCAAATTAATTAATTTCAAAAATAAAATATTTGTATGTCTTATTATTAGCAGTTTGCTATCATTATTACAATACATTTAAAATAAGTTATATTATTAGTAAATTTCATAATTAAATTATTGAACATGAGGAGGGGGATGAAACACAACTTGGAGAGGAAATGTTGTAAGGTCCCGTGTCTGAAGCTGCACTGCTCTAGTGAGAGTACTACCTACTACTACCACGGTAATGGTTCAGGTTCAGTACTGCTAGGATACATTAAACCTAATCAACTTAGTTTGAACAATGTACTGATAATGGCGTAAATCTAAAATCTGACTACATTGTCAATATTACTTCCCCCACTATGCGAAATATAGGGGAAGTTATGTATTCGGTCAAAAATTCGATGCGGAGTTTTCTACGAAATTGTATGTTTTCCCACCTCTAGATTCTAAATATGAATTTTAAAATGTCTGTCTGTCTGTGTGTGTCTGTTAACACAATGACTCCCGATATGTGAATTCGAAACCCCATAAGGACTATTGACTATTGTTTTCAGCCAAATCGACCAAAGAGAAGAGGGGGATTAAGGAGGGGAGGCTTAACATAAAAACTCTAATAACTGCCATTGTAATTTCATAAAATTTCATATGTGAATTCGAAGCCCCATAAGGACGACACCTATTAATTTTTAGCGGAATCGGTAGAAGGGAAAGGGGCGATCAGAGAGGGCCTCAACTCAAAAACGATGTAATGAATTTATCGACACAAAATTTAGTGTGCGGATTTAGGAGACCCTATGTAAGTCAACTGTTGAATATTAGTACAAATGGTCCACTGGTTTTGAAGGGGGAACGACAAATTAATTGATTAATTCATTCTGAGGAAGAACATCGCCGGTGATTGTCCGTACATTGTAATTTTTTTCTGGTTGCTTTTAAATTGGTATTAGATTGATAATATAACTAGCCGGTTGAAATTAAGTTCAAAGGGCTGGGCTGGAGACTCAGATAAGTTTTATTCTCGACAAACTTTTCGAATATTTTATTTATTTTTAATCGGGGTTTGAATTGTATTTATTATATTGACGGAAGTCAAGGTTCTAAAGAAAAAACTCAGTATTGGGCCAACGTTTCGGTAAATATTACCTTCTTCAGGATCTTGACAGGTAATGAGTGGATGTATGTAGTGAAGGTGTTATGTGTTTTGCAGGTAACAAACCTGAAGAAGAAAATAAAGTTTCTGAAACGTTGGCTGAATACTGAGTTTTTTCTTTACAAGAGAGAAGCTCGACTTGCCCCAGAAATAATGGGAAAGTATTGTTTCTATTACACAACAAGACGAATCATATACACCTCGACCACGTTCTTCTGAGACGACTAGTGTGTATTTTTGTGCCTTATCTCCAGTTTTTGGCATTCGATTTCTATCCTCTTGAAGAAAAAATAAAATTCACATTTATGAAGAAAAAAAGTGGATTACCGGCTATGTACTTCTTCCAATTGCGTTTTAGCTCTCCCAACAAAGCCAATCGACCGTTTGGGCTAAAACTCAATAGTTGACTTACATAGTGGCTTCTGAATCCTCTTACTAAATGTTATTAGGGTTTTTGAGATGAGTCCCCTCCCCTGAACCATCCCTTCCCTTCGACCGATTTCGCTGAAAACTAATAGGTGTCTTCTTTAGAGAAATCTGGATACACATATAAAATTTCGTCTCGATACAATCATTCTATCGAGAGTTATAGTGTTACAGACACACAGAAAATGTTCTTTTCATTTTTGGAATAATATCAGAAAACATTTCGTTGAAAACTCGACAAAGAATTTTTGATCGAATACCTAACTTGTCCTATACTTCGCATATGTAGGAAAGTAAAACGTGTGTTAGAGTCTGACGAATCCTCAAGCCCATCTGCATTATTCGCAGTGTAAAGAAAAAAAACAGTGTGTTTTTATCGGTGTATGTTTAGCTTTTCCATATCAACATAGCTATAGAGAAATGTTTAATACCATAAACATGGCGAAATACAGTGTTGCCAAATATAAAGTCAAATAATATAATGAGCTACACATCTGAAAAAACCTCAGTGGTCGGTGGACAGTTGTAGATGTTGCTTCTACTTCATAATTTTTTTTTGTTTTTTTCTTAAAAGCAGTTCCATCAACAACTACAATTTGTGTAGCATGCAAAGCGGTGGAAGCAATTTTTTTTCTTTTTATTTGTACAGCGAATTTATCTTTTCATTTTTATGAAGGCAAATAATAAAATAAATTAAATGTGTACTTTACCCAATTAAGTGAATCAAATATAGGTGTGTCCAACGATCACTCAATACATTTTACCCTTTTAAAAATAATTAACTAAATACCAAAAAATAAATAAATGAAATAAAAAGTTTCAAGTTTCAAAGGTAACACTTTATTATTAACAATATGTCAATCAACAGTCTGAAACTCTTAAGTACTTCCCTAAAGCATATCTTCTTCATTTTATTTATTGAAGTAATATACTAAGTATGTTTACTTCTAGCGTCACAATCTGACCATAGTAGAATTTCATCTGTTAATTTATTCTTATACATAAAAATATTTGTATGGAATAATACTAGTAAAGAGATTTTTTTTTTAACTACTGCTTATGCGATACTTTAAGAAAATATTAAGAAACTAAAATAAATCATAAGACAAGTTTTCCATTAGTCAACTTCAAAGATACACTTTTTCAGTTTAAAAGCAGAGCGTTCTTAAAAAAAAAAATTAAAATTAAATAACTAATATAAAAATATAAGCATGCATAAAGTGCAAAATATATGAAAACAGTTGAAAAGGAATAAGATTAAAAAAAAATAAATAACAATAACAACATTAAGAAAATTGAAGTGGACAATCGCTATTTTACATTGTAAAAAAAAAAAATAAAAATACACAGACATGCCTAATATAAATATGGCAATGGAAATTCAAAACCTGAAATTAGATATACCAATATTTTATTACTACCGATTCCCGATCAAAAAAGCACACACAGGAGCAATAACTGTCTGACACAGATAATGAACTATGCTGAAGACATTTTTATTCCTTTCATAGAAAAAAACTTCATTTTTTGGTTTGAGTTTGGGAGTCCAAGCTCACCATCATTCACATTACATTATATTGGTGGCAAAGTTAAAGGATTAAATTATTTTGTAAGACGGCTTATAATCTCATGGCTTGAAAAAAGTGAAAACATTGGAAAATAAGTAGAGACAAAGGATTAGAAATATTTTGCGGGATCGCATGGTAATACTATTATTGTGTGAGGATAAGTCTCTTTAGAGACAGAAAGGAGGCTCTTTGGCCTCAAAGTCCTGGTGAGAGTCCTAAATTTTGGCTATCCGGGTTTACGTTACCTAGGGTTGGTAGGGGTCTTTAACGATAAATAAATAACTCTGAACATTTCAGAATTAACAGTAATTATCACAATTTTTTATGTAACCAGAAGATATCAAACAATGTTGCCTGTGATTCAGAGTATATGACTAACTGTGATACAAAATACTACTATATAGATAACTCTCTTATAATACATCTCGCACTGGAGTGACAAGTTAGAAATACTAGCGACTTGTTACCTATAAAATAATTGTATATAGTAAAAAGGGCGCCGGTAGCTCAAAGGAAGCATAAGCCCTTACCTGCGTAGGCAAAATTTAGGACTCCCACTAGACAGGTTCTTGCCCACCAGAGCAAAGAGCGCTTTGATAGTAAGCGATATGACCTCAAAAACGCCCAGGAGAAACCAGAATTTGCATGAGCAAAAACGCGGGGAAAACGCTCTTAGTCTTCAAGAAATGATCAACGTAAACAATAAAACATCAGGTGTTGAGTTTCCACAATATAAAAATGAACGAAAGAACACATGCATTTCTCAACACTTCACGATACAAATAAAAAGTAATAATAATAATAATAAAAAATGCGGTCAACGTAACTTAACAAATAATTAATGAACTGAATGAATGTAAAAAACAACAAAAATAGTTTATTTATTTGCTTAACATAAAAAAATTAGGGGGTTCACAATGTGATGAAAGTAGGTACACAATAATCATTTTTTTAAAGCTACATTTTTAACTAAAAATGTTTCGAATTATTTAGTCAGTAAAAGATTCTATATTGAGTTTTCACCAGAATATTATTTTTTTTCTAATCCAATCAATAAAAAAATAAATAAATCATGATAAACCCAAAAGAACAATTAAATTATTCTTGAAAATTAGAAGTGGAAGTCACATTGACAAATAGTGGAGTCCCGAAACCCGAACTAATAATTGTAATGGATTGCTCGGATTAGCTCGAATTGGGATTATATCACATACATTTTGAACGCCCCAACTATTCTTCATCTCTAAAAATCTATAAATCAGCTCTTCATTATTCTTCAAAAAAAATGTAAATTACACTTTAAGGTGACTATACCATACAATATAATAAACAAGTTGTTTAGGGCATAATGAGTTTATTTTCACCATAGGAACTATAAGTTTATTGATTTTTTTTTATGTGTTTTATTTTCTTTAGTAACAGACATTCTTCTCTTCAAATAAGAAGAATACCAATTTCCATAATAAGTTAAACATTTAACATTATTCATTAGCTGAATTAAACAAATTTGTAATGTAAAGAAAAATAACTATAATACTGTATTTCTTCTTGTTCTTAACTGACTTTACCTAAAAAAAATCATTAGGCACATAAGAAAAAAGAAAATGAGGACACGAAGGAGATGTCTTAGGCAACATATACAAATAATAATAAAAACAATAAAATAAACTAAGTGGAGAAAGTTAATAAATATAAAAAAATAATAAAAACCACTCAAGCATTTTTTTCTAATTGAAAACTATGTCACATCATACAATGATAAACAAATAATGTTGAAATAAATACATATATCGCTGCTTAAGTGAAACATTAACTGCAAAACATATTTATTGTTAAAAAAATATTTATTTCAGTGGGATTAGATGTGATGTGAATGTCTGTGAATCAAATTCAGACCCTGCATATGTGCTATCTTGTGTTCGTGAACTGATGGGTGTGGAGAAGGCATTGGATACCATGAAAGTATAAGACAGCGATACAAAATACATAAACACAACATGCTTGTTCAATTGAGTAGCTTTGATAAAATAATGATTTATTTTTAAAAAAATAACTAGACGTTGCGCGGGTTTTATACCATAGTTCATCGTCATTTTTTACTAAATCAATGGATGCAAAAGGTTTGATACTGAGGAGTCCATAAATTCTTACTCGGCAAAAAGATAGTTAAAAGTTCCGAAATTGACTCGAAAACATAGGGGTCTTCGAAAAAAAAGAAAAAAAATGATTCGTTAAATATTTTAGTGGTAGTTACAAAGCTTGAAGCCTACTCATGCTATGTGAGCTAGGACATAACAGTTGAATTATTGGGGCTTATTTTCAGATGACAACATCGTTATGGCATCACCTGCTTTGACCATCAAGGAACATGGCTCGAAGAGAGAAAGGAAGAGGAAAAAAACAAAATGACAATTCTTCTTTCGAAGCAGAAATCGCTATTGGATATAATCTAGTATCTCTTCTAATGAGGAAGAGCATACCAGCCTCATGATAATCAATTGTTTAAGCCAGTCAACGTATAGAGCTATGTTGGGTGATTAGCGAATCCCCTTTGCTCATTATATACCCTCTAGAGCAGTGGTTCTCAACCTATGGGTCGCGACCCACTTGTAGGTCGCGGACTGATTTGGAGTAGGTCGAGGATTTTTTAAAATTTGGGTCGCAACCCACGTTTCCATCAAATAGAGACATGACACTTTTGTTTCTTTCTTTATTTTTTAATTATACCTATTTAATTATTCTTTTAATAATCTTTAATTATTCTTTTAATAATATTCAATCATTATAATAAATAGAGTCATAGAAATAGACTATTAACCCCCCCCCCCCCCCCCCCAAAAAAAAAAAAAGTTGACATTCATGTCATGGGTCGCGAGGTTTAATGGTTGCTATTTTAGTGGGTCCTGAACTATGAAAGGTTGGGAACCACTGCTCTAGAGCTATGAGGATCGAAACCGAAAAGGTGTCTATTGAACACGTTAGTATGTATTCGGTGCACCGTACACAGATTTAGAGGCCATTCAATGTTCCCCTTAATAACAGTTCACATATCTCCCAGTCCCATAGGTGTATTAGAAATGATATGTTTGTTAGTTGGTGTCAACTGGTTGATACTCACTGTCAATGGTACCAAACTCCCGTTCGTGTGCCCTCGTCAACACTTGCTTGTACAATATTTCCGCCTCTTTGTACTTGCCCTGCTTCAGATAACATGAGGCCAAGTTATTCTTGGTTTTGGCAACATTTGGATCGTCAGGTCCCAGTTTACATTCGTAGATTTCAAGAGCTCGTTGGTAATATCGTTCAACTTCCTCATATTTGCCCTAGAAAAAAAATCGTGCAATTATTATTACATGCAAATAATTAACACTATAACTATAAGAAATATTAGTACTAAAATATATATTCTTTTAAGCAGGCTGAGGCAGTTCACGTTTAAGGTTCCAACACCTATGAATTTCGAATTGGGGAAGAGTCTTGACACGTTCAAGGTTCCAACACCTATGAATTTCGAATTGGGGAAGAGTCTTGACATGTTAATTATAGTACATAGTGTATTTAACAGTTATACATAGTACATAGAAGAAGAGACATATACACAATGAATACAGCCGGTAGCAAAGAGGTAGCGTACTGCTTACTGTGCTCAAGATCGGCTGAGCCCCATTATGTTTTTTTTTTATCTGGGAGGTAGCAAAACCTAATAAAGCAAGGGGTACCGAGAACCTTAGGGGTAGCATGCTATCCTTCTGGTCTCAAAATCATGGGTTTAAACCCGGCCGAGGGTCTTTAGATTTTTAATCTGAGAGATAACTAAACATTGAGATGCCATCCTTCGAGGGAATTTTGAATGGCGGTCCCGAGCCTATGCGATTTGTTACTTGTTAAAGAGCCCTAGCCGAGTTAAATGTGGGTAAGAAAAATTTAGGGATCTTACACAGTAGAGCTAATAGGTAAGGGGTCCTTAGATATACATTAACCCACTCAGTGTATCTAACAAAATAATTGAGCTACTAGTAATAAATTATTTTTAAAATAATGAAATAAAATGAACACAAGGTAATGAATGAAGACAAAAATAACACAAGGCAATTAAAGAAATAACGATGAAAAAATAGTAAAATTATAACTGAACCACAATTCGTGTGAACGAAAAATTATAAAATGGCATTATTCTTAAGCTGAGTAACATTTTGTATACAATTGCTAATATTAACTATAATATATAAATTAGTACATTAGTTAGTTATTCTGACTCACGGCCAAGCTTTATCATGGACATGGGCCCGACTCTAAATATTGCACACCTAGGTTTATTCACCTAGGCTAGGGGTCTTCAACCTGTCAACCTCGGAACCATTGCTTAACATCCCATACGAAAGACGGCATGCTCAAGGTTTAATCAACTAAATTTTTTTTGGACCTAAATTTTGCCTAAACAAGTTTACTCAACTAGGATAGAGGTCTTTCACGAGTACCTGACATTATATCGGCTCCCACCCGAAGGGCGGCGTGCATATTTCTTTTTCAACTATGTATGTCAACAGATTCATAAGTTGGCAAACGTAGACCAATAAATAGAGAAAGTTATGTGGTGACCTAACGAGTGGAGGTTATTTAAGAGGCACCATGTTATCCATAATGGGTTTCATACCTGGTTTTGGCACAAAAGTGCCAGATTGTTGAGTTGTTTGGCCACATCCGGATGATCCTTTCCGAGCACTTTCTCCCTTATCTCGAGGGCACGTTTACACAATGGCTCAGCTTCCTTGTATTTGCCTCGTTTCCCGTAGAGCACCGCCAAATTGTTCAGAGTCGCAGCCACCTAAACAAAGAAAATATATTACAGGAAACAATGATCTAATCATAAAGTGTTCCCTAGATGAACCTTGTTTTAATGGTTAATAATAAATAATAAATATATATTTAATAAATAGGAAATTCTGCTTACAACAATGCCACAGATATTTAATGACTCCATAGTTTCGATAAGCCTTTATAAATTAGTTTTTGCATTGTGTAAGGAGATACTTGATTCATGTATAATATATTTAACACAACATCACTTCTCCCATTTATATCTTTGCTTTTTTTGAATGTTAGCAATTACAGACGTGTCGGGATGCACTCCCATAATCAGCATCTATAATTTATCTGTTCTTTAAGTTAACTTTCTTTCTGCACTCCCATCAATCATAATTCCTGTGTTTTTCAGGTTAAAAATTCCTTCTGTCAATCAGAATCTTCCTTTTATAAGCCATATTTATTGAGTCGACTTCTTTATTTAAACCTAAATCTAACCTCAATAAATATGTTTTATAAAAGAAAGATTCTGATTCACAGAAGGAATAGTTAACCTAAAGAACTTATGTTTTATAGATACTGATGATGAGAGTGTTTCCCGAAACGTTTACAATTGCTATTTTTTGAGAGGGTAAAAAAAAAAAATAAGAGAAGTGATGCTGTAATAATATATTATATACTTTATAAATAAGTAATTTCAACAGTAAACTAATAGGCACATTCAAGTTATTATTTTTCAACAAAAGAGTCATTTTTATTAGGGTTTTTGTACTTGTAGATCAAAGAACAAGCAGCATTTTTTTTGCTACTTTTCAAAATAATTTAACGCATGAAAGTATAGAAACAATTTTTTTTTTTACATTTTACAAAAGCCATAAGAATTAAGTTTGGACATATAATTTGGATTAGTTGATTATGCTAAATAATAAAGTATAAATGTTATTTGAATCAGTTTTTCTATCTACCACAACCTGAAAATAGTGTAGTTAGATAGTTATTATTGTTCGAGCCCGAGCTTAAATTACGAGGTCATATCGCCTAGGACACTTTTTCGTCGCTCTAGTGAGAGATGGTTAGGGATGGTTGGAACTCTAGTGAGAGTTCTAAACTTTGCCTACCCAGATTTAGTTACCTGAGGTAGGGGGTCATTAAAGAATACCTGACATCGGTAACCATCTAGCTACAGTATTTTCAGGTTAAGGCAGATACAAAAATGCTTCAAATAATTTATTTTTTATTATTTAGCATATTCTATCCATACTACATTAAATTTAACGAATCTTGGATTATCCTAGATATAAATAAATAAATAAATAAATATATATATATATAAAGAAGTTGAACAAAAATTTACATTAGTAAGTAAAAAATAATGTATGAAATAACTCACTGCA
The DNA here is from genome assembly GCA_963662175.1 of Aradus depressus. Lineage (NCBI taxonomy): Eukaryota > Metazoa > Arthropoda > Insecta > Hemiptera > Aradidae > Aradus > Aradus depressus. Next base: position 27,219,255 of record OY759214.1, read on the forward strand.
GGATGATTTTCCCCAAGTGTCTTCTCTCTGATAGCAAGAGCATCGTTCAGTAAATTGGCGGCTTCTTTGTACTTGTTCTGATCCCTGAAACAGAGATGTTCAGTATATTAACATTTGGTGGGTAGCTCCTCCTCTCTGCCCTAATTGGGAGTATGCAAGGATGTTGAAACAAAAACAAACTTATTAATTATATTCTAGAGAAGAAAAAAAGTTTCAATATGTGTACGATATGATAGATCATTCAATGATCACAATGATTTAATCACTGCTACTGAGCAAATGAAGTGAACAAAGTCATAAAATATATACAAAATATAAAACATTTACCATAAACCTTCCCTTTTCAAGCTACATGCCAGTTGAAACTGCTAGTTAGTATGGATCATACAGATAATGAAACACCTGTTGTTGTTATATTAGCATTCACAATAATTAATTTATTTTATTTGTTGTTAGATTTGAGGAAATACAACAGTCTCGAAGGTACAATCCAGATGTTCTTACAAAATAACCAAGTGTAACCTTCAACATATTAATGGTCATCATATCGATTGTATACAACGCGGTTCAGTAAATGAGTAATATAAACAGCTGATTTTCTATGAGTACTATTAACCTAACCTTTAACCAGCTGAAAAAGACGAGATGGACCGGGGAAGTGTACTGGACGTGTATGAGTTTGTCTCAGAGGACAATCGGAAATCCATCGCAAATACAATCGAAGCTCTGATGCAGCATCCCAAGGGAATGTTGTCTGCAGATGAGACAGAGCGAGCCATCGGCATGAAACTGGAGGAGATCGAACTGGAGAACAACGAGGAGAACCGGCGTTTATACCGCCAACTGTTAATTCAGGCAGACACGGCAGAGTACCTCTCGGGGGTGTGCCTCAGCCATGAGTCCTTCTACCAGAGGGACGATGATGCCTTCAAGTTCACCAGGTTTCTACAGCAGAAGGGGATCCTGATCGGGGTGCGACTGGACACTGGCCTTCTCCGCTTTTTCAAGGGAGGTGGAGAGTTCATGACAGAGGGCTTGGATAACTTAGCCGAAAGGTACTGTTGTACTACTTTATTTCAGAGATTGACAATCTTTTGCGGGTGCGGACCGGATTGTCTAAGGTTTTAAAGTTTGGGCTGCTTAATACATTAAATTTATATACTAACTGCAGACCGTACGTAAAAATGAAGTAAGCACTACCCATAAATAACAAAAGCATTCCTTACATCCTTTTCAGTAATTTTACCCAGCTTATTGACGATCAGAATTTTTACACCTGCCTTAAAACTACTGTTTTACAATTTTTCCTTATCGAAGGTCATATTTTGCTTCATATAAGTTTGAAATGTTTTTGTTTTCTAGTTGCTTGCACTATTTATATTAAAATGTTTGTCCATAAATTCATTATTTTAATATTATTTGCATCTTTTTATTTAGCTACTATATTACTTATTTGTGATTATATATGTATGTGTATATATGTATATATCTTTTTTTTTATTTTCTATAACTATAACAATATGTATTACGTAAAAGAAACATTTATTGCCATAAAGGTTGTATTCTTTAGTATAGTAAAAAGTATCTATCTGAAAAGAATAATTTTACACTTCTCTCACGGACGCACAAAGGAGTTTTGGGGATGGCATGAGGGTTGCCGACCCCAGGTCTTTTACAGGGGGAAAATTAATAGACTGAGAAGCTTAGTACAATTTTCAAGAAAAATAAGTTCAATAAAGACGTTTAAAATGTCTCTTTAAATACTTATAATGGCCGGGCTTTAACTATGCGGTCATATCGCCCACTACCGGAGCAACGAAATGAGTCCGATTCTACTATGAGAGTCCTAAATTTCGTGTACCCTAAATTTTTGAGGACATCACCTAGAATAGGAAGGGATCTTTAACGAGTACCTGACATCGGACAGGCTCGGCCATGGCTTAACGTCCGATGCGAAAGACAGCGTGTTCAAGTTTTTTTTACCTCCCAGATAAAACATTTTGGGGCCTCGGCCAGGTTTCGAACCCGCGATCTTGTGCTCCGTAGGCTGGCACGCTACCTCTGAGCTACCTGCGCCCTCCGCTACCGCCACTTTTCTACACAGCGATATAATATTTTTTTTATTATTCCTTAAATTATAGGCGTAGGATCAATTTATGAAAAATTTACATTATTTTGCGACAGATTGGTCCATTTAAGGACGTAATTCATGAAAGGACGCTTCAATTAATGTTAAAACTTCAATTTTCTCGATTTTAGACTGGAGCTTTACAAAATGGACGGATGTAAGTTTGCCAAATGGCGATGCGGCTTTGTACTCTCATCTAAGCACCCTTCAACTTACTGTATGGAAGAAAACGTACATTTCATGTCACGTTTTGCCGCTGCGGCCCAATCTCACGGAATAGCCCCATTATTATCAGTAGAGGTATGCCTTTTCATTTTTATATATGTTTTAAAATCTGAACGTTTTACATAAAATTTTACTAAATGATTCTTCGGTGAATCATCCCCCTCTACCAGCACCGTGCAATGTAGCTGGCACACTCTCGACTTCACAATACATCGTGATATCGTTTGGGCTTCAATATTTTCTTCAGCATAGGACCAGAGACTAACGACAGAACTTAAGTTGATTATCTTGCGGATGTTAAAGCTTAGTTTATTTCATTATTGCCACAATGTATGATTTATTATTGAACCAGGTGATCCCAGATGGGTCGTTCACGAAGGAGCGGAGTCGGCGGACTTTGGAGAGAATCCTGACCTGCCTGTTGGTCTCCCTCAGTGAACACAATGTCTACTTAGAGGGGGTGCTTCTCCAGACTAACATGGTCCGGCCTGGACAACTCTCAGCCCAGGAGCACACTCCAGAGGAGGTGGCAGAGGCAACCCTCTCTGTCTTCCAGAGGACCCTCCCTCCAGCTCTACCCGGCATACTCCTATCCTCTGGTGGTAATTCTCTTACCCAAATCGGCCCTTCGCAATGTATCTTTAAGTAATTCTGATTTTTTCTACACATAGGTTTGCCACGTCCGTTACGGAGTGAATAATTTATTTTTGTCCGTAAGTCATTCATGTAATCACTGTTGATCTAGAATGACCTGGTACCTGGTGCAAGCTCCATTTCATAAACTTATTATTCAAACTAACCCTTGTTCAAATCATAACCCTTTAATTTATTGAGTTTACGGAGGGCGCCGGTAGCTCAGTGGTATGCGTGCTTGCCTTCTGAGCTCAAGATCGGTTCGAAACCCGACCGAGGCCCTTAGTTTATTATATCTGGGAAGTAAAATAAACTTAAATAAATATTAACCTTCGGATGAGACGTTAAGCGATGGACTTGAAAGGAATAAAACTTGTTTATTTGTGATATTGTCTAATTTCACCAACTATATTTACATGGGAGTACTTTCGGTATTTCTACCATCCTCAGCCAAAAGCATAAGAGATAAGACTCAGACAAAATATAAGGGAGTACTTTCGATATTTCTACCATATATTTTGTGAAATAGACAATATTTTAAAAAAACTTACGTCTTTTCTTTATAGTTTCTATTAAGTGTTTCACAATATGATAATTATCATTTGTTGAGCCCCCCCCCTAGACCACATATCATGGAATATTCTGGATTTTAGAAAATCCAAATAAAGTTCACAGTTTGGATTAGTCAGTCAGTAAGATGTAAACAGTAGCTTTCCATTAATTCATTTGAGCCAGTTTCCTATAATTTTAATTTAATTAACCATTAAAAACGTAAGTAATATTACTTCTTTTGGACTAAAGTGATTTTATTAGAACTGTCCGGGACTATTGGAAAATTGTAAATAAAGAGTAAGTCACCGTAGTGGGGATCATCATTCATTAAGTCACTATTAGACTCAAAAGTAGGAAATCTGTAAAAGTATTTACAACATTCCTAGTCACAGAGGGTGTCTATATGACTATAGAAAATGTTCATCTGTCCCTTCTGACTATCGCCATTTCAGAGAACAGGCCTTGTGCATAACTACAGATGTTAGGCAGAGAATAACTGTTTTGTACTCAAAAATAATAATCCTATCTGATAATTGCAGGAGAAACTTCTGAAAGCTTTTGAAAGTTGCGCTATATATGCTAATGTCTTTAGAAAGATCTTCACTTCCCACCAAATGCCAAATTAACATACTAACGCTGCCATACGGAGCACAACCTACATTTGCATTATACACTATTCCATTTTTTTTTTTTATGTATGAACAAAAACAGAAAAATCAAATTAAAGAATAACCAGAGAATATATTTATTATATCGCAAGTAACTATTCATCATTGTCCAGGTTTGAGTGAGGAGGAGGCAACTATCACACTGCAAACAATCAGATCTAAGGAAGACAAAAAAACACCATGGAAGCTGAGTTTTGACTTCAGTCGGGGTCTCCAGGAGTCAGCGCTGCGAGTATGGATGGGGAAGGCAGACAACGTACCTTCAGCCCAGGAGGAGCTACGAAAGAGAGTTGAGGCGAACAGTCTGGCACTGAAGGGAGAGTATGTACCGGGGTCAGTGAAGGGGGCTGCCTCTCATCTCGACCTTTACAGGCCTTTTTATATATGCAACGTATGACGAGAGGCCTTTTTATATATCCAATATATGAGCCTACTAAGCTCTTCATATGATAATAAAAAATGAAAAACATTACATACTTATTTTTTGTGTTGTGTAAGGAGATTCTTAATTCATATATAATATATTATTGATTACAGCATCATTGCTTCCATTAATTTTTTGCCTTCTCAAAAAATAGTAATGAAATACTGCCACTATCAGTGTACTATCTATATACATGTGTTCTTTAGGGTAACTATGGAGGAGGTGAAAATTTTCTCCGATAGTCAAGCAGCACTCCAAGCACTTGCCAGCGCAGAAATCAGATCAAAGCTGGTAAGGGAGTGCGCAAATCAGTTAAACATCCTAGGAAACTGCAAGAAGATTGGACTCTACTGGGTTCCCGGACACTCGGGGATCCAGGGAAACGAAGAGGCAGACCAACTAGCCATGGAAAGGTTCGAGTAAGCCTTTTATGGGGGCAGAGCCGGTGCTGGGAATATCTCGAGAGACATACCGAACCCGAATCAAAGAATGGACTAAGGACTTTTTGGAGCGTACTTGGAGAGAAAAGACTACATGCAGGCAGTCGAAGATGTTCCTGGGAGGGGAGTTCAGAGTCAAAAGGAACGAGCTTAGGCAACTGACTGGAGTTCTCACAGGACATGGTCCGTTCAATAGACACCTACACACTGTGGGAGTCAAGAACAGTCCTACCTGCGATAGATGTGGGGAAGAAGGCGAAATGGCGGCACACTTCCTGGGCATCTGCTCGGGATATGCGCGAATGATTTCCGCATCTTTGGTGGAGATGTAATCGCAGAGGAAGACTTTAGAAGATTGGACTATGAGAGCATTCTCAGGTTCATTAAGGAAGGACAGGATCGTACCGGGGACTGAACCTGCCGTGATTGATGACGGAGGCTGGCTACGTTTTTTACAGTAAAACCAAGAAATGTACGGTACCTGTAGACAAGAGCGAGGATGTTGAGCATTGTGGCCACATCAGGATGGTCATGTCCACTGGTCTTTTCCAAGTCTTCTAACGCTTGCTTGCAGAGAGGAACGGCCACTTCGTACCGACCTTGGGAGGCGTACTGGATCACCAAGTTGTGCAGGGTACGGAGTCGGGCCGGAATCTCATAGCCAGCGTTTACCTGCTGAGCGAACTGGCTTGGAGGAGTCGGCGACATGGCTGCAAACAACAACAAAATATGTAATAATAGAAACAATTGTGAATTGTATATCTATTTCAATTATTTTGAGGCAGACGATGGATGAGTAGCGAAAATATATGAGTAAATCTATGTAATCAATCATTCCTTGTGTATTTTTAGAAAAAAAAACTCTAGTGTATTAAACTGTGCTTAAAAAACAAAACAAACGAATGTAGGAGCAGTGCATAACTGCATCCGACGGCGCAACAGTTAACCTATCTGTGCCAATTTCCGCAATCTGTTTGAACGCATCGTTATCCCATTATCAAAGCACGTTTAAGAACAACAAAAAACTATCAAATTCAAATTAGTGCTAAGTCTTTAACGGTTGATTTTTCGAGGTTGAATTAAAAAACCAAAACTGTAGCAAACGAATTCCAGCATATTTAGCACCAACAAGAACGGTGCTTTTTGAGAGAGAAAAAAACTATGTACATTGTCTTAAGTTAAGAGTGTTTGTCTTAGCATGACGCTTAGGTCGTTTGATCTATATTCAGATCATTTTCACAGAATGTTCAGCGTGACACGAGAAAATGGATGGGCTAAAATAAAAATAAAATTTCCCATTTTCAGAAATAAATCTATATTCAGAAATAAATAACCAAATAAATCAGTGGAATTTATTTGAGGGTCATGAATTTACATTGCAAAAGCCTGGAACTGGCAAGAAAGATATTGATTTTCCCGGGCAAGGTCGGGTACTACTGCTAGTTTGAAATGATCCACTAAGTAAATTCAACTAAAACTCCTTTGTGGTTACTAATGATACAAAGCTCCATGTGTTCAAAATCCATTCTCTCCACAAGTATTATAAATGTTTTATGTGCCATGTTGTTAACAAGGTTGTTTGTGCTGTGTAGAGGACCATTCCCAGAATTGCATATTCTTTATCAAATAACAGAGTTTTTTCAAATAAGCATTGAGAGTGTAAGAGAGAAAACAAATTGTGTTGCTATGACCACTGTTGTGAATTATACAAGTAGCCAATGAAACTGGAGACTTTCGACCTTTCCAAACCTAAAAATAAAAACAATGAAACTGTTGTATTGTATAATTCCACAAAAATATACACATAAAGTGTACCGTTTTGAACTTTGTGCTGACGATGGCATAAGCAAGAACCGATACATTTTATGTATACACTTTTGTGGAATTTAACAATGAAAAAGTTTTTTTTTTTTTTTTGCCTCATGGTCGATGCATATTAGCCAGACATACAAGTTAAACAAGTGTTTTATTCGTTTTACAGTAAGCCCTCAACATATGCGACACCCCTTTTTCTTTAAAACTGTAATACATACATATTAAGATTTTTCTAAACGAAAATTTAAAACTAATTTAAAAGATCCTGCGATACAATTAAAATTTTCCAGGAACCGTTCAAGAAAATTATCTTCCTCAATGATTTACTAATTATCTAATAATTCCCAGTGCATAATATGAACACTGGTCCATGTAATGGAATAAATAATTTTTTCTAAATAAAATTTGATAAAATAAATGAAAATATTCAAACTAAAAAAGAACATCTCATCACTTCATATAAAATTTGTAACCTGGAGCTGGTGAAGAACCGCCCAAAAAGACTATGCTTACAAATCATGCTCTCGACATTGATCCGGACATGAAAAGGAGCTACGCGTTTAAACCCAATGTCACAGAAAAGCAGCTCCTCACAGTAAATTGCTGACTGAGTTGCGAAATGAGGCATCTCAACAGAAAATAACAAATTTCTTTAACCCCAAATGATACGTATACTTAGTATTTTTTTAAACATAATTAATACGTGCATATGTATATGTATGTATAATTATAATAAGTTATTAATTATAATTATAAATTTTGTTTATGCAATTGCATTTTTTCAAGTATTTTGTTTAATGATTGAACCCAACCTCCCTTTCTAAACAGGATAATAGACTCAACATTTGCGACCAAAATTTGGAACAGAACTCTAGCGAATGTTGAGGATTTACTGTATTAGCTTTCAACTATATGGACAAGGATCGCGGAAATTTATTCGGACACTACTTGTGTTGGATAAAAAAAAAAAAGTTACCTTCGGATCCTCTGTTACTGTCAATACCTGACAAAGCATACATAGCTAAAGAACGGAAGTTAAAAAATGAAGAAAAACGTATGTCCTAAAAAAAATATATTGTCTATTTCACAGAATATATGGGAGTACTTTCAGTATTGCTACCATCTTCAGCCACTACTTAACAAATAGTAAGTGGACGTTCAACATGTTCACATTCCCAACTGTCCCCTTTTCAGCCTCCATGGGGGTTTTCCCTGTCCATTTCTGCTATAAAGTCCGAAGACCTGAAAAACTTGAAACTGTGCTAACTAAAATACAAATATATATGAAATAAATCCATCTTTCTTAAAACTGTGTATATTTTTAATCATAGATTTATTACTGCCATCTTTGATTGATTTCACATATACATATATATATTCGTATTTTAATCAGCACTTATACCATTTCAAATTTTCCTTTATTATTACGTTTTCAATTTGAGACGAAATTGTATTTTTAATGTTTTTAAGACGACTTTACAGGAGAAATTGACAGGGAAAAACCCCTTGGAGACTGACATGTTGAACTTCCACTAAGTGTTTATTAAGTTGTGGCTGATGATGGTAGCAATACCGAAAATACTCCCATATATTTTATATATTTTGTGAAATAGACAATACACACATGTTTTAAAGCATACGTTTTTATTTATTTTTTATTAAGCGTTTCACAATATCTTTGCAAGAAATGTTAATTATCATGAAGAGAAGCTCTCAATTTTTAAAATATAATTACTATATATTTATGTTCAGGAGCTAAGAGAGAACAATAAATAATATATTTGATGTCTTAGGTACTTAATAATTTTTAGAGTTCCCTAGAACTTTTAGAGACCGTAACATTATTATGTTTTTCTCTTTCTCTTTTAATTTGTGCTCTACGAGTATGTATTGTCTATATTTGAGGTAAGAACTTCCTAAAATATCGTCGTGAAATACACTATTGTAAAAATTATAAAAAATATTTATTTTAATTTATATTATAATTGAAATTGTATCTTGTTACCCGACTGCGAAATGCGAAAGGAGGATATTGTTTTTCACGATTTTGTATATATGTTATATTCTTTGTTCCCTCGAGGAGCCTAAACGGCTGAATCTATTTTAGAAAACTGACATTATTGCAGAGATATTGTGAAATAATTCAAATGAACTTGAAAGAAATAAAACTTGTTTATTTATGATATTGTCTAATTTCACCAACTATATTTACATGGGAGTACTTTCGGTATTTCTACCATCCTCAGCCAAAACTGAGTCAGTCTTATCTCTTATGCTTTTGGCTGAGGATGGTAGAAATACCGAAAGTACTCCCATGTAAATATATTTGGTGAAATTAGACAATATCATAAATAAACAAGTTTTATTTCTTTCAAGTTCATTTGAATCTATTTTGATTAGTTATATGTCGTATGATTCGTCATAATCTGAGTGTCATACCCAAAAATATAAAATAAGGCCGTCATATTGTCCAACTCTAAAAATCAAAATTCAACAAAACCCATCGACTGAGGTATCAAATTAAGGAAGTTAGAAAGACGATTCCGAAGACGTGATGTGATGTCTGAACGTAACAAAACACCAAATTGGGGAGAAGGACCGTTGGGGCTCCTTTCAAAAATCCTTATATATTTATAACTGCTGATGCTTATGTAATGAATTTATCGACACAAAATTGACTATGAGGATTTAGGAGCCCTTATGTAAGTCAACATTTGAATATTAGCGCAAACGGTCGACTGGTTTTGAAGAGGAAGCCAAAAGTTTGTTAATTCGTTCTGGGGAAGTATCTTGCCTGTGATTTATTTGAAATTAATTTATAAATACAATCATCAGATTTAAAAACATTAATTAATTAATGAAATTTTATTTGAAATATCAGGGCGCCGGTAGTTCAGTGGTATGCGTGCTTGACTTCTGAGCTCAAGGTTGTGGGTTCGTAGCCCGACCCAGGCCCTTAGTTTATTTTATCTGGGAGGTAAAATAAACTGAAGCACGCCGTCCTTCGGATGGGACGTTAAGCGATGGTCCCGAGCCTGTACGATGTCAGGTACTCGTTAAAGACCCCTACCCTAGATGAATAAAAAATTTAGGGTAGGCAAAATTTAGGACTCCCACAGTAGAGTCGGGCTCATGTCCACCAGAGTGACGAAAGAGCGCTCTGGTAGTAGGCGATATGACCTCGTAGTTAAAGCCCGGGCATGAGTCATAAAACCTAACCTTTGAAATATCAGAACTTTCCATGAGAGCACCTAAATATAAATAAATAAACATAAAATACTTACTATTCCTTTCTTCGGCATCATCATCAGGGAATAAATCCACGACGGGATCATCCGATTTGGGTTTATCTTGTTTAGACTCGGACTGGGATTCTTCCTGAAAATGTCAACGTTTCATTTATACTTTTTATAATTTTATATTTATGTTACTAATAGTAATTTTTTATTATATTATTTTATATGTATGACTCATTTAAGTAAATTGAAAACCATTGTAATGTGTAGAGTAAAAATGAAAAAAATAATGTCAATTTCATGAAAATTTTAGACATATACACCATCGTTAATTATTAACTAAACCTGATGTGTAATGCCGAAACGGGTAGAGTGTGGAATAAACAATATTTCAAAAAGTATGTTTTATTACTCGACTGCGGAACACAAAGGGAGGGTAATGTTTTTCACAATTTTGTATGTATGTTATATTCTTTGTTTCCTCGGAGAGACACAAAGGTTGGATCAGTTTTAATGATTTAACTGTCATTTGGTTCGTCGTAGTCTCCTGAGTGACATAGACTATATGACACTCCCATAAAAACGAAATTACATTGTTCAACTTTATAAATCTAGTCAAAAAAACTCATTACACGATTACAAAAAAAATAGACGTATAGGTTTATTCTAAAAAAAATTAAAATAATATAAACAATTAATAGACTAAGGAAAAAAGTCAAATATAATCCAAAAAGTTGTGAAGAGTGAAAAAATTATAAATAGTAGGTGATGTTTAAAGCTAAAGAACAATTCACTGCTACACAAGTTAACCTTAGATTTGTTAAAAAATTGTAAAGAAAATTTGCAAAAACCGTGGTCATCTTGTTATATTACAAACGGATTTTGTTAATTTTCTTTCCAATTTATGAACAAATCCAAGCTTGTGTTGCAGTGAATTGTACCAAAAGTCCTCTTGAATTTAGTGTTTTTCACCTTTAGATACCAGATGCTATCATAGACCTTTTCACTATTTACTGTTTTCTGTGTTATACTTAACTTTTTTCATTTTTTATTTATTTCTTATAAGTTTCCACAATATGCCCGTATTTCTCAACCTAGAAGTTATTCAGGACAAATTACAAGGGGTATAAAAATCACTCAAATATTAATGATGTTGGTAAACCCTTTTCCCCCACCTTATCTCAGCCACCAGACTTCACCCTACTTAGACACTGAAGGAGAGGCGATTTCATTCGTTCACATCTTCACAGTTAGAAATAGAAAAAAATAAACTACGAATGTTGACTGTCAAGACGAAGAATACTGGTGTTTGGGTTAAAATGAACTTTTTTTCGTTTTTCTTAAATTTTTTTCTTGACAAGGAATATTCTTTTCTTTGTTCAGCATTTTAGTAGTTCACCTTCTCGACGACTGAATCGTTGTGACCTGCCTCCAAAGGAGCCTGCAGAAGACAGCGGTGGTGCCGTTAAGTTACTCTGTTTTGTGTTCTCAATTCATTCAATCATATTCAATCAAACCCAATATTTAATTCATATTTCTTGTAGTGTTTATATATCACAGAGAAAAAATGTTCTAGTAAATTGTGGGGGGAAAAAAACAAACACTTCATTCCTAAAACAAATAATGAAAAACGTATGTTCATGACATGATAGTGTTCTGTCTTTGTTGAGTCGTGGCTGAAGATGGTAGCAATACCGAAGTCTCCCCATATTTTATATATACTTAGTGAACTATTTTTAATATTGTTTCACAATATCTCTGCAGAAAATGTTAAGTAACTTCATCGATAGTTCCCCAAAAGAGACTCTTGGCCTGGAAGTTTACGTATTTCTCTGTCACAACTGTGGAGCGCTAGTGATGTGCCATAAGATGATGGCTACATGGGCTGAATCCAGTTCAAATTTAACTCAAGTTCATACCGGCTTGAGAAGCGACTGTGTTATAATACAGTGTATTATATAATATAATGAAATCAGAAACATAACAATAGTGTACGGATACATTATTGATAATTTGGTAACTGACCATAAGATCCTGATCGTACTTCTTAACGGAGGACATGAACTCAAGGTGTTTCTTCTCCTCCTCCAGCTGAGCCACTGCCTGTTCGGAGGCCTGCAGCTTCTGTTGGGTGTTAGCCAGCTCATCCCGGAGCCAGGCGTTCTCCTGGCAGAGTCGGCGAACCTGCGTCCTTAGTTTCTGTTTCTCAGCCTCAACGATTTGAAGATGATTGGCCAGTGCTATCATAACCTAAAACAAAATATATATCAAATTAACTTTTTGTTTACATAGATAATGAAATAATATGGGAAGAACACACGTTCGTTACAGAAAATATAATTACTTCTCCAACCACACGTAGTATACATGTAATCAAATCAGAAAAAAGTATTGTTTCTTAGAATTTTATGTGTTCCCTGAATCAGAAAAAGGGGGGGAAATCATGTATACCCGTTTAAGCTTGTGTGTAAGCGCGTATGTGTTGGCCTATGGACACGATAACTCGGGATTGGATGAATATGCCGCCTCGAAATTTTATATATGAATTGAGAAGTCCATAAGAAATCCAGTGACTTTCAGCCAAGAAAGAGAAGGCAAGGTTTACAGAGAGAAGCATTACTTCGAAACGTCAAATATAGTAAATCACGATGGAACTAAACATTTCAATACTTAAATGCTAATACCCTTAGGGACCTAAGCACCTAATGCTTATATCTCTTCCCTATTAGCTTTACAGTGGGAGTCCTAAGTTTTGCCTACCCAGGTTTAATTATGGTAGGGAACTTTAACCAGTAACTGTCATCGCACAAGCTGGAGACCGCCAAATAAAGTCCTCTCCAAAGGACAGCGTGCTCAAGGTTTTGTTACTTCTCAGAAAAAAAAAACCAAAGGTCTTAGCTAGTTTCGAACCGGCGATCTGGACTTCAGTGGAGAAGCACGCTACCCCTGAGCTACCGGCGCCCTAGCTTCCTGTAGTTACTTTTATTTGTGGATTAAGAATTCTGTAACTGAAACAAAAACCTATTAATTTCCAGCCAAATCAGGCAAAAGAGGCGAAGGGTTTACAGGGAGAGCAAAACTTATTTTGTTAGAGATAAAGCTAGAGAAGAACATTGCCGGATCCACAGATAATTCTTTTTTTGTTGTTTTATATTACGAAACCTTAAATATCATAATGCTGAGGTTTGCTTTTAACGAAAGATAATTCCTGACTCAAGCAGCCTCCATTTATCTCACCCAAAGACGAAAATTCATAATTTAAGTTTAAAATAATAAATTATAGCTAGCATTATGCATTTTCTTTGCATAATAAATGGAAATGTAGTTGAAATTAAATCTTTACTTTCTTATACCTATAAGGAAATTTTGCAATCGTGCGAAAATCCGAGTTCGAGATTTCAACAGATTTTCACGTTTCAAGGTCCCCTGAACACGTTTTGACCATTTTCGCGATGGTGTCTGTGCGTGTGTGCACATGTACCTGTGTATGTGATTGGAAAGTTGTGAGCGCTCTACCGCAAAAACGATTGTAGTTATGAACTTGACATTTGGAATAAAGGAATCACATGGACTAACTTAGATCTGATTACAATTTGGCCGAAATCGGACGAAAATTGAGACCAATTTACTCCAGGGCCTAATCTTTTCAAGTAATAGTTGTAGAGAATACTGAAATAAACATTTTATTAATACGATTTTTCGCTGGTAATCCGGTTTTTGATATACATGCCGAAAACACTCCAGCAATGTCGTTTTGAAACACATATTTTTAGAAGTTTCCTTGATTAACCCGAAAACGAAAATTGGTTCAAATCACAAATGTTCCTTATTAAATTCCTAATCGCTAATAAGTCCTTGGATTTGAGACAAGTTATTTTGGTTTCTATATGCTTTGTGAATTATAAATGATGAGATAATATGAATTGCTATACGCGCCATATATACATCGCTGACTTGCCATAAAAATGCAGATATACACTCCTTCGATAAGAAATTATGTGCTCGCACTATGTCTATATCAAAAGTAGAAGGTACACGTATAGAGAGAACCAAAAAGCGGCGCTACATCGAACTAAATAATAATAATCTTATTATAACAGTTCTCTCGGGGCTTGAACCCAGGATTCCTCCATATTACACATATTATACAAACGTTGAAAAAAATAAAAAGATCATTGCAAAAAGCGTGATGTTGAATGACATTAATTATATACGATGCTGACAGGCTGAATCCGAATACTTACATCTGCAGAAACCTTAATCAAATTTCTGAACAACTCATTGACTCCTCAGAATAAAGTTGTAGACAGACATTCCTCGCTACCTTATAATTAAACAAGTAAACAAACATTATCACATCAAAAAATGATCATAACAAGTTTACGGAATGAAGGCGCCTGTTATTAAAATGAAACACAACCAATCCTGGCAAATGGCAACAATACCGATTTTTTTCTAAAGGGGAATATTGACTTTCGTAGATCGAGTGAGATATGAAAACAGTCGTCGGCGAATCACCGGCTATGTAGCTCCCCAGAACAAATTAATCAATGACCTACGCTCCCGCTCCAAAACCGGTCGACCGTTAGCGCTAATAATAAATAGTTGACTTGCATAAGGAGCTTCTAAATTCTCATACTAAATTGTGTGGCAATTTACTGGGGATTTTCAGTTGAGCCCTCCCTCTGATCCCCCATTCCCTTCAGCCAATTCCGCTGAATATTAATGAGTGACGCCCTTAGAGGGTTTTGAATTTACATATGAAATTTTGTGTCGATACATTTATTAAAAAGGGCAGTTATTAGGGTTTTTGAGTTGAGCCTCTCTCCTAATCCCCGCTTCCCTTCGACTATGGCTGAAAATCTATGTGTTGTCCATATGAGATTTTTGAACAAACGTACAAAATGTCGTGTCGATACATTCATTCTATCGGGAGTTATCGTGTTTACAGATACAAAGAACATTTTGTTGTCATTTTTGGAATCTGGAGGTTCGGAAAAAATGAAATTCCGTTGAAAACTCCGCATCTAATTTCTGACCGATTACATAACATTCCCTATACTTCGTATTGCTGGGAAGTAAGAACGGAGATTGTTTTGTCGACCAATATTTTTCTTGAAAACAAATCCTTCAGAGATCCTTGCAATTTCCGGAAGAACAAAAGTGCTCATTTTTTTGCGAAACTTAAGGTTCTACAACATATTGCATTACGGAGTTGTAACTCAATGATTCGGTAACAAATTTGAAAATAATGTGGTTTTTGGCACTCGTTTTGGTTGTAAAAGAAGTATTTGCGGACACATACTAATGTTTTTTACTCAATAGTCAACTGCCTACTTGGCCCCAAAGTTTGTCAAAGAAAAAGTAACGCTAAAATAATGAAATGAAAATAAATTTTATTATTCTGGGACCGAGGTCCCCTAAGAATAATTTCATTTCACATAATAATTTATGTGCTAATGCAAAAACAAACGAACCTATAAAGCCGTTCTAATCACATCAAGTAACTATTGGTTCTAATTATCAAGTGGTTTACAAGGCAATTCCGAATACATAACTTAATACAGTTTTTAAGACGGGAACGAAAAAAATTAATTCATGTAATTTAGCTTACATGTAATAAAGTTGCAATTATTTTTTTTTTCCTTTATGAAAATTCATAGATTTATGAATTTTGCATAAATTATAAGAACTTAAAACAGTATATAGCAGCTTGTTTGTTACTTAACATAATCGTAAACGCGAAAAAATCTTTAGCAGGTTTCCTAAACTTCCCAAACAACGCCAAGTACTTCACAACCAGTGTAAAATAAAATAAATAATTTTATGAAATTACTTCAGGTCTATTGGAGAGAATACTATAGCTGGTAAAAGCCATAAAATCACTAGCAGATTTCCTAAACTTCCCAGACAATACCAGTATAAAATGAAATAAATAATTTTATGAACTTACTTCAGGTCTATTCTTGCAAAGAGCGGCTATATTCTTAGCGACGTCCTGTTTGGAAGTAGTGTTGATCGGTCTGTGGTGAGAGACCGGCGGCCGAGACGCCTGAAGAGAACAATTTTTGTGTTTCAACACAAGTTCTGGGGGTACAACTATGGTCGGATCTCTAGACTTGAACAAGTTGCTACTGGAGATGCCAATCCTCTGAGGGCCTGAAGGTCTTTCCTGGCACCTGACTCCCGGCATCCTGGGTGGGATGATGGACTTGGGTTTGTAGATGATCTGACTGGAGGTTGAAGAGGAAGAGTCGTTGGGAAAGTGACGATTGCACATAGTTCCAAAAAAGTCAGACCGGATTTCTGTGGGAGACAGATATGGGGGATCCCTCATGTTGACCTCCATACTGACCAGAGAACCAGACGCCAGGACAGACTGAAGGCTTCCCCACAGGCAAGCTTTCAACCTCAGGTCAGTTATTCACTGGAATTTCATTTCAGGGGTGGGGGTGGACACTGGACATACAAGTTTTTTTCCCCCCTTTGCTTCTGCCAAGTTAACGTTACACGTAAGGATGATGCACCAACGAGAAAAAAACCACATCCTACGCAATACGACATTCCATCAAAGCCCACTATGGTAGCCTAAAACGTTGGACTACTAAAGCAACATTCCCGGTGGAGTCGGGTTGAAGACAGGACTAAGAGAGAGGACTGGTGGGAAAAAATGCACTGCAAATCTCCTCTCGGTCAAGTACTGGGAAAATTAACTCTGGAAAGAACCTGTACGACCGGTTGCCCTTCGACTGCTGGAAGCGCCCGCCCACCCTCACTCCTCAACACTTTTTAAATATATAGTCTATTCCAAGCCGAAAAAATGCATATCTGCAACTTGAATCATTGATTTTTCAAACTTTTGTATACTGTAGAAATCATTGGGATAGAATTTTGGATAGGTTTTTCTGAAAAATTCAAATAATAATAAATATATTTATTTAGAATTTAAATGAATTATTTCAATTAGATATTCTTCTCTCCTTAATTATTGATTGCAGTTCTTTAGAATTTCATTCTATATCCGACTCTTTGACGAACATTACGTTTATCGCTTTGTTTACGTTACACGCTAATGTTTTCTCGCTCAATATGGTGATGGTTAACTAACCTAAGATTATTTTATCTGGGAGGTAAAATAAACTTAAGCACGCCGTCCTTCGGATGGGACGTTAAGCGATGGTCCCGAGCCTGTACGATGTCAGTTACTCGTTAAAGACCTCTACCCTTTGGTGAATAAAAATTCAGGGTAGACAAAATTTAGGACTCCCACAGTAGGGTCGGGCTCATGTCCACCAGACTGACGAAAGAATTCTCTGGTAATAGGCGATATGACCTCGTAGTTAAAGCCCGGGCATGAGTCATAAAACCTAACCTAACCTTACCAGTTGTTGCAACAAAAAATAAAAAATAATCGGATAAATCTGAAATTGGCCTACAAATAATTAATTTTTTGTAATATTTTCCGTAATTTATTTTTTATTTTTATAATTAGATAGCTACGCTACCTACAAAAATAACGTTGAAATTATGAGCTTTAAGAGAGAAGATTCTTGTTCCATTTTTATATAAGTAGAGATATAAAGTAATTTGGTAGGTACGAAATAGTTTAGTGCGAAATCAGGTATCTATGTCTCTAATATACAAAATGATCAATGTTCCAAAATGAACGCTTCAAACTCAATATCATTTTAACACTTATATATGTGCGCCAAAAAATTCTGATGACGTATATGTATATATATATATATATTTTTTTTTTTTTTTTAATTTATAAAGTATAGCTGACGAAGTTGAAAAAAAAAAAAAAAAAAAAAAAAACTGCATTCCTCCCGTGTTGCTGACATTGTAATTAATCCCATTACGTTGCAACGGTACTTTAAAATGAAGGAACTTTTTTGCACAAGCCTCAGTTTTTAAAACCACCAAACAAGGTTGATACAGGCCTACTTACCACGCTGCCGGAAATCATAAATAGTCAATGAATTTTTATGGATAAATTAAAAACACTTAGCTCTGCTCCATTAGCTAGATTAAAGGATAGGAATATTCATTCTAACGTTAAATTAACAGTTAAAAGTATTCGTGTTTTGATGAGAAGTGAGCACGGAAACTGAATTTAAAAGTGAAAACCGGGATCGACTATGACGTGCGTTTTCTTATCAATTTAAACGGGAAGGGGAAATCACAAAATGAGTATTATCTCTCTAACAGTTGAACTTAGTATAATTATATTATATACTTAGTATTACATAATTCTTGAATATATAGTATATTTAATAAACTTGCACGGTATTTCAAAGATTGCCCAGGTTAGAATAAAGGATGTGGGCCTCTCAATATTATCAACAGGGGGGATGGTGGAGCAAAACAAAATTACTTGTCAGATTCTCATAAGCCTGGTTACAGTTACTAACAGAGTATTGCCGAGTAACCTGTTAGTTCAGTAAATACCCATAAAATATCCATAAATCACATTATTTTTCGATTATCTCAGAAACAGCTCATAACATTACAGTAAGAATGGCGATAGTCGATAGTATACATATGGATAGTTCCATCGATAGTCCAAGTTTAAATCGATATTTTGACTTTAAATTTTATTTATAAAAAAAAAATATATATATAAAATGAGAAGTTTATCGAAATTTTCATATTATTTAAAAAAGTTGCGTTACTTTTCAACCCATGTTAATCATAATCAACTTTGATCGGAAACAGATTGTTTTCCTAGAAATATTTGAATATTTTGAATGACCGCTTGTCATTTGAGAACACAAAACCAATGCAATTCCTAGTATAGGGCATATAGGGCTAAAGCAGAAAGATACGTCTATTATGATTCTATCACGAACCTTTTTCCAGGAAACTCCTCTATTTCTCAGTTCGAGTTAGTGAGTTGGACGGAACTTGGAAATGTGAAGTGTAGCCTGTTCAGTATGCCGCCAAAATCGGACGAGTGGAAGTTTTTTATCAAACAGGATGAAGGGAAAAGCGCTAAATGTACTTGTGCAAAGTTTTATTCAAAACTAGTTCCAACATATCCAATTTAAGGGATACTCTCTTGAGATGCCACCAAGAAACTTGGTAATATTTTTGGTCAATTGGTAATTAATTTTTTGATATTGTTTTATATAAGTTGTTGGTTGAAATAAAAATTGTTGCATCTAATGCCATTCTACCTATTTGTTTGTTTTTTGATTGTCTACAAAAGTGTTTTGAACATTAATTATTATGTTAATATTCTTGCCAAGTTTATACTTAATGCGATAATTTTCGACAGAAAATGTTATTTCCATGAAATAAAAGTTCAATTTGAAAGAACAATTATTTATTCGATTGATATTTGTATTCCCCTTTCATCCTCCATAACATAGAATAATTTAAATTGTATTTACATAAAAAAAATAGAAAAAAAATAATCATCAATATAATATTGAAATTTGAAAGTATTTTGCATGAAAAGTGGCAACACTGAATTATCGATGTTATCGATAGTTTACCAGCAATATTATCGGACTATCGATATACTACAGATACACTTTTTCATACCTGTGCTTCCCCCAGCCCCAGCTCAATCATGTCAAGTGACTTCTGGACCAAGGCTTGCCGTTCAGCACTGCTCTCCGCGGCCGCAGCTGACATGGCAGCTTGAGCCCTCTCTACGGCGGACACTGTCAACTCCAGACTTCCAGCCGACAGGAGGGAGTTGTGCTCGTTCTTGAGCGCCTCCAGGCCCTGCACCACGATCTTCGTGTTCGCCATAATCTCTTCCTGTGTCATCTGCGTCATCTTTCCGATTGATTCGATCTTCTTCCTATCAACATATACAAGAGACATTTTAATAATACAATATAAAAAAGGTTTAACTAAAACTAAAAAACTGATGGGGGAAAAAAAGATTAAACTTACTGAAAAAATTTCAGATCATAGCATCACTTAGAATTTCAAGTAATGAGAAATAGATGGGAACAAGACCAAGTTCAGAACTTTTTAAGATCCCGTCTCTGAAAATAATTTCAGAGATGGCGATCCAGCATTTGTATGGCACTGAAAATTAATTAATTGATTTTAGAGTATTTTTTAATCGCGAACAATTGCTGAATCTGAATCGTCATCTTCGAAGAAAACATATTCACAAACACTTCTCGTCGAATCCTTCAATATGATATAATATTCGACGATATACATACTGGTGGGCTGGTGCTTTGCGCCTAGTAACCTAAGGATCCAATGCTCTTGTCCATTCCTTATGATAGTCGTTTGTAAAAGAACAAAAATAGCCCCCCCCCCCCCCCCCCCCCCCCAATTCGATTTAAAATTATTGGACGCCCCCATAGACTATATTTAAAGTTGGATTATCCTTAGATCCCAACACTGCCCCAACAAATCCCCCCTAAATCCAATGCCAGACATTCAGCTTTATTTGTATAGATAAACACTGAGCAGTGAGAGAGAACGGTGTAGAGTGGGTTAAGGAGAAACGATGATCAGAGGCTGATCAGGTGAGCAACATTACCCCTCTCGCTACTAGAAAATAATTATTTCTCTTTTATTTTCAACTTTAGTGAATAAATGTACGGAACAAAAAATGTATAAAACGAAAATGTATTTCATAATGATTTCGTAACTTCTTCATGGAGTCACTGAGAAAAGCTGAAATAACTGTTTCTGTCTGCCTCCCTCTATTCAGTGATTTAGAAATCATATGTATCCTAAAACCTATTCCAGAATGGGCAGATTCAAAGTACAAAATATGGTTAAATATGTTGACATTTTGCCGAGATGACGGAACAAACAGACATGAAAGCTAGGAACTACTTATATGTTCTTTAACGTGAAACTAATAAAAACCAAAACGTTTACATAAATACTAAATGTTCAGACATAAACTCCTTATAGTTTTATTGTAAATGTACAAATTGTATAGAAAAATAATAAAATGATACGTTTCGCTTAAACTGTTTTTTTTTACATTAAATTCACTTTTCAAATGTAAAAAACGAGCCTGAGTAAAAAAAAAAAAGAAAGAAGAGATGACATAAGTGAATCTCAGATCAAACCTATAGTTATCTCTTAGAAATGACAGTCATTATCTAGTTCTGATTACAGAGGATGGCTTCTGGTAGACCGGCCACAGAAGACGACCACCAAATGTCGTATACACTTCTTTTTAAATGTCTTTAGAGACCGGAATCTGCATGGTGACATAAAATATTTTAATATTTGGGCAATTCGAAATATAATTAATTATATACAGTAGACTCTCCCTTATCCGGCGTTCTGTTAACCGGCGCACTCCCTTATCCGGCGCTCGCAAAATAATATCAAATTTGTTAAACAAAAATTAACATTAAATTATTAGATTATCAATTACCATTATGAGCCACGTGTATTTACGAGCACATAATAATTCCGTAACTCATGAATCTTTTATGTATTTTTATTGTACATACATACATATGTACATTGTATTTATAATGAAGGGAACGCTAATACAATATTTTATTACTTCACTAATATCCTATAAATAAATTATAATAAATACATAGTTGAAAATCAAACGTTTATAAAAAATGTTTCTTAGAATAGAAAAACAAAGGTACCTTCCCGTCCGTGGCACAACAATATCGTCTTATCGGGAAATGAACACTTCTTAACTAGTAAAGTCAAAGTTTAATTTTTTTCCACAGAAACCCTTTCCTCCTATTTATTTTTCCTTTACACCAATTCCCTTTTTCTCAGTTTTCATTTGATTCTCATAGCGAAAAGAATCGTTGGATCGTTTTTTTCGTTAGTGAAATTGAATGTTTAACATTTTATTTTACTCACGTGCGACGTTTTTGTTTACGTTGTTTACAGACGTTTTGTACGGTCGGTGCAGGATAGTGAACAGTCTTTTTGTTTTAATCATCAAGTTATAAAGTAATAAAAAACAATGGCTTCCACTTCAAAAAGAAAGAAAATTGTTCTTTCCATCCAACAGAAAAAAGGATTGAAAAAGAACAGCTGCTTAAATAGCCAAGGAATTAGGGGTTGGTGAGAGTACAGTTAAAGATTGGAGGAAAAGTGAAGGAAAAATATATATTTTTTCTCATTAATTGATGATTTCCGTTATCCGGCGTCACGTCGGTCCCGGCAACGCCGGATAAGGGAGAGTCTACTGTATACATATAATTTTTTTTTTTAATCGGTTAGAAATTCGAAGTTGAGTTTTAAACGGAATTTTATGTTTCCCGACCCCATGATACCAAAATTAAAAAAAATTGTTGATGGTTAGTTGTTATAACTCATGCTTTAACTACAAGGTTATAATCCTCTCATGCAGGCTCGGAAATACTGCTTAACGTCCCATCCGAAGGACGGCATGCTTAAGTTTTTTTTTTTACCACCCAGATAAAATAAACTAAGGTCCTCGGCCAGGTTTTGAACCCGCGATCTTGAGTTCAGTAAGGAGGCACGCATACCACTGAAAACAATTGTATGTTTGTGTGTGTCGGTTTCTGTATGAGGACAACACCAACTAATTTTCAGCAGAATCGGCAGAAGGGAAGGAGGCTGAAAATGTTCTGGATATAGATATTATATTTCTCTTAGATACATTCATTCTATCGGGAGTTATGCTCAAAGACCCACTATGAAATCAGGGGGATGATGAAACCAAATGAAAACTACATGGAATTTCTAATCGATTACATAACTACCTCTATACCACGTATAGCTGGGAAAGTTAAATTTCATTAAGATGTTCGGGGATATCAAAATACCATTACAAGACCCCAGAGCAATATCTAGTGCGATATCAAAGCCGGTGGGAGTTGTTTAATATAATAAATGTGTCTGTTTTCCGTCTCAGAATTAATTGACTATTTAAACAAAAACGATTGGAGGCTAATAACAAAGTACTATAGAGCTGAGAGCTGCACAGTCCAGTAGATTTGCTTTGATAATGGAGTTTAATTATTAAATTTATTTATGATTGCTATCATTTTTATTTATTAAAAGTTTGTTTTATTTCAACTATTACTTAGCTGCAATTTGTTAAGTTTGATTTTTTAATTAGTTCGAGCTTATTTGATTTGCTCCTTTTGTAGATTTATAGTTTGATTTATTTGATTTCAATTTACATATTCATTGAAATAAGATCATAGTAGATTTTTTTACTTCCCCCATGGATACAAAACGGAATTTCATTTTTCCGACTTCCTGATTCTAATAATGAAAAAAAAGTGTTTGTGTGTCTGTAAACACGATAAATCCCGATAGAATGAATGTGTTGACACGAAATTTTATGTGTACTCATAATAAAGATGACGCTTAGTAATTTTCAGCCAAATTGGCAAAAGGGAAGGAGGAATTAGGGGGAGGTTTAACATAAAAACTCTTAATAACTGTCGTTGTATATGCATTGACACGAAGTTTCATATATAAAATCAAAGCCCTATAAGGACGACTCGCATTAATTTTCAGCGAAATCAGCTGGGGGGGGGGGGGGGGAGGCAGCAAGGGGAGGGGGTTCAACTCAAAAATCTCGATAACTGCCAATGCATTGATTGAGTTTATTTACATGAAATTATATATTTAAATTCAAAACCCCGATAAGGGTGTTACTTAGAGGGCTGTTAATCGTTGCAGGAGGAGATACCAGCGATGCCGAGACCCCCTGCTGCGTTTGATGCGGAGGGACGAGTTTAGGCACCAGGACAGGGCTTATGGGAAGCTGGTTCAGTCGGCGAAGAGAGTGAGTTAGCGTAAGTTCGTGGAGGACGAGAGCCAGAGAAATCCTTGGGGGATCCCCTACCGGGTGGCTGTCGGCAGGCTCAGATCAGTCATTCCGATGGCTGCAATCAGGGTCGGTGACGTATACGCGACGTCCCTCGAGGAGGCCGGAGGAATGTACCTGAGGGAGGCCTTCCCGGCGGACAACCCGGACGAGGATACCCCTGAACAAGCAGCGGTAAGGTTAGCATCCCGCGCTTTGCCGAACACAGAAGATGCACCTGATTGGGACAGCATAGATCTCGACCTGGCGATCGGGAGGCAGAAGAATGGCGGAGCCCCTGGGGGAGACCTCATTGACGCCGCCATGATCAAAAAAGCGCTCCCGATCATCGGGCGGGACCTTTTGTATCTGTACAACACCTGCCTTAGGTTGGGCCACTTTCCTAGGGCTTGGAAACATGCCATTGTCTGCACGTTTGCCAAGCCTGGGGATAGGGACCCAACCCGGGCGGGGAGTTTCAGACCAATCAGCCTGTTGCCTATTTTTGGTAAGGTGCTGGAGGCCCTCGTCCTCCTTACTATACGGGACCGTGTATATGCCTCGGTGTCCCAGCGACAGTTTGGCTGTTCCAGGGGTCGTTCCACGGAGGATGGACTCCGGACGCTGAGGGCGGATGTGGAGGAGCGCAGGGACAAGTATGCCCTCTGCGTCTTCTTCGACATAGCCGCAGCGTTCGACTGCGCCTGGTGGCCGGCCATACTGATGAAGCTACATGAAATGGGAACGCCGAGAAATATATTCGGCCTAATCGCGAGCTTCTTGAGCGACAGATCAGCGTCCATAAGCAATCTGTACTCGAGCTCATCAGTAGATATCACAAGAGGCTGCCCACAAGGGTCGATCCTAGGACCGGCTCTGTGGAACATACTCTTTGACGGACTGCTCCGTGAACTCGAGGCTCGTGGATATAAGGCAATAACCTATGTCGACGACCTAGTGGTCACGGTGCACGCAGATAGCCGAGCCGCTCTAACCAGACACGCCCAGGCAGCTATAGATTATATAGGGGACTGGTGCAGCAGCAACAAACTCTCACTCTCTCCAAGCAAGACCCAGGCCTTGCTTATGAGAGGGAGAGTGGACGCGCGCCATCCACTCTTGGTCAGAATCCAGGGGATGCGTATTGAGTGCCCGGAGGTCGTAACGTACCTAGGTGTTAGGTTAAGCCGGGGCCTCAATGTAACTCCACATGTTGTAGGCATTAAGGACAGGACCAATGCCACCTTTAACGCCCTGAGCTGCTTAGCCAGGGCCACCTGGGGCCTCGGATACCCAGCGTGTAGAGCAATCTACACGGGGGTTTTCGAGGCAGTAGCTAGATACGCGGCTGCTGGGTGGTGGCAACGCCCCACTAAGCAGCAACGCGGAATTATTCAGCAGGCCCAGCGATCCGCACTGCTGCGGGTGACGAGGGCCTATCGCACCGTCTCTACGGCTGCGCTGCAGGTGCTGGCCGCGGCCCCGCCCATAGACTTGGTCTTGGACGGAGCCGTAGCCTCGTACTATTGTAGACGCAATCTGCCTCTGGGACAGGATGTTGATGGGCCCCTGTGCGCGGCACTAGCGGCGGAAATGCAGGGCGATGGCAGACCAGAGCGCTGCAGGGACATTGTTCAGGAGTGGATAATGTCCAGATGGCAGCGACGCTGGACGCATTCATCGGATGGCCGAACGACACACGCCTTCTTCCCGGATGTGCGGGCACGACTCGCAGCGACATGGGTCCAGCCGGACCATTGGACGTCCCAGTTACTAACTGGTCATGGCGACTTCAACGCTAAGCTTTTCTTTTTCAAAAGAAAAGACAGCCCGAACTGTGCGTGCGGTGGCGTCGAGACTGCGGAACACGTGGTCATCGAATGTCCACTGTACGACGGGCCCAGGGCAGCGTTGATACGCTCGACCGGATCGTACCTGGGACTGACCCAGCAGCAACTGGTGACCGAGTTTAGTTACCCGGCATTCACCCAATTTGTAGCGGAGTGGAGGAGGCGAAAAAACGCCTCCTAACCCCGAGCCTCGGCGGACCACCGGTGTCAACAACACTAGGTGGTCCTAACCCGGTATGAGCTTTCCGCGTCACCGCACTCCTGAAAGCTACAACTATGGTTTCCTCAACGGAGGACGAAGAGGGTGTTATGGTCCCACACAGGGATGAAAGCACCCAGGAACAGGGGTGGTGTTTTTAGTGGAGGCAGTTCCCACACTATTGGGAAGCAAGCTACTTTCCTTTGTCCATCAGGGATTTTCACCTCCTCGTAAACAAAAAAAAAAAAAAAACAAAAAAAAAAAAAAAAAAAAAAAAGTGTTACTTATTAATTTTCCGAGAAATCGGTCGAAGGCAAGGGGAATTTAACTCAAATATCCTAGTAACTGCCGATGTAGTTTATCTATCGACACAAATGTAGTATGAAGATTCTGGAGGAATATTCAGTTTTAACCTTAACAATCGATTAGCATTGGAGGGACAGCGATAATGTAATTGATTGATTTATATGTTTCATTATTTGTACATTATATTTATTCTATCATAGATGTACCACTGATGATGACGCGAATGTTGAAAACATTCTGGTTAAAAATCATGTGGGAAGACAACGTCTTTTATTTCTATGAGAAATCTCGTCCCCCAACATCTTACTATCACATATGAACTAGGGAAGTACTTAGCTGATGATTGACCGACGAACTTTTTTTGTAAGGGGGAATGGGGGTTGGTTCTAATGACTTACTGTAAGTTTAGCCAAGCCATGGAAGTGATAGCCTGCTCAGTGGTACAGGTCTGTTGCCCCAATCAATTAGCCTGGAGCCAACTTGGAAATAGCCAACAATCTGGCTAACTGATAAAGGTCTTGGGTTGTTAACTGCATGCAACCCTGGCGGAAGAGTAAATCCAATAACTCTTTACTCTATAACAGGTTGTCTGCAACAACCGTTTTTTTGTCTATGCTCAAAATATGTTTGTATATTTTTTCGGCATTCATTTTAACATTTCCATTTTAGTATTTTCTTTTATTATATTGTTTATTTTGGATGAGAGTCGAACCTGCTAAAAGACTCCTCCCCCTCAATATTTAGCAAAGTAGGCTGTACCTAAGCCTTCAGTAGGAGCTCTGCCAGGAGCCCCCAAGACCGCATCGTACTTTTATCTATCTACCTGTTCGATCATCACCACATCGTCCCATCACCAGATCATCTCAGCATCCCATCACGTCCACCATTCCAACAGTTAGCAGCCCCCCTCCTCATCAGAGCGACGTAGAAGGCATCGTAACCGATAAGAACATTATTTTTTTGACCTTTTATTTTTATGTTAAACCTTATGTTCGAAGTTAAGTTTTAGTTATATTTATCTTATGTTTTATCTCTAATTATTTTTCAGATGGCCAACTCCATCTCCCCAGGTTTTCTTTTGTTCATTACATTCTTTTATACATAAACTTCATCAATCTTATTATTTACCCTTATATATTCTCCAATATTTTAAATTGGTCCTCCAGAACAGCCAGAGGTTTTGTAGCCGGTTAATTGGAAATTCCTATTTTGGGTACCACTACCGGTCTATACATAAATTGTAACCAGACGTAACAGTTTTTACTTATTCTCCAATTATACAAAATATAAGGGAAGTTATGTAATCGGCGAGAAATTCAAAATTTTCACAGGAATTTCATATTTTCCGATCCCTAATTACAAAAATGAAAACAGAAGATGATTACTCCCGACAGAATGAATTTATCACTACATTTTATATGTGTATCCAGACACCTACAAGGGCGACAGCTATCATTTTTCAGCCAAATCGGCCAAAGGAAATGCAAATATTCGGAGGGGAAGGGGAGTTTTAACACAAAAATGCTAATAATTCCCTAAAACACGAAATTGATATCTGTATCCTATACGCAAGAAGGACGATGCCGATTTTATGTCGATACATTCTAACGGGCATTATCGTGTTCATCACAGACACTCAGAAAGAATTTTTTTCAAATCAGGATGTCGGAAAACATGCAATTCCTGTGAAAACAGCTTCCAATTTCTGATCGATTATATAACTTACCATCCCTCGTACAGCTGTGGATAAAATTAAAAAAAAAACATCGTACAGACTCGGGACAATCGCTTTACTATCCGAAGGACGGCGTACTCATAGTTTTTTTTTTTTAATGTCCCAGATAAACTGGGACCGGCTGGAGCGGGAATGCGGAGGCCCAGTGCCAGGCATTCACACCGTCTGCAGGCTTTACACAGGCTGTATCGAGAACGCAGATCCAGTGGGATACGTGAAACAATCTTGTGCATACTGCAGAGGGTATATCGACACTAGGGTACAAAAATGACGTAACCAAATATACGTGTCGAATGCGGGGGCGCCTTAGCCAAGCAACCAAAATTATTTAATAGCCTCAAGATCTGCGATGGAGCGAGTATGGTACAGAGATGGAAGTAATGTTTTAAAAAAAAGATCCTATGATTAACGACTTGACATGCTAAGGGCTAGGAACATGGCGGAATTGAATATATGGCAGAAAATACAGAAGTTTTACAAAGCTACGGCAATATATGTATACATATATTGTATATTTATACACATATCAGGACCGTACGTAACATTTGTCAAAAGGGGAGAGTATGGATATTTCAAGTTAGACAGAATTTTTAACCAATGTTTATTTTATTCTCTAAATTTAAATCTCCCATTTCCTTTCATGTCTATAAAAAATAAGTATATTCGTAAGCATTTACCAAAAAATCTCATTCAATCAAATGAAAATTCTTTGACAAATATTTTGTTTATGTTTATTTTAATTTATTTTCATTTAACGTTTCATTTTGATTATTTTACTTCTTCAGCTATACGACGTAAAGTTATGTTATCGGACAGAAATTCGATGTTGAATTTTCAACGGAATTTCTTATTTTCCGACTCCTGCTTCTAAAAATGGGGAAAAAAATGTCTGTATGTGAACACGATATCTCCCGGTAGAATGAACGTATCGACATTAAATTGTATATGTGTATCCAACATCAACATACCATGAGGATGTTACCTACTGATTTTTAGCTATATTGGCCTCAAGAAAAAGAGGAGATTGAGGGGGGAGGCTTAACATTAAAACTCTAATACCTGCCGTTGTAATGAATGTATTGACAATAAATTGAGGGAGGTACCTCGCTTAAATATCACTTTTGAACTTTGTGCTGATGATGACGTAAGCCGAAACCGATACACTTTGTGTATATATTTTTGTGGAATTAGACAATATTGTTAAGTTAAAGAAGTTCTTTATTTTATTAGCTTTCCACTTTATCGGACACATAGTAGAAATGTAGTCGGACTTAAATGAGTGCTAGCTCCTATTGCTCAGTTCGCCTCGCTCTTGTGAGCGGATACTCCAGACGACACTTCTCTTGTATTCCTCGCACCTATAGTCGCCGTGCAGTAAAACTTCCCATATGCCACGTATATCCAAGGAATAAGAAACAATCATCTTCGTAATGCTTAATTCAATTAAGATCAGTTTTGAAGTCGTAAAGTTTTCCTCTACCTAGTGGAGTAACGAACAAAAAACCAGTGTTCCTTGATTGGGTTACAAAGTTAACTTGGTTTTGTACGACCCTTGATTTCCCAAGAGGACGAGTCTTTGACAAAGCAACGAACTCAATAGAAACCTTCTCGAGCAGAACTAAACTTAACCAAACAAAGTCAAAAGAATGTCAACAATGTATTATTATATTTTCTTATAAGAATTACTTATTATTATTACTATATGTACATACTCATATATTTACATGTTTTTTCCTGAGCTAAATATCTGTCATTCACCAGCTAGCTACGGATGTTACATAACATTCTTAATGAATTTAAACCATTTTTATTTTACATAGTTCGCTTATTTTAAATATATTAAATATGTGATATATTATTATATATTAAATATATGAACTAAATTTTAGTTCATATTTTATGTATATTTTTTTTCTATTTTATTAATCAACATTTTTTGCCTCTTAAACAGAGTAGTCGCATTTGGAAATAATTAAAACGAAAAGGTTCACACATTTAAAAAAAAATTATATTCTTTAAAAAAAAGTAAACAACAAACTCAACGAAGATTTAGGCCCCCATTACTTCTTAAACTTCTCTCATCCCCCCCTTCAACTTTTCAAAACATTTCTTACAATTTTTCTCAAGTAAGATCTAACAGATCGCGCAATTCATAGTTCGGAACATTCATTCAATTTCAAAATGCCTAAAGTGAAAACTATGACAAAAAAGATTTTTAGTCCTGATCGGTGGAGTTTTTCTCTTTGAATATTTAATGTCAAATTATTTAAAATAACTTCACAGATTAATCTATACAATTTAATTTTTTACTTTTTAGTTTAAAAACTCAAACTTTATAACTTTGAAATTATTAAAGAGTATTTTATTAGAATTAAAGTTTAACCAAATTGAGTTTAATTATGTTCAGCCTAAATAATTTTTTTTTTTTTTTTGTGAAGTATTTATTTTTAATCAAATAAGGAGTAGGGGAAGTAAAATTAATTTGCACATAGAGTGGGTAAGTAGTCATCCAATTGTTATACTTTTAGTGGAGTATATTGAAAGGAGAGGAGTAAAAATATATAAAAGTCTTGTTTATAAGCAAAGTGGCAACCAACCTACTTCACAAAAAAAACCAAAATAGATAAAATAAAATTATTTAGGTTGGACATAATTAAACTCAATTTGGTTAAACTTTAAGTCTAATAAAATAGTATTTAATAATTTAAGAGAAAAAAAAATAATAATAATAATTTAAACTAAAGCACCTGTATACTATACAAACCAAGTTACGAAGGTCAAACACTTCTAAAGGTTAGAACAAGGTTGGCCAATGACATTTACAGCGGTGGCATTTAGATGTTTCTAATGAGGCATAAGCCCATAAAATGTTTGCTCAGACCGAATAACAAATTATGTTGTACCTACAAATATACAGGTAGTTGACTTATTTCCCATTTCTCAACACTAACACTTACTCATTGTTCAAAAATAATAAAATAATCATGTTATAAAAGTCATATTCAAAAACATTATTTGCTTATTATTACAAAGCTTTCATTATTATTTTCCTGGCAGATATCCTTCAATAAGGTCTCTCAAATATACTATTTGTTTTTAATATTTTCATTATTAATATCACTATTTTTTAATTACTTATATTGGTTTATTATTTTATTGTTATTTTTTATTTGTATTGCTATTATTTTTTTGTAAGAACGCCCCGAAATATCGTCGTGAAAAGGACACTTCTGTACACAAAGACACTTCGGGAAGAATTATAAAAAATACTTATAATAATTCCAATTAAATTTTAAACTGCATCTACTGTATTTATTATTATTAGTTTTGTACTCATTTATTTTTTATTCATTTCATTTTATGTTTTACTAGTATTGCTGTTACTAATTTCCATTTCATCAGGATTTATCGTGTTCACTAACACATACGCACACACAGACAGACAGCATTTTTTTGGGAAGTAAAATTAATTTGCACTATTCGTTTCGCACATAGACATCCAATTGTTATCCTTTTAGGAGAGTATATTGAAAGGCGAGGAGTAAAATCTATAAAAATCTCGTTTATAAGCAAAGTGGCAACCAACCTACCTACACGCCATTTTTACCTTTTCCAACCCACTCACTTCTTACCTAAACAACAATGAAAATGTTTATTCAGGAAAGTAAGAGCCTTTGACTATAAAGGAAAGATCTTAAGTCTATCATTACTGGCCTTTTTATAAGGTCAACACCGTATTTGTTTTATACACAGAATATACAGTGTATTAGTGTTGAATGTACGGATTATAGTCAAGTGACAACAGCACAATAGTGTTGAGTGTATGGATTATAGTGAAGTGCCAACAACACAATAATGTAAAAGGGATGGATTATAACTACAACATCGTTGTGTTGCAAAAAAACAGCATCAAACAGGTTGGCGACTAAGTATTCATTGAAGTAACACAAATGTCGTGAAATTAATAAAAGCTACGCTAATCAAGAGGCTAAGGATTTTACTATCATAGAAATGATTTTTTTTCCTTTGAAGACACAAATAACAATAACTGCCTCAGTAACGAATGTATCGACACGAAATTGTATTTATGAATCCAACACTCAATATGGATGATACCTATCATTTTTCAGCCAAATCGGCCTAAAGAAAGGAGGGATTAGAAGAAGAGGTTAACTCAAAAACCCTAATAACTGTCTATTTAAGGAATGTATCAACTTTCATAGAAATTTAGTACATGATTCAGAAGTCCCTGAGTAAGACACCGATAGAGTTTCAACCTAATCGTGAGTTAGGTAGAGAGAGAGAGAACTTAGTATATAAATTCATGCTGAAATAGTACATTGCCGGTGCTTCACTGGCGACTTGTTTACAGTCGACTAGAGGTGTCAAACTATCGATAGTCGGCCAAACCGATGGTATCAATAGTTGTTAGCAAAATTATCGATTATTCGATAGTACTATCGAAATTCTGAAACATGAATTTCAAACAAGAAAAGCAATCGCCGCTGACGGAAAACGAGTTCGGTTTCCGTACGGTTGGCTCTTCTGTCAATAACCAAGAAAAGAGGTATCGTCCTAATCAGTATTATCAGTTCCTTTAAATGTTTTTATTGAGAAAAACAATTTTTTTTTGGTATACTTCAGTTACCAGTTCATGTAAAATGAACAAGTACCTAAACCAAAAATCTAGACTGAAAAAAAGGTTATGTTAAAAATATCTATATTTTAATTAAATTTAGCATCATAGGTGCTGTTTTATTTTGTGGCCCTAGGATCATCTGCTTGTAGTAAGATGAAAAATGAATAAATTAGGTGCCTACCTTATTCACAAAGAATTTACAGTTCCTCTTTACAAGTCTGGTGCGTGTCATGTTTTTGTCATCCCAGGAAAAAATAGTCAAATAAGTGTAAAAATTCAGTACACTTATCTATCATAAAATATAGAGAAATTGGAAAGTGCTAGACCGCTAATTTTAACTCACAATTTAAAATTCGATAGTACAATTAAATATAACTATCGAAAATATTCGAGCGTCATCATCAATCCAACAGATTAATCGATTGTACTATTGATAGTTCAACACCATTACAGTCGACCCTGACCACTAGAAAGGGAATAAGCCCTCCGCATACCACTTTCCTTGTTGGCTAAGACGACTGAAAAGCGCCTTGTGGGAAGGTCCTTATTAATTTGGTCCTAGGATAATGCTGACTAGCTTTCGGTTTGTTGCATGAAGCCCTAGAAGATTCAAGACATTACATGAAACAGTTTTTCCACTCAGAGGACGGGAACCATGGTTGACGGCTCTGACTAGCTAAGTTCATCGGCCGACTAAACCCCAACTAACCTTTCACCAGTGCGAAAGAAGACGAAGACCATGAAAGGTAAAAAATCCTTCGGAGTGAATTAATCATCCGAGTTTTTGCGCTTCCTCTGAAACCAATTTACCGATTTTAATGAAAATCAATAGATGACTTACCCAGGGAGTTCTGAATATAGTTTCATAGATTATGTTATAAGGGTTCTTGAGTACAACACAGAGCTGTAGCCTGATAGATGTACGAGTATTACGAGACAATCTCCCAAAGTGGATGCATTAGTTTGCATGTGTTGAACTTGACACGAGACCAGCTGTGTTCCCAGCGTGCTAAATCCACGATTTTACCATTGCTGATGTACATTCATGAGATTGCATAAGTATCTACCGGGTTACATTGTTATAATAATAATATATATATTTTTTAAATTTGCAATGTATCTACAATATATCAATAATAAGCACATGTGATCACATAGCAAGAATATAACAATGACAGTTGACGGGAGAAGCATGCCGGCCAGAGAGAAGAACGCGAGGCCATCTCTGTTTAAGCGACGTGGAGGGTTATGATAGGAAAGGGCGATAGGATTGTGCGAGAGGATTTGAGTGGGAAGAAAGGTTTCTGTGGAATATTTGGAATTGGATTAGTTCATTGACAATGGATTTATTGCGATCTGTGTAGGAGTTTATTGGTGATATAGAAAGGAGCGTTGATAATTCGTCGGAGTTTGGACTGGAATGCTTGGATACGATGGATGTGGAATTGTTTAACTGTACCAAAATAATATTTATTTCCGTTAAGCCATAACATAGTAATAGGATACATCATAAAAATGTATACATCAAGATAGCGTATAAATTAGGGAGTTATTGACTCTTAGGGTCATACACACATGTGAATAAAATGAAATATACTAGAAAATAAATTATTTAGTTCAAAAATAATAATAATAAATACAGTTTTTGAATTAATTTAAATAATGGATCGAAGTTCGAAACTTGAAGCGGTCTTTTTAAGGAATATTTACTATTACTTTTCTTGAGACCACCCAGGATCAATAAAATCCAGAAGTTACAGGTATCCGGGCAACTTGTCAAAAAAAAACAAAAAAAAAACAGTTTTTCTTGCTGGAAACTTGGAAAATACTTATTACGCAAATAGAATACTGAACAGGTACAGAAATGATTGCAAAAATGTTATAAAAACTTTTTCCCTCTGGGAAGAGTTTTGAATTTCTTTTATTTATTTTCCGAAGGATGGTCGAGAATTTCGGACTTTATCAAGGTATATTTTCCAAGGAGCACAGAGGAAATTGAATCAAGTTGCTAAGGACTCACAACTCCTATCGACAGAACTGTTGACAGATCAATTTATTATCAATCCAGGTAAAATGGTGTGTACAGGTGGAGATTGGTGAAGTTCTATTTTGTTGTTATCAACACAATATAAACTATATTCACTATTAAACATATTAATAATGAAAAATAAAAATATTAACATGCAGTTTACATTCTTTCAAATGAACTGCTGTGCATCAAAATCATCATCACCTGAAGCGAATTCGGGTAAAGTAGTCAGCTAGCTATTGGTTTTCAAATAATACATATATGTGATGTACATATAACCGGACATTCTTATACCAATCACTTTTGAACCAATTACTCTCCCCTCCTCTCGATTACTAATTTTGATTTTAACAGTTGTGGTTGTTGAGTTGAAGGCCATTTTCATATTATTTCAGTTATTGATTTTTCTCAATTTTCCAAAGATTTGTTAGTGTGCCGCAGCACAGTGGTTGTGAATCACTGGACAGATGTTCATGAAACTTCACATGTAGCATCCTTTTGAGGCCCGCTTTGAATAATAGGCTGTGGCTTTTCAAAATGTGGAAGTGGATAGGAGGTTGTGGGGGACCCGAAGCCTAGCTCATTAACGGCTGATTGGATTTTCATAGATTGTAGCAAACTTATAATAAGGCCGGCTAAACGTGAGATATCACTAATATTATGATTCAGAACCCCCTCAAAACCACCCTCCCGTTCAAAACTTTGAGAACGGCTAAACCGATTTTCATAGAATTTCACACGTAACATCCTTTAGGACAGCTTCAGATATCGGCAATGTGGCATCTCAAAATGTTGAAAGGGGAGTTTCAAATTCCCCGGACAAAGCCTGCTATAATACTGCTAGTAGATACATATAACTAATATGAATCCAAAAAAAACCTCAAATCCTGTTCAGGGAAACATGCTTGACGAAAATACGGCTGTAATTTCCATAAGGCTAACCGACTGGGTGAATGTATACGCTGATTTCTTGCAGAAATCCGTAAAAAGTAATAAGAAAAGAAATTAATACATTTTTAAGTGTGAGGTTAAACGTTTATGAGGATCAAGATTAATGAGGCCTCTTCAATCTGGTTTCATTAATATCATGGGCGCAAAGATATCCGCTATAGAGAGGAAATATGAAATCAATATTTACCAATATGGGACATGTCAACAATGATTTGTAAGTCAAACACCCATCTTGTCATGTCTGTCAACATACGTTAGTGAAAGAGCTTATCCATCTAATCGAAATAAGGATTCATATTTTTTTAGGTTAGGTTTTAGTTTTTAGGTCATCACAGAGATCAATAAACGCAGAAATATAACAAACATAAACATAGGATATCAGATTTGGTTCATAATTATTTGATTAACTTATTTAAAAAAAATATATATACATATAACACTGAAGACGAAGGTTTCCTTATACCACATACCAATTTGTTGAATTAGTTTGCGGATATTAAAAAAAGATAATGAAAATTAAAAACTATTACCATAGCCACCAGATCAATTAACAATTCCTATTAAATCTCTATCTTTTGCACGCCGTCCTTCGGATGGGACGTTAAGCGATGGTTCCGAGCATGTATGTCAGGTACATGTTAAGGACCCCTACCCTAGGTGAATAAAAATTTAGGGTAGGCAAATGTAATAGTAAAAATAGGTAAATCCTATGATAGCCCAGCCGCTAGTTAAGCATTCTCTTGTAGCTTAACAAAATAAATAAACCCTGCTATAAGTCGTGTCTACTAAAAACATTGCACATTAGTAGTGCGGGATAGCCTACCCACTGATTTCATTAAATCAATCTTACGATAATGTTTAATGAAACCAATGTTTTCTTCAGTTATGTAGTTATGCGGAAACCTATCGCCCAAAAATATTATAATATGGATATATTCTCATTTATCAGTCATTTTATTGGGAAAAGGCTACTTCATATTTTGCAGAAAATGTTCTTACCCTGTCGAGTCTACGCTCAATTTTATTTAAAATATGTCCTAAGAAAATAGCCAAATTAATTGCAATCTTACTATGGGTTGATAGGTTTCTGCATAACTCCATCCCATTAGAACATCTCTTTACATCCCCAAAGTCTCATATATCTTGAAGGCTCTTAAGGGAACGCTTTGAAAAACGAAGAAAAATAAAAATCAAAACCCCAAAGAATAACTGCAAAATAAATTATTACGAATGGAAATCTGCACACAAAAGAGTAGGAACCTGAATGAGATTTTTTTGCTTATCACATATGTTTCTAATGAACAACTTCCAAAATTGTAGACAACATTTAAAGTACTTGACTCCAAGAAGACAAAAAACCTTTTTGTTATATCTAATATATGCCGAGCATAAAAATAAATAAAATCATTGCACTATAATACGCAGAAATAGCACACTCTATTTATTTACTTTATAACCACTTTTTTATCTACAGTTTCCCAACTTTTTCGAATAACACAAACTTATTTCGAGAAAATAAATCAATATACTCGGAGAGTGCTCCGAAAAAAATATATATACTTTCTTTTTTCTTGTTACACATTTATTCATCGATTTCATATATTTGTATTATTTATTTGCCCCAGCTTTTGTTCAGCCCATTGTATTTACATCAGATTTTCTTGATTTTATTTCAAACCTACTCTGAACATCCTTCCTTCTCTTTTATAGTCAATTATTAATGTATTCTGCTCTATTTTTAATTAATTTATTTTCCTCTCCATATTTATATAGATATATTCATTTCCGTTTCTTGCTTCATAATTTAGCTATTATCTATATTTATTATTGACTTTTTTTTCTCCACTCTAGCACTAAACTATTATATATAAATTTCTTTGTAGGACATACTATTTCATTCTTTCTCTTCTTTTTGACTCTATCCCAGGGTGCCTCTATCCCAGAATACGATTTCCTCATATTTCATTTCATATCAGTTTAGATGTGACAGCTACGTTAACATTTATTATATTAACTGAAAACATTCCAAATCCTCCATACCGTTACTGATATATTTTTTCACTTTCCAATTATAGCGGAGTTTCACAATTTCATTTGAGAAAAAGTTATTTTGATAAAACAGGAAAAGTAAATAAAAATAAATAAATATTAGAAATGTTGGAAGGCAAGAGGAAGCAGAGGCACTTATTTACTTTCCAACAGATGGAACAAACTTTTATCTGGAACTTTAGAGTAACCAGTAATGGTAGCGCAAAAAAGAGAGACTTAGAACTTAACCGTATATACACCACACACCACTTTTTTATCACACCTTTTTTACCATGATGAAACTTTTTTAAATAACACAAACTAATTCAGAGAAAAAGAAAATAAATCAATATACTCAGAGAGTGCTCCGAAAAGAGAATATAATTTAAAAAGTCATCGGTGAATCATCGGTAATGCATTTCCACAGCACGAAATTATCAATAAGTTTTCAGTCTCCCTCCAAAACTTTGGAGACCGTTTGGGATAAAAATCAACAGTTGTTTTATAAAGGGCTTTTTGAATTGAGCCTACCTCCTCTTCGACCGATATCGCTGAAAATTATTAGTTGTTATCTTTGCGGGGTTTTGAATTTACATTTGAAATCTCAAGTCAATACATTTATAATAGGTAGGAAGTTATTGGGGTTTTTGAATTCAGCCTACCTCCTCTTCGGCCGATACCGCTGAAAATTTTGAATTTACATTTGAAATCTCATGTCAATACATTTATATTAGGTAGGCAGTTATTGGGGTTTTTGAATTGAGCCTACCTCCTCTTCGGCAGATACCGCTGGAAATTTTGAATTTACATTTGAAATCTCGTGTCAATACATTTATATTAGGTAGGCAGTTATTGGGGTTTTTGAATTGAGCCTACCTCCTCTTCGGCAGATACCGCTGGAAATTTTGAATTTACATTTGAAATCTCATGTCAATACATTTATATTAGGTAGGCAGTTATTGGGGTTTTTGAATTGAGCCTACCTCCTCTTCGGCAGATACCGCTGGAAATTTTGAATTTACATTTGAAATCTCATGTCAATACATTTATATTACGTATGCAGTTATTGGGGTTTTTGAATTGAGCCGACCTCCCTTTTGGCCGATACCGCTGGAAATTTTGAATTTACATTTGAAATCTCGTGTCAATACTTTTATATTAGGTAGGCAGTTATTGGGGTTTTTGAATTGAGCCTACCTCCTCTTCGGCAGATACCGCTGGAAATTTTGAATTTACATTTGAAATCTCGTGTCAATACATTTATATTAGGTAGGCAGTTATTGGGGTTTTTGAATTGAGCCTACCTCCTCTTCGGCAGATACCGCTGGAAATTTTGAATTTACATTTGAAATCTCGTGTCAATACTTTTATATTAGGTAGGCAGTTATTGGGGTTTTTGAATTGAGCCTACCTCCTCTTCGGCAGATACCGCTGGAAATTTTGAATTTACATTTGAAATCTCGTGTCAATACTTTTATATTAGGTAGGCAGTTATTGGGGTTTTTGAATTGAGCCTACCTCCTCTTCGGCAGATACCGCTGGAAATTTTGAATTTACATTTGAAATCTCGTGTCAATACATTTATATTAGGTAGGCAGTTATTGGGGTTTTTGAATTGAGCCTACCTCCTCTTCGGCAGATACCGCTGGAAATTTTGAATTTACATTTGAAATCTCGTGTCAATACATTTATATTAGGTAGGCAGTTATTGGGGTTTTTGAATTGAGCCTACCTCCTCTTCGGCAGATACCGCTGGAAATTTTGAATTTACATTTGAAATCTCGTGTCAATACTTTTATATTAGGTAGGCAGTTATTGGGGTTTTTGAATTGAGCCTACCTCCTCTTCGGCAGATACCGCTGGAAATTTTGAATTTACATTTGAAATCTCATGTCAATACATTTATATTAGGTAGGCAGTTATTGGGGTTTTTGAATTGAGCCTACCTCCTCTTCGGCAGATACCGCTGGAAATTTTGAATTTACATTTGAAATCTCATGTCAATACATTTATATTACGTATGCAGTTATTGGGGTTTTTGAATTGAGCCTACCTCCTCTTCGGCAGATACCGCTGGAAATTTTGAATTTACATTTGAAATCTCGTGTCAATACTTTTATATTAGGTAGGCAGTTATTGGGGTTTTTGAATTGAGCCTACCTCCTCTTCGGCAGATACCGCTGGAAATTTTGAATTTACATTTGAAATCTCGTGTCAATACTTTTATATTAGGTAGGCAGTTATTGGGGTTTTTGAATTGAGCCTACCTCCTCTTCGGCAGATACCGCTGGAAATTTTGAATTTACATTTGAAATCTCGTGTCAATACTTTTATATTAGGTAGGCAGTTATTGGGGTTTTTGAATTGAGCCTACCTCCTCTTCGGCAGATACCGCTGGAAATTTTGAATTTACATTTGAAATCTCGTGTCAATACATTTATATTAGGTAGGCAGTTATTGGGGTTTTTGAATTGAGCCTACCTCCTCTTCGGCAGATACCGCTGGAAATTTTGAATTTACATTTGAAATCTCGTGTCAATACATTTATATTAGGTAGGCAGTTATTGGGGTTTTTGAATTGAGCCTACCTCCTCTTCGGCAGATACCGCTGGAAATTTTGAATTTACATTTGAAATCTCGTGTCAATACTTTTATATTAGGTAGGCAGTTATTGGGGTTTTTGAATTGAGCCTACCTCCTCTTCGGCAGATACCGCTGGAAATTTTGAATTTACATTTGAAATCTCGTGTCAATACTTTTATATTAGGTAGGCAGTTATTGGGGTTTTTGAATTGAGCCTACCTCCTCTTCGGCAGATACCGCTGGAAATTTTGAATTTACATTTGAAATCTCGTGTCAATACATTTATATTAGGTAGGCAGTTATTGGGGTTTTTGAATTGAGCCTACCTCCTCTTCGGCAGATACCGCTGGAAATTTTGAATTTACATTTGAAATCTCGTGTCAATACTTTTATATTAGGTAGGCAGTTATTGGGGTTTTTGAATTGAGCCTACCTCCTCTTCGGCAGATACCGCTGGAAATTTTGAATTTACATTTGAAATCTCATGTCAATACATTTATATTAGGTAGGCAGTTATTGGGGTTTTTGAATTGAGCCTACCTCCTCTTCGGCAGATACCGCTGGAAATTTTGAATTTACATTTGAAATCTCATGTCAATACATTTATATTACGTATGCAGTTATTGGGGTTTTTGAATTGAGCCGACCTCCCTTTTGGCCGATACCGCTGGAAATTTTGAATTTACATTTGAAATCTCGTGTCAATACTTTTATATTAGGTAGGCAGTTATTGGGGTTTTTGAATTGAGCCTACCTCCTCTTCGGCAGATACCGCTGGAAATTTTGAATTTACATTTGAAATCTCGTGTCAATACATTTATATTAGGTAGGCAGTTATTGGGGTTTTTGAATTGAGCCTACCTCCTCTTCGGCAGATACCGCTGGAAATTTTGAATTTACATTTGAAATCTCGTGTCAATACTTTTATATTAGGTAGGCAGTTATTGGGGTTTTTGAATTGAGCCTACCTCCTCTTCGGCAGATACCGCTGGAAATTTTGAATTTACATTTGAAATCTCGTGTCAATACTTTTATATTAGGTAGGCAGTTATTGGGGTTTTTGAATTGAGCCTACCTCCTCTTCGGCAGATACCGCTGGAAATTTTGAATTTACATTTGAAATCTCGTGTCAATACATTTATATTAGGTAGGCAGTTATTGGGGTTTTTGAATTGAGCCTACCTCCTCTTCGGCAGATACCGCTGGAAATTTTGAATTTACATTTGAAATCTCGTGTCAATACATTTATATTAGGTAGGCAGTTATTGGGGTTTTTGAATTGAGCCTACCTCCTCTTCGGCAGATACCGCTGGAAATTTTGAATTTACATTTGAAATCTCGTGTCAATACTTTTATATTAGGTAGGCAGTTATTGGGGTTTTTGAATTGAGCCTACCTCCTCTTCGGCAGATACCGCTGGAAATTTTGAATTTACATTTGAAATCTCATGTCAATACATTTATATTAGGTAGGCAGTTATTGGGGTTTTTGAATTGAGCCTACCTCCTCTTCGGCAGATACCGCTGGAAATTTTGAATTTACATTTGAAATCTCATGTCAATACATTTATATTAGGTAGGCAGTTATTGGGGTTTTTGAATTGAGCCTACCTCCTCTTCGGCAGATACCGCTGGAAATTTTGAATTTACATTTGAAATCTCGTGTCAATACATTTATATTAGGTAGGCAGTTATTGGGGTTTTTGAATTGAGCCTACCTCCTCTTCGGCAGATACCGCTGGAAATTTTGAATTTACATTTGAAATCTCATGTCAATACATTTATATTAGGTAGGCAGTTATTGGGGTTTTTGAATTGAGCCTACCTCCTCTTCGGCAGATACCGCTGGAAATTTTGAATTTACATTTGAAATCTCATGTCAATACATTTATATTAGGTAGGCAGTTATTGGGGTTTTTGAATTGAGCCTACCTCCTCTTCGGCAGATACCGCTGGAAATTTTGAATTTACATTTGAAATCTCGTGTCAATACATTTATATTAGGTAGGCAGTTATTGGGGTTTTTGAATTGAGCCTACCTCCTCTTCGGCAGATACCGCTGGAAATTTTGAATTTACATTTGAAATCTCATGTCAATACATTTATATTAGGTAGGCAGTTATTGGGGTTTTTGAATTGAGCCTACCTCCTCTTCGGCAGATACCGCTGGAAATTTTGAATTTACATTTGAAATCTCATGTCAATACATTTATATTAGGTAGGCAGTTATTGGGGTTTTTGAATTGAGCCTACCTCCTCTTCGGCAGATACCGCTGGAAATTTTGAATTTACATTTGAAATCTCATGTCAATACATTTATATTAGGTAGGCAGTTATTGGGGTTTTTGAATTGAGCCTACCTCCTCTTCGGCAGATACCGCTGGAAATTTTGAATTTACATTTGAAATCTCATGTCAATACATTTATATTAGGTAGGCAGTTATTGGGGTTTTTGAATTGAGCCTACCTCCTCTTCGGCAGATACCGCTGGAAATTTTGAATTTACATTTGAAATCTCATGTCAATACATTTATATTAGGTAGGCAGTTATTGGGGTTTTTGAATTGAGCCTACCTCCTCTTCGGCAGATACCGCTGGAAATTTTGAATTTACATTTGAAATCTCATGTCAATACATTTATATTAGGTAGGCAGTTATTGGGGTTTTTGAATTGAGCCTACCTCCTCTTCGGCAGATACCGCTGGAAATTTTGAATTTACATTTGAAATCTCATGTCAATACATTTATATTAGGTAGGCAGTTATTGGGGTTTTTGAATTGAGCCTACCTCCTCTTCGGCAGATACCGCTGGAAATTTTGAATTTACATTTGAAATCTCATGTCAATACATTTATATTAGGTAGGCAGTTATTGGGGTTTTTGAATTGAGCCTACCTCCTCTTCGGCAGATACCGCTGGAAATTTTGAATTTACATTTGAAATCTCATGTCAATACATTTATATTAGGTAGGCAGTTATTGGGGTTTTTGAATTGAGCCTACCTCCTCTTCGGCAGATACCGCTGGAAATTTTGAATTTACATTTGAAATCTCATGTCAATACATTTATATTAGGTAGGCAGTTATTGGGGTTTTTGAATTGAGCCTACCTCCTCTTCGGCAGATACCGCTGGAAATTTTGAATTTACATTTGAAATCTCATGTCAATACATTTATATTAGGTAGGCAGTTATTGGGGTTTTTGAATTGAGCCTACCTCCTCTTCGGCAGATACCGCTGGAAATTTTGAATTTACATTTGAAATCTCATGTCAATACATTTATATTAGGTAGGCAGTTATTGGGGTTTTTGAATTGAGCCTACCTCCTCTTCGGCAGATACCGCTGGAAATTTTGAATTTACATTTGAAATCTCATGTCAATACATTTATATTAGGTAGGCAGTTATTGGGGTTTTTGAATTGAGCCTACCTCCTCTTCGGCAGATACCGCTGGAAATTTTGAATTTACATTTGAAATCTCATGTCAATACATTTATATTAGGTAGGCAGTTATTGGGGTTTTTGAATTGAGCCTACCTCCTCTTCGGCAGATACCGCTGGAAATTTTGAATTTACATTTGAAATCTCATGTCAATACATTTATATTAGGTAGGCAGTTATTGGGGTTTTTGAATTGAGCCTACCTCCTCTTCGGCAGATACCGCTGGAAATTTTGAATTTACATTTGAAATCTCATGTCAATACATTTATATTAGGTAGGCAGTTATTGGGGTTTTTGAATTGAGCCTACCTCCTCTTCGGCAGATACCGCTGGAAATTTTGAATTTACATTTGAAATCTCATGTCAATACATTTATATTAGGTAGGCAGTTATTGGGGTTTTTGAATTGAGCCTACCTCCTCTTCGGCAGATACCGCTGGAAATTTTGAATTTACATTTGAAATCTCATGTCAATACATTTATATTAGGTAGGCAGTTATTGGGGTTTTTGAATTGAGCCTACCTCCTCTTCGGCAGATACCGCTGGAAATTTTGAATTTACATTTGAAATCTCATGTCAATACATTTATATTAGGTAGGCAGTTATTGGGGTTTTTGAATTGAGCCTACCTCCTCTTCGGCAGATACCGCTGGAAATTTTGAATTTACATTTGAAATCTCATGTCAATACATTTATATTAGGTAGGCAGTTATTGGGGTTTTTGAATTGAGCCTACCTCCTCTTCGGCAGATACCGCTGGAAATTTTGAATTTACATTTGAAATCTCATGTCAATACATTTATATTAGGTAGGCAGTTATTGGGGTTTTTGAATTGAGCCTACCTCCTCTTCGGCAGATACCGCTGGAAATTTT
The DNA here is from genome assembly GCA_963662175.1 of Aradus depressus. NCBI lineage: Eukaryota > Metazoa > Arthropoda > Insecta > Hemiptera > Aradidae > Aradus > Aradus depressus. The sequence continues at coordinate 27,263,771 of OY759214.1, forward strand.
GAATTTACATTTGAAATCTCATGTCAATACATTTATATTAGGTAGGCAGTTATTGGGGTTTTTGAATTGAGCCTACCTCCTCTTCGGCAGATACCGCTGGAAATTTTGAATTTACATTTGAAATCTCATGTCAATACATTTATATTAGGTAGGCAGTTATTGGGGTTTTTGAATTGAGCCTACCTCCTCTTCGGCAGATACCGCTGGAAATTTTGAATTTACATTTGAAATCTCATGTCAATACATTTATATTAGGTAGGCAGTTATTGGGGTTTTTGAATTGAGCCTACCTCCTCTTCGGCAGATACCGCTGGAAATTTTGAATTTACATTTGAAATCTCATGTCAATACATTTATATTAGGTAGGCAGTTATTGGGGTTTTTGAATTGAGCCTACCTCCTCTTCGGCAGATACCGCTGGAAATTTTGAATTTACATTTGAAATCTCATGTCAATACATTTATATTAGGTAGGCAGTTATTGGGGTTTTTGAATTGAGCCTACCTCCTCTTCGGCAGATACCGCTGGAAATTTTGAATTTACATTTGAAATCTCATGTCAATACATTTATATTAGGTAGGCAGTTATTGGGGTTTTTGAATTGAGCCTACCTCCTCTTCGGCAGATACCGCTGGAAATTTTGAATTTACATTTGAAATCTCATGTCAATACATTTATATTAGGTAGGCAGTTATTGGGGTTTTTGAATTGAGCCTACCTCCTCTTCGGCAGATACCGCTGGAAATTTTGAATTTACATTTGAAATCTCATGTCAATACATTTATATTAGGTAGGCAGTTATTGGGGTTTTTGAATTGAGCCTACCTCCTCTTCGGCAGATACCGCTGGAAATTTTGAATTTACATTTGAAATCTCATGTCAATACATTTATATTAGGTAGGCAGTTATTGGGGTTTTTGAATTGAGCCTACCTCCTCTTCGGCAGATACCGCTGGAAATTTTGAATTTACATTTGAAATCTCATGTCAATACATTTATATTAGGTAGGCAGTTATTGGGGTTTTTGAATTGAGCCTACCTCCTCTTCGGCAGATACCGCTGGAAATTTTGAATTTACATTTGAAATCTCATGTCAATACATTTATATTAGGTAGGCAGTTATTGGGGTTTTTGAATTGAGCCTACCTCCTCTTCGGCAGATACCGCTGGAAATTTTGAATTTACATTTGAAATCTCATGTCAATACATTTATATTAGGTAGGCAGTTATTGGGGTTTTTGAATTGAGCCTACCTCCTCTTCGGCAGATACCGCTGGAAATTTTGAATTTACATTTGAAATCTCATGTCAATACATTTATATTAGGTAGGCAGTTATTGGGGTTTTTGAATTGAGCCTACCTCCTCTTCGGCAGATACCGCTGGAAATTTTGAATTTACATTTGAAATCTCATGTCAATACATTTATATTAGGTAGGCAGTTATTGGGGTTTTTGAATTGAGCCTACCTCCTCTTCGGCAGATACCGCTGGAAATTTTGAATTTACATTTGAAATCTCATGTCAATACATTTATATTAGGTAGGCAGTTATTGGGGTTTTTGAATTGAGCCTACCTCCTCTTCGGCAGATACCGCTGGAAATTTTGAATTTACATTTGAAATCTCATGTCAATACATTTATATTAGGTAGGCAGTTATTGGGGTTTTTGAATTGAGCCTACCTCCTCTTCGGCAGATACCGCTGGAAATTTTGAATTTACATTTGAAATCTCATGTCAATACATTTATATTAGGTAGGCAGTTATTGGGGTTTTTGAATTGAGCCTACCTCCTCTTCGGCAGATACCGCTGGAAATTTTGAATTTACATTTGAAATCTCATGTCAATACATTTATATTAGGTAGGCAGTTATTGGGGTTTTTGAATTGAGCCTACCTCCTCTTCGGCAGATACCGCTGGAAATTTTGAATTTACATTTGAAATCTCATGTCAATACATTTATATTAGGTAGGCAGTTATTGGGGTTTTTGAATTGAGCCTACCTCCTCTTCGGCAGATACCGCTGGAAATTTTGAATTTACATTTGAAATCTCATGTCAATACATTTATATTAGGTAGGCAGTTATTGGGGTTTTTGAATTGAGCCTACCTCCTCTTCGGCAGATACCGCTGGAAATTTTGAATTTACATTTGAAATCTCATGTCAATACATTTATATTAGGTAGGCAGTTATTGGGGTTTTTGAATTGAGCCTACCTCCTCTTCGGCAGATACCGCTGGAAATTTTGAATTTACATTTGAAATCTCATGTCAATACATTTATATTAGGTAGGCAGTTATTGGGGTTTTTGAATTGAGCCTACCTCCTCTTCGGCAGATACCGCTGGAAATTTTGAATTTACATTTGAAATCTCATGTCAATACATTTATATTAGGTAGGCAGTTATTGGGGTTTTTGAATTGAGCCTACCTCCTCTTCGGCAGATACCGCTGGAAATTTTGAATTTACATTTGAAATCTCATGTCAATACATTTATATTAGGTAGGCAGTTATTGGGGTTTTTGAATTGAGCCTACCTCCTCTTCGGCAGATACCGCTGGAAATTTTGAATTTACATTTGAAATCTCATGTCAATACATTTATATTAGGTAGGCAGTTATTGGGGTTTTTGAATTGAGCCTACCTCCTCTTCGGCAGATACCGCTGGAAATTTTGAATTTACATTTGAAATCTCATGTCAATACATTTATATTAGGTAGGCAGTTATTGGGGTTTTTGAATTGAGCCTACCTCCTCTTCGGCAGATACCGCTGGAAATTTTGAATTTACATTTGAAATCTCATGTCAATACATTTATATTAGGTAGGCAGTTATTGGGGTTTTTGAATTGAGCCTACCTCCTCTTCGGCAGATACCGCTGGAAATTTTGAATTTACATTTGAAATCTCATGTCAATACATTTATATTAGGTAGGCAGTTATTGGGGTTTTTGAATTGAGCCTACCTCCTCTTCGGCAGATACCGCTGGAAATTTTGAATTTACATTTGAAATCTCATGTCAATACATTTATATTAGGTAGGCAGTTATTGGGGTTTTTGAATTGAGCCTACCTCCTCTTCGGCCGATACCGCTGGAAATTTTGAATTTACATTTGAAATCTCATGTCAATACATTATATTAGGTAGGCAGTTATTGGGGTTTTTGAATTGAGCCTACCTCCTCTTCGGCAGATACCGCTGGAAATTTTGAATTTACATTTGAAATCTCATGTCAATACATTTATATTAGGTAGGCAGTTATTGGGGTTTTTGAATTGAGCCTACCTCCTCTTCGGCCGATACCGCTGGAAATTTTGAATTTACATTTGAAATCTCATGTCAATACATTTATATTAGGTAGGCAGTTATTGGGGTTTTTGAATTGAGCCTACCTCCTCTTCGGCAGATACCGCTGGAAATTTTGAATTTACATTTGAAATCTCATGTCAATACATTTATATTAGGTAGGCAGTTATTGGGGTTTTTGAATTGAGCCTACCTCCTCTTCGGCAGATACCGCTGGAAATTTTGAATTTACATTTGAAATCTCATGTCAATACATTTATATTAGGTAGGCAGTTATTGGGGTTTTTGAATTGAGCCTACCTCCTCTTCGGCCGATACCGCTGGAAATTTTGAATTTACATTTGAAATCTCATGTCAATACATTTATATTAGGTAGGCAGTTATTGGGGTTTTTGAATTGAGCCTACCTCCTCTTCGGCCGATACCGCTGGAAATTTTGAATTTACATTTGAAATCTCATGTCAATACATTTATATTAGGTAGGCAGTTATTGGGGTTTTTGAATTGAGCCTACCTCCTCTTCGGCCGATACCGCTGGAAATTTTGAATTTACATTTGAAATCTCGTGTCAATACTTTTATTACATAGGCAGTTATTAGTTTTTGTTAACCCACCCCTCCCTAATTCTTTCCTTCGGCCAATTTTCATCAAAAAAATAAATATTCGCTCTTCCTCGAAACCCATCGATCATTTGGTCTAAAAATGAATAGTTGACTTACACATGGACATCTGAATCCTCATACTAAATTCTGTTTTAATACATTTATTACACCGGCAGTTATTAGGGTTTTTGAGTCGAGCTACTCTCCCCTTCTTCCCTTTGCCTATTATTTTGGTTGAATCAATAGGTGTCGATATGTTCCTTTTATCGGGGGTTATCCTGTTAATAGATAAACAACAGCAATTTTCTTATTTTTTATCTTTGGAAACAGCTCGGTAAACATGAAATATTGAAATAACCAACATATTACATAACTTCCCCTATACTTCGTATAGCTATGAAAATAAAAGAATCTGAATGGAATATCTCAGTGTTTGAGTAACCATAACAAAAGGCTAATTGGTTACAAAGCGGTATCCTAAATAATAGTGTAGGGCTTTGCTTTCCACCTCAAATAAAATATAAATGAAATCAACCCCCGGCTCCGTGTTTTACAAGGCTAACCTCTTGTTCTCTAACGACAGCCGGAAGGATGTACACGGTAGTCACAGGGTATTCTACAGGTTGCCATCTATTTTCTACCCAAACCCACGATTTATCACAGGAAATGCCAATAGAACAGAAATTCACGTCAGGATGAATTGTTAAATGTCAGTTCTCGACACAAACTGTCACTCACAATTTGACTGCATGGTTATGAAATATACATTTAAAAAAAAATCCAATGTTTCCCCTGTCGACATTATGTGACAACCAATGGTTGCTTACTGTGAAGATATTTCGAGGCAATTACACTCCCCTTCCCCCTTTATCAAGTCACAAAGAGACATATAGAAAAACAAATTAAAAAAAGGGCAAAAAATACCAAAAAAGTATATATAAAAACAAATTAATTAACAAATAGCAATAAAGTAAATAAATAATAATGAAAAAGCTTTAAACAAAATAATAACGATAAAAATTACAGGATATTATTGGTGGTGGATCTGCGCCAAGAAAATAAAAATGAAAGCGAAATCTGAATTAAAGCTTTTTATTTACAAAACGACATATATATTTCTTTCAACATTGAGAGGAAATCCTATTCCGAATAGATTGTGGGCCCTTTCCTTCACTCTTTGTGATCTAAGGAAAGGGCCCATACTCTATTCGGAAAAGGATATATATATTTATATATAAATGAACTAATATCAATAAAGTAAATAGTATATATATAACTAAAAAAAAATAATTATAATAAACAAAAAAATGAAATAAACAAAAAAACTGTAATAGTATATAAATAAAAAATTAATAATAAAAATAATAAACAAAAGTAATTACGATAGAAATTTTAGGATATTGGTGGTGGATCTCCGCCAAGAAAATAAAAATGAAAGCAAAGTATGTTATAACTTTTTATATTAAAAAAATCATGTTTTTTCAACGCAAAAACCCTAAAAACTGCCGATATAGTATCAAAACAAAATATAATATAAGGATTCAGAAGTCCTTATATAAGTCAATTATTCAATTTTATATCAACCCGTCGATTGGTTTTCAAGAGGGAGAGCGAAAACTTAGCTGATTATTATTATTTTTTTTTTTCTATTTATTCTATTCATTTCTTTCCGGGCAGCTCAGTATATCTTCGACGCCGTTCAACTTTACCTGCCTCAAATGACGTGAGGCCAATTGAGGGCATCTTAGGAGTCAGTCTAGCCTCATGGCCTCACAGAACGGGCATACAGGTAGTCCTGACCAATGGTCAGTCTGAAGTTGGCTGTAGTCCTTCCCCGATAAAATGGATGCCATCTTCTCCCTCAGCAGTACCTTCCTTTGAGACCTTCCCTTTCTGTTGCTTCTCTACAACCTGCCTCAATATCCCGTCTATTTCGGCCTTCGTCTGCTCAAAGGGACGGATTCTTCTGACTGTGGCAGATTTCTTCCTTCGCAGCCCTACCAGCCACCTCCTTTTTCCATCCAGAGGCTCACTGCCATTTTCGCTCTGTTGACCCCTTGGTTAGGTGTACAAGAGCTCAGTGCAAGAAGACTGCTTGGGGTCTGACCCGAGCCTTTGACCCCAGCTCTTGAGCAGCTCTGGTTACAGGTTCTATCTCTGTATCAAAATATATTCATTTCATAAATAGATGCAAATAGAACGTCACTGTTCTCATTTTTAAACAAATAACTTAGGATTATCGCATCAGTTGTTGTTGATGATTGTATCCTATCAATGAATGAACAAATGTATAAAGAGACTTGGGGCAGAAGAGCTGTGTGGGAGGACGGAGGACAGGGGAGGGCCGAAAGGAAGGCGCCGTGTTGTCAGACAGAGTTGCCAGGGTAACCAGAAAAGTCGATATATTGAGCCCCGCTCCATCAGCCGGCCACCCAGCCACTCTGACTAACCCACGTGGACAAACAACTTCCTTTACGATTTAAATATTTATATATATTTTTTTAAACAATTGTTTATGTCCAATGTATGTATAGTAATGATTAATTCATCTTAGCGTAGCAATAATTTGCGATTCACGCAAAAACGGCCTGCCCTATTGATTATTACCTCAGCTTCTGACAGAGCTGTCTGAGGATAAGGCCGAAACGGAATTCCAAAAACTGTCTGCCCTGATGATAATTACCTCAGCTGCTGACAGAGCTGTCTAAGGATAAGGCTGAAACGGAATTCCCAAAAAACAACCAGATTAATTAAATTAGAATTCTCCGCAAAAATTATAATTAAACCAAAGAAATGTATTACGATTCAAAAATTCCTCTGGAAATCATTGGCAACATACTTCCCCAGCGCGAAAAAATTATTTACGTATCCTTTCTCGTCTGGGACTAATTAACCGATTTGGGTGTTATTGTGTTTATAGACAAATTGACAGAGAGGAATATCTTTTATGTTAAGCCCCCTCTAATCCCTCCTTCCCTCTTCTCGATATGGCTGAAAATGAACAGGTTTCGTGCATATGGAGTTCTGGATAAACATATAAAATTTATTTTCGATATATTCATTCTATGTGGAGTTATTGTGTTTACAGACAAACTGACGGAGAGGAACAATTTTTTTTTTTTTTTTTTTTTTTTTTCATTTTATAGAATAAAGGAATCGGTAAACTTGGAATTCCGCTGAAAACTGAACATAGAATTTTATGTAGCTGAGAAAATAAAAATACATTTTTGATCCAATTTTTTGATGAATGAATATTATCGTAAGTGGTTTTTTAAGTGCATACACTTTCAATCTTCCAACTACAAAATATGTTCAGCTAAAGAATTTCAAATGATAAAGTATCGCATTTTTTTACGTCATTAAACAACAACCAAATAAATAAAAGTACTGGGACTTCGCATTTCACGGCGAAGTCACAGGTAACATATACTAGACAGAGTATGATGCCTGTTATGTGAACAGAATTGAATTTGAGGAGAATTTCAATCTCAAAGCGTCCTAATTTATCATACTCAGCGTACAGATAATGAAGATAGATAGTAGTGTGTTAATGGAGCTAATATCGTTATCACAAATCCAGGATCGGTAGCACCGGTCTGGTGTCAGGTCTCTAGATTTCAAATCGGAGTTGAGTCCCGCGCTCATCCCTCCCTACCCTTCGCCTGATTCCGCTGAAAATGTGTTGTGCTTATAGCGCTTTGAAATTACATATGAAATTTTTTGGTAATGCATTCATTACAACGGCAGTTAGTTCAGTTTTTGTGTTTCAAGTCTCCTTCCTAATTCCTCCTCTCTTCTCTTTGGCCCATTTGACTGAAAATCCAGAGGTGTCTTGATGAGAGGGTTCTGGATTCAAATATAACATTTCGTGTTGATACATTTGTTATATCGGGAGTTATCGTGTTTACAGACAAAGACTTTTTTTTTTTTTTTTTTTTCATTTTTGGAATAAGGAGGTGGGAAAACATGAAATTCCGTTGAAAACTCCGCATCGAATTTTTGGCCGAATACATATTCTCCCCTGTACTTCATATATGGGTATAGTACCAATGTATTTCTACGTTGTTGGTCGGGGCACTAGTTGCAACTGAGCATATTTGTTCTATCTAAAAAAAGCATTTTAAATCCACTCAATCACATATTTCCGTTAGCTCTGACTGTCAGCTATGGAATGCGAGGCTGAGGTCATCGCTATCATTATTTAAACACTAGTTATCTCCCTTAAAATGGCGTGCGGCGTTAAAAAAAAGTCGCGCGAACTTTGGCTTAACTTTTATCCGCCATTCCTTTGGCCGATTCCGGGAGTTATCGTGTACCGCCGGTAATATACTGACATACACATAGAATTATTTTTTTTCATTTTGGAATCAGGGGGATTTAAAACAGGTGAAAACTCAACATCGTATTTCTGATCGATTACATTTACATACACACTTCCCTTATACTTCGTAAACCTGAGGAAGTAAAAATATATTTTGAGTTCTAACGCAAGTGTTTTGGCCTCTTGAGAGGCGGACAGACAGATAGACACACACAGCTCGCTGTAAGTTTCCGTTTTCAGTTTTCGACCAATGGAACCATAGAAATGATGAACAATAGAAGGGTCATATCTCCTCAATTCTAGATCAGTTTTAAATGATCCAGTTTCTGCGCAAGCCCCTGTCCCACTTTATGACTACAACAATCGATTTAAAAATGGTAATTTTTATTGTACACTAACAGGTTGCCCGGGCATTGCCCTGTCAGTAACTTTATATGCCAGGTCAGTAACTTTTGTATAAATAAAAAGAGTATTCTCTCCTACCTCATATTATTATATATATATATATATATATATATAAATATAAAATATACTGTTATATATATAATAGGTTATAAAATTATATATACAGAGGGAGCCGGCGCCGGTAGCTCAGAGGTAGCATGCTTGCTTATTGAGCTCAAGATCGCTGGTTTGTAACACAGTTGAGACTCTTAGGTTTTACTTTTAATCAGCTGAAGAGGAAGAGGGATCCGAGGGGGTTTAACTCAAAAATCTCAATAACTGCCGATGTAATGAATGTATCGACATGAAATATTATACAACTGTTAATTGGCACCTTGCACGTGTGCAACATTACCCTTCCGCCATTTGTCGTGAGAGGTCGCAATCATAGCAGAGATTAAGTGAGGCTATGGCGAGCTGAAGGCAACCACCGGCCACGGTGCAGCCCATCCTCACACAGTTTTTTTCTGTTCCGCCAGGATCCGACAAACCACCTGAACATTGGAGTTGCCCAGACTCCACCAGCAGCTGCCGCCGGTCCAGCTCCAGTTATGCCCGGTCACGCGAATCAGCTCCAGCTTGGTCTGGTCATTCGAGGACTACATGTTCTGCAGTCTCGACGCTCCTGCATGAACAGTTTGCGGTGTTCTTCCTCTTAAAGAAAAAGAGTTTACCGTTAAAATCGCCCTGACATCATAATATCTGGGACATCCAGTGGTCAGGCTGTACACATGACAAGTCGAGGCGTACCCGGACGTCCGGAATGTAAGCATACGTCGTTCGGTCATCCGATTTTCGTGACAAATGTTGTTGCTTTCATCTCCTGTTTTTTTCAGAACTAAAAACAAAAAATCTGTGAAGTCAGGAAATGAATTCTACGAACAGACTTTTCTGACACGCGTCCCCTTTCGTCTTTATATACAAGATTCACAATATTCTTTGCCTAAAGAAAAAGAAAAAAACTAATTAAAAAATTGAAATAATAAAAAGAAATAAGTAGAAAGGAGAAATTAAGTAATTTAAAAAAACGGGAAGATTTAGATAAGTTCAAGAACATAATTACTTTTTGAAAGGCTTCCCTTCCCCGACTTTACTTCCTCACGTTTAACCTGCTTTCATTTCATGATTCAAAATTTTAGATTTATAAATTTTTTCCCCTGCTTTCCGAAAAAAAAAAAAAAAAAAAAAATAGGTCATATTTTATTGAACTTGTTTGTCAAAATTATCCCCTCACAAAATCAAAGAATCAAGACCCTTGTTTTTTTCTTGGTTCGCCTTAGCACACCTCTTGGTCTCGTGCGGGAGTGCCCTTAAAAAAAATTGTTTTAAAAAAAGTGACGATTTGTTAACTTTGTGCTGACGATGGAGTAAGCCGAAACCGGTATACTTTATGTATATATTTTGTGGAATTAGACAATATAAAAGTTAAACAAGTTCTTTATTTTTATTTACTTTAAGTTCTCTGACAAGCACTTTTCCATTTCCAAGCAACAGTGCGCTTCAGGATCATGTTCTATTGATACAGTAATTTATCCAAGAATGTTTTTTTCAGGTATATCTTTCATTTTAAGTCTCCCATGGAATTAATTAAATATTATTCTGATTTTTTCAGATTAAGCTAAGTTTAAGTTAAGGAATGTAATTGCCAAGCGAAGGAAGTCAGATCTATACAGAGCCGGCCGACATTTATGTATGTACTTGACCTGCACGCGTAAAAATGGTAGAATTCATTTCATATTTGAAACTAGCAGTAATACCCGGCGTTGCCCGGGGAACTTTGACTTTTCTCCCAATATCTCCTATAAGGCTATTCAGTTCCTCGACAGTACATTCATGATGTTATAATTTTCAATTATTCATACGGAATAAGGCTTATAGTCCTTCAACTGTAATAACGCTAGCCTTGGAGCTAAAACTAATTTATTCAAAAAGATTTCTCATTAATCGTTGCAATGTTTTTGGAGTTACAAAGATTGCGTGAGTGGATGCTGGGATGGACCAGGAGTTGATTAAAAAATAGACTTTAACCTTCCGGTAGATAAAACTTATCTATTCAAAAAGATTCCTCATTAATCATTGCAATGGTTTTTCAGTTACAAAGATTGCGTAGGTGGATGCTGGGATGGACCAGATATTGAGGTACTAATACGCCTATAACCTTGCACAGACGATGACGAACAAATTTAAAAAAAAATTAATCAAATCCCTCAAGCCGTTCGTGAGTTATAGCGGTACAACGCACAGACATTTTCAGCTTTATATATAATATATATCATAATATGATTAAAAACATTATTCAAAAATCGAAAAATAACAGGTTTTTGAGAATGGGCATCAAAAAGAAGAGGCGGATTAGAGGGGGCTTAACTCCATTTTTCCTAGGCAAATCCAAAATTGTATAAGAACGACTACTACAAAATTGTCAACTGAATTGGCCAATGGGAAACCTATAAGCTATTAAAACAAAACTATTAACGCAGAAACATCAGAGCAGAGGAAATACTAGCTGGTGTGCCCGGCCCGCCGTTTCTCAACACACAAAAGCAAGCAGGGCGTCCGTAGCACAGAACATACATAAATAATCAATGGAACAAATGAATAAATAAAATAATAATTTAATGTTGCCTTTATTATTTTAAATTCATGAAATAAAATGTATTCTTTGCAATCACGGATTAACACAAGTGCGTATCTGATGGGATCGAGGCCAGAGATCTGCGGATCCCTTAGTTCGGTTATTTATTGTTTTAAATAGAAGTAATTCAATGTGTTTGTGACGTACTTCCGCAAAACAAATTCACCGTTTGGGTTAAAAATCCATAGTTGACGTGCTTAGGGGCTTTTGAATCCTCATATTAAAGTTTTGTTTCGATACATTCAGTCATTAGAATTTTTGAGTCAAGCACCCCTCCTCTGATCCTCCTTCTTCCCTTCTACCGATTTAGCTGAAAATCAATAGGTGTCGTCCTGATGGGGTTCTGGATACACATATAATAAAATTTCGAGATGATATATTCATTCTATCAGGAATTATCGTGTTCACAAACACACACTCAACCTCGAATTTCTGACAGATTACATAACTTCCCCGATACTTCGTATAGCTAGGAAATTAAAAGAAAAATAAGCGGGTTAAAAAATAGGTATATCCTAAGAGTCTGGTATTTCTAATTACTCAAATTTTCTATTTTCTCTTCGTCGAATATGCCAAAGCAACAACATCTATCAATGTAGATACTAACCAAGCAAACATTAATATATCTCGGCCTATACTTGGACACGACACTTACATGGCACACCCACATCTCAGCAAAACTAACACAACCATACCAAAGACTCTCACAACTTTATCCACTCATTAACCGCAACACTCCACTCCGCCCAACTTGCATCAAAATCGTGTACGAGAAATTACAATAATTTCAGAACTAAACCCTCCGCATAGGTCGCAACGCACCGTGTTTCATGTGAGGCAGTATAATTCATAAAGAGCTGGACATAGCTCCCATGGACACCATCCTGCGCTCTCACTGAGACGTTCCTCCAGAACCTGCCCCTCAGCCCTGGAGCTGTCCACTTCAATATTGGACAGCCCAACGCACATCGCCGACTGCGACCCAGACTCCCACAGGAAATGTTAGCCCCATAATCAGTTATTATAGTTTTATTTATCATTATTATTATTTTTATTATTATTATTTATTTTTGTATTTCATTTTGTCATTCTTGTGAAAGGCACTAGAATGCCGGGCCAAATAAATTATTTTTTTCTTCTTTTCTATCAATAAAAATAATATTTTTTATAAAATGATTTTATAAATGATTTTTCCATTGAAAAAAAAAAAAAAAAAATTATTATAAAACTTTGTTTTTTAATGTTTTTTCTCCTCAAGAGCCTTTTCCAGTTATTTTAAAAGAAGAAACTACTGAAGCAAAAAGAGGTTATTTCATACAGTTGTAAAATAAAACGTTAAACCTTGAATGGGATAAATAGTGGAATGGGTTGTATTTTAAAAGATCTATCTATGTAGGATGAAGAAGAGAGGAGTATACAGAGGCTGTAATGAGTTTCTTTAACGACCCTCTCAAGAGGTACTCCAATGTACCTACCTATCTTCACAAGTCTTAACGAACAAAAACCTAGCTACTTCAGGCAAGGAACCAATTTGACAGAAACAAGAGGAAAAGTACATTCAAATTCAACAAAATTAAAATTATTACTTATATTCATTTCTTGTTACATGTGGCCATTACAAGACTTTCTTATACCAACCAAGCTTACAGAACACTCTCTTTTTCCCTTCTCAAAGTTATTTCATACTTTTTACTGGGTATAAGAATGTCTACTCTCAAGATAACGCTGTACATAGAGAAAAAATGAAATGATTTTGAGAGGGGGAGGGAGAGAGAGAGAGTGATTTGTAAGCGTTGTTGGTATAAGAAAATACTATAATGCCCACGTCACATATATTTTCCATGATTTTTATAATTTAAAAAAAAAAAAAAAAAAAAAAAAAAAAAAACATACTTTAAAGTTCTTTAAATCAAGGGAACGACCAAAAATATGTGTTTCAAAACTACATTTCAATTTCGTCATGTATCTCGAAAACCGTACGACCTGTAAAAAATCGTATTTTATATAAAATATTTATTTTAGTTTTCTCTACAACCATTACTTGAAAAGATTTTTGATTAGGTCATAAACATAAACGGAATCTCGTATAATGTACTTAGGGGCCTTTCACACCGAAGATGCAAGACGCAAGATGCATGCATCCTGGAGGCAGGAGGCATGTGCGTCCTGCATCTTCATGAAAAGCCTTTCACACCAAAGATGCACGTGCCTCTTGCACCTTCTGTTCAGTTCTTTATTTCTGTTTGGAAGATTGTGAGTTTGAAAGATGAATAATCAATCATCCGACTCTTCAGACGACGAAATTATAATTCTGGCTTGTGTAGTCAGAAGAAGACGAAGACAAAGAAGCAATCGTTTATGGCAGCATCCCTACTGGACTAATACTGGAGAGCATAGCCCTGCTATTGAGTCTCAGCAATTACTGAACCATCCAGTAAAGTTTCAGGTGTATTATAAAATGGAGATTCCGACTTTTAACAAGTTGTTGGATCTCATGGAGCCGTCGGGATACAAATTATCGGTTGTGTGTATCTGCGAAAGAAAGACTACTGATATTTCTGAGGTCACGTTGAAGTTCTCTGTGTGTGGTAACATAGTTGAAGGGTGGATGGAAGTTTCGTACTCGGAACACAACATCTAATCGAAGTCTGAAATGAAACTGAAAAGAAACTGTGCGAGTCAAGCACACATACAACGATGTGAATCACAGAGTCGGGTGAGTCAGGGGTGGGTCGGACGGGGCGAGATGGAAGGGGCGAGTATGCAAGACCAGCATAACAAAGACGCACGCTGAAATCTCCAGCCGGCTGGTACCCGAGAGGCAAGTGCGTCTTGCGTCCTGGCTGCAAGACGCACTTGCATCTTCGGTGTGAAACCTCTCATTCAATTACATGGTCCAGTGTTCTAGGATGCATGCATCTTGCGTCTTGCATCTTCGGTGTGAAAGGGGCCTTAGATCACGGGTAAAGTGGTCTCAATTTTCGTTTAATTTTGTAATTTTGGCCAAAATCTAATCAGACCTAATGGTACCGGTGATTCATTGACTTTTTCTTCATGCTCTTGAGCGCCCATATCAATTTGTACAATATATAAATACTTTTGTTACAAGTTTACATAGTTTACCGTTTCTTCTTCAATACAATAAACTGTTTTCGTAAAAATTTAAACAAAGTTTAAACACGTAAAAGATGACATGGGAAGCAAAGCTTTAATGAAAACAGCACTGGCAGTGGCTTAGTGTCGGGGGAATTCTACCAAGGACGGGGATAATCTCCTGAGGAGTGTAGGAATCTCGTGCCAGCAACAGCCACTTGTATGTTACTTCAGTTGAGTTTGTGTTAACTTGTCTTCTTATCTCGGGGTTCAGATGGGTCAACGTTCTACAAATATACCAGTTTGCATGGAAATGGGCATATTATGGGTGAAATTGTGTACACATACACGTAATAGTTTGTTTTTAGTGACTCGTGCCCGGGCTTTAACTACCAGGGCGTATCACCTACCTACCAGTAGCTCTGGTGGTCATGCGATTCTATTGTGGAAGTTCAAAATCTTGCCTATCATATTCTATATTCCACATGATGACCTAATAAATTATCTTGCCGATTTTCATCATAGTCTCGAATTATATGTAGATTAAAATATATATATATATATATATATATATATGAATAAAATGAATGAAAATAATTTTTCATGTGATATTAAGGATGTTTTTGGACCAGATTTCTCATAGAAATAAAAAAACGTCTTCCGTTTTATTTTCAACCATAACCTGTTTTCAACGCAACTGCGTCATCATCGGTGAGTCTAATGAAACACCACACTGTACAGGTGGGATGTGCCATAGATGATGACGCAGATGCGTTGAAAATTGGTTCTGGTTGGAAATAAAACAGTGGGAAGACAACTTCTTTTATTTCTATGGGAAAATATAAATTGTATTCTGGGACTGAGGTCCCCTAAGTATAAATACATACAGAATCAAAAATAAAAGAAACAATAAAATAAAATATCAGTCTCATAAAAAATAAAAATAAATAAATGAAATAAACAAGAAAAAATAAACAAAAATAAATGTATTTATATAATTATATAGAAGAAAAGGAAATAAATTAAAAATAGATAGAGCAGAATACATTATTGATTGACCATAAAAAATAGGGAAGGATACCCAGATTAGGTTGAGATTAAATCAAATTAAGAAAAACTGTTAAAAATAAAGGGCTAATTGAAAATAAGTAGGGTAAAGGCACTAATAGTAGACACTATAGCAGTATTATTCGCGTTTATTATTTTTTTGTAGGTAATATGTACTGAAAGTTTCATTCCAAATGTTTAATTCTATCTATGTTCTTATTCATAACATAGAAATGGTTTGAAAATTGAGAATTTCACTACATTAATTTATTTATAATTATAAAATCAAAGACATGTTTTTTTCCAGTAGTAGAAATGAGAAAACCAGAAGTTGACAGCTCCCAGAACCAATAGTAGACACTGATCATAAAGGCCAGTTTTAAATCAAAGATTTTTATTTAGGTATAAAATAACTTTATTAAAACTCTAAAATAACATCAATAATTGAACAAGATTATAATAATAATAAAATATAAAGAAAAAAACTAACATTTAATCACGTCATCCACAGATAGGGAATCTGGAAACTGAACTCTTTGTTTAACTTTACCAAAAACGAGAGGTTTAGGTATTTTGGAAATGATTTGTTTTTCAACTATCTCACTACATTTTTCATCCCACAGAAACACTGTTTTAAATCGATTGCATGGGCTCAATGGAAGTACAGACAATCTGCTTTGCTCACTCACTTTAATAATTTTACACGCTCGTTTCACTATTTTCATTTTTCCTTTAACGGGTGGCATTTTGTCCCTGTGTAACATGTACTAAATTAATATATCTTTGCAAAAATGGAAACAAAAAAGCAATATCAAAGCAATCAAAAGTACGTAGCTATGTGATTTTCCAGTTGGTTCAGATATTGGGTGTCTACTAACAACAACTAATAAAATAAGGGATTCGCATTTCAATAGACCCCTCAGAATCGGGTAGGCACTAACCTAAAAGAAATGGATATAAGTACCTAGGTAGATATGCATCCTAGTCTGATCAATGAAAATATCTTCAATCTGCTAAAACAGCGTTTCTCCAGTAGTAGACACAGCCAGACCCCGTAGTAGACACCCCCTGTCGTCTACTGGGTCTAGTCGTCAGAAAGCTTAGCGCTCACTTCCATTGTGTGTTTCATTGTAAGACTAATTCAACCGCATTCAAAACGAATTTAAGAAGTTGTTTCCAATAGTAGACACATGTGTCTACTATTGGAAAACCATTGATCTCATGAACTAGAAGTAGACACTATCATTTGTTATGTCATATCGCTTTTAAAATGCAATAACAAGCAACTAATTTTCATCTAGTAAACCAACATAACCACTTAACCACAAAAACATTTGAAATCCCCTAAAAGGAAGCAGAGGACATATAATAGAATCACCTTACCTTCTAATGGTACTTCACTGCCACGGAAGAAGATAGCAGACTGCTCAGTGTACTCACTTATCAAAATGGCATGACAACCACGGCCTATGTGATATTGGCAGGAAATTTCCCTCATCAACAGCTCAGATCTTAAGCTTGATTTTGCCTCCGATTTTTGAATCTTCCCTTGGAACAAACTCTTATTTTTTAGAGTTCAAGTTCAACATGTCTACTACTGGCACATTGTCTACTACTGGTGCCTTTACCCTAGGTAATAGAAAAATTGAATGAATAAAAAATAAAAAAATAAAATAGATTCAGATAATATTATCGTTGTTGACGAGCGGGAAAATTTCTGTTTCTGTAAATTAAAAATGGTTGACGACCAGATAGCTCGTTCTCTGTCTTAGTTGTAGAACATGAGGACGTTAAACAAAAAAAATAAATAAAACATAATATACAGTCTACTCCCTATTTTCCGAGGACGGATTGCGGCTTAACTAACAATTTTTAAATGCAGATAGATGAATGGATAAAATAATTTCACACAAATAAAGAAAGTCCTCAGCAAAATGTATAAAATTACCATTACAATAAATGAAAGAATGGTGTAATTATCGGATGAAGATTAGCGAGCCCATACTTTACATCTCACAGGAAGAAGAGAATGCGTGGGGAGAAAAAAGTGGGAGTAAGTCTTTATTAATGAATATTTCTGGATTGTAAGTCGTTCTCCTCATAAGTTAACCTCATTAACCTATATTTCTATAGAACAATAACTTTGTTTACTGAGGGCTCCGGTAGTTCAGAGGTACGAGCCTGTGCGATATCAGGTACTTGTTAAAGATCCCCTACCTAAGATAACTAAACCTGACTAGACAAAATTAAGGACTCCGAATGTAGAGCCGGGCTCATGTCTAACAGAGCGAGGAAGGAGCGCACTGGTAATAGGCGATATGACCTCGTAGTTAAAGCTAGGGCATGAGTCATAATAACTAACTCCATGTACCCTTCCCCATCATTATCCCGGTTAATCGAGAGTAGATGTATTTTCGTATGATTGTATGTGCAAACGATAGGTCATGTTATACAAAAGCCTTGACCGATACATTATGGTCTACTTTCGCATAACAGAGAGAGAGAAAGTGATATGGAATGTCCTGAAGATTATGTCAACTGGAAGAAATGAACTTCGGTATGAAACCTATTTGTTTGTTGAACCTGGAGAAAACCCATACTCCAGGACCGCTGTGTCCTCGAAAGGAAAGAATAAATGGTTTACAGCCTTCCCCTGGTTGGTTCTTTTATACGGTCGAGTTGCCTGGTCTGAGAAAGGTTTTCTGAGAGGATTCTAAAAGGCCAATATCTCATTCTGTAGATATGGAACAAGGTAAAGTTTCCTCGAGATGGTACTCCGAGTAGCAATAAAAAAACATTCTGTCGATGAAGTTGGGGCTTGGTTAAAGGTCAAGGTTAGATTGTAACATCATTCAACTAGCGACTAATAGGTTTCAACAATGAATCTGATTGGACGAAAGGTGATGAGGGTTGAGTCTACCAGTTCATGAAGATGGCCAACAGATAGCAGCAGCCGGTTCCATATGGTCTCTTCGCCATAAATCGCGATAGCAATTAATAACTTTAATTGTCTTCTGAAATAATCCACTAAAACTTAAGTAAATCATCGATACAATATCACTCCCCTCATCATGATATATTTTTAGGGGTCTTTTAAGCATGATATATATATTCGCTCTGTCCACGCTGGTAGAGGTACAGTCACAATAAAAATTAAATGGTGGAGTCCCCGGGGCATTACACTCTTAATTCACTTCGCAATCAATAGTTCAAGGGCTTATTTTGATACGTTATGTCTCTCAATGAACTGAATATAATTGTTCCCACTTCGATTTAGTACCAATTCGAATCGCTTAACAGCGCAGATCTAAATGTTTTGCCTATTATTCAATTAACAATAGGTTTATTTTCAAGACATTTAAAAAAAACGCCAAGTGCGCATTAATGTTTCAGGGATATGAGGAAATTCAGTAATTACCGGATGAGTAGTTAGCAGCACTGCTTATAAAGGATTGGCTTTTGTGACTCATGCCCAGGCTTTAACTGTGAGGTTACAATGCCTACTAATAGAGTGCTCTTTCGTCGCTTTGGTGGACATGACCCCACTTAAAAAAGGTTTTTTATCTTCCAAACAAGGGCCTCGGCCGGGTTTATGTCATCATATTTATAGTTTTATTCGATTTGTTTTTTAATTTGTTGTTGAACAAGTTCATTTATGATAAAATACATATTTAAAGCAATAAAAAAAAAATGAAAATGCACTTTCGACGAAATGATTTAAGACGAATTTACGCTTTTCTTTTTTTTTTAGATGAATTCACCTAGACTAGACCCCTTCTGAAACAGAAACATCTCAGTGAAATGTCTCCATAACCTATGGCCTCCAGTTGACAGACCTAACAGTTGAGTTTTCTCTCTGATTCACTCCAGTCACTCCTCCTTACTTCCCGCTTTATTGCCCACAACAGAGAATGAATTAAAGTCCAAACAGAGATGAAACGCATCTGTCTTCTGTTGAAAAATTGAACCGCTTCTTTCATATTTCACCATTAAGTAGCCCAGACCTAGGCTCCTAATGAAAAGTAGTGCCAGTCTCTCTACTAAATCTTCCTACCTAAAAGGAAAAGCACATTTTAAGTTGTTTTTTTTTCTAAAGAAATAAAAACATTTTAAGTTTTTGGGCTACTTTCCTTTCAAAGAGAAATCTTAAGGAAGAAATTCTTCTTGAAAGGTTTTGTCTTATTCTTCTTAAAAACTTGAAGTAGAAATTTTTGCTCTTGAAGAGTAAAAAAAAAGTCATCCGAGATTCAAAGGCAATATACTTCCTCAGGACGAATTAATCAACTTTCAATCAAAAATTCAACTAAAACTTATTTATGTTAGAAGAAACCCTCTATGCGGAAACGGAATTTTTATTCTCATTGTTCAAAAAGAATAAATTGACCACTATATAAACCACCATACAAATACATAGCACACAACAGCTGATGAATCGACACCAACCTAAACTGGTAGTTGACTTGTACTCATGCCCCTCTCCTTAGCGTTTCATGTTTGATTTTTTATGTCGATTCGGATTCACTAGTCTCACTAAAGAAGTTTCACTTCAATAATCCAAGTTTAAGAGCAAAAGAGTGAACAAAATACGGGATGGTCTTTAATAATAGACAACCAATTATAATTAAAAAGCGAACAAAAACTCTAAACATCAAACAAGTGGGACGGCACACATATGCTATGTAGTTGGATGCATCGTTACTGGCAGTCAACTGCAACCAGGGTTAATTACTGGAACCTCATTTCAACGTTATACGTTTTCTAGAAGAGGAAAAAATATTCCAGTTTCAATTCTAAGTAGAAAACATTAGCAACACAACATGTGACACGACAAGGTAGTACCTATCAAATTTTATTTGAGGCAAATCTTACAATATTCAATTTTACATTATGCCCTAACATGCATTTAAATAAAGATTTACAATAGCGATTGGTACATCATAAAACTGGCAAGAGTGCGATGGAGTGGTCAAGTGCAAAGGGAGAGGGAGTAGTGAGCTAGCCTACTGAGCTCAAGATTGCAGTTCGAATCCCGGCCGAGGGCCCTTAAATTTTCTTATCTGGAAGGTGAAAAAAATTTGAGCACGCTGTCCTTCCGATGGAACGTTAAGAGATGGTGCCGAGTGTGTGCGATGTTAGGTACCCGTTACAGACCATATAATAAACCTAGGTAAGCAAAACACAGTACAGTCGTCCACCGGAGCGACGAAAGAGTGCTCTGGTAGTAGCCGATATGACCTCCGATGTTAAAGCTCATGCATGGGTCATGTGCAGAGGAAATCTGATTTAGGTTATTAGATCTGGAGGGAAGCACCAGGCGAGGAAGACCAAGGAAGAGATGGTTGGACGCGAGACCGACTAGAGAAGTGGAGGACACTCACACTGCATAGATGCGTACAGATATATATTTAATGTATCGTTTACTACACTACTTAATTTCTCAGGGCCTTCTTACAAAACTAACTTCGAATAAATTAATAAAGTTGTTGCACTCAAAACCAATGAACCTAGAGCAAAAAATGAATAGATAGCTTCTGAATCATACTAAATTTTGTGTCAATACATGTATTACATAGGCTGTAACTAGGGTTTTTGAATCGAGCCCACCTCCTCTGAGCCCCCTTCCCTTCGGCCGATTTCGCAAGAATTAATAGGTACCCCCTTATGGAGTCTGGTGACACTCGCAAAATTCGTGTCGATAAAAGACACATTCTTCCTATCGTGAGTTATCGTATTCACACACAAATTAACATTTCAACCGAGGTTATCATTATTTTCTAATGGATATCATTGAGTGTATCAAATAAAAGGTAATAATAATGAGTATAATCAGAATATATCTTTTGTACATTTTTAGTTGAAATGGCAGCATGAGAGGGGAAAACGTAGGTTTTTGACCCCTCCCCCCTCTTACACCCCTTCTCTTCAGCGGATCCTGCGGAAAAATAACAAGTATCGTCCTTATAAGCGTTTGAATTTACATATGAAATTTTGTGTCGATACATTGACTACAATCCGAGTTTTTGTGTTGTGAGATCCCCTATTCCCCTCTCCCCCTTGGTTGATTTGAATGAAAATATATAGTTGTAATCCTTATGGAATTCTGTATACACATATAAAATTTCGTGTCGATACATTAATTGAAATAACTAAACTATTTAATTCGTACTTCCCAAATGTACAACTTAATCCATAAAACAGCTGACTGACTCAATCCACTCTTCCTAGACTTATGTAGAAGTTCTAAACTGTGGCAAATTCCATGAATTAGTGAGATTTAACAATGTTCTAGAATCAATCAGAAGGTCTAAAAATGAAAAGTTGATCTAAAACCGTTTTTTTAGATGAATAACAAAATTTAAATAACTTAAAACGAACGGAACAGGTTATTTGAATGAAAATAAACAGATGACCATATGAGTAAACTCAATAAATCGATCAGCAAGGTCAAATATTAAAGATAGATAACAAAACTTGTCCCGGGCCATTCTAGATCAATTATGAAAATATGAAATGACTTACTGACAAACATAAGTGATTCAATTTGTTACAATATAAAACCTTAATAAACTAGGTTAGGTTAGGGTTTATGACTCTGCCCGGGGTCTTTCGTACCTCTGGTGGACATGAGCCGGACTCTACTGTGGGAGTCCTAAATTTTATTTTAAAAGCCTCGGGATCATCGCTTAACGTCCCATCGGAAGGAAGGCTTTTTAAGTTTATTTTACCTCCCAGATAAAATAAACTAAGGGCCTCGGTCGGGTTTCGAACCCACGTTCTTGAGCTCAGAAGACAAGCATGTATACCACTGAGCTACCGGCGCCCTCAACTATATTTATTCTGTACAGTTCGCACCCAGCAAATTTGTCTTAGTGTATTTACAACTAACCTGACAATGGTGTAATGCCGAAACTGGTACTATTTGTATAACATTTTCCATGGAATAGGCAACATTTCAAAAAATATTTTTCATTTATTTATTTATTACAAGTTTCCACAATATGTCCCGGTTTCTCAACTTAGGAAATTGAGAATACAATATATTCATGGTAGTAAATGAATTAGTGTTTTTTGGTCTTATGAACAATGCATATTGGCCATGAAAATACCCAATGAAAACAATAACACTAGAAAAGTTAAATAGGTATATATATTTAAAGAATAAAAATACAGAAATAATTATATATATATAGAAAATTAAAGATAAAATAAAAGTAATGGATAAGAAATAATAAAATAAATTAATAATCACTAAATAAAATGTACGAGTTACAGTAAGTTAACA
This sequence comes from Aradus depressus, assembly GCA_963662175.1. NCBI lineage: Eukaryota > Metazoa > Arthropoda > Insecta > Hemiptera > Aradidae > Aradus > Aradus depressus. Next base: position 27,286,501 of record OY759214.1, read on the forward strand.
GCCATGTTTTTCTTTTGACAAAGGTTGACATTGGAGGAATGAAACACCAGAAGTGTGAAATTGCATTCTACAATTGCACCATTACATAATTCGCCAGGTCCAAGCCAGAAATGAACTAGAGCGGCTCCGAATGTAAATGCAGGCGATACTATCTGAAACTAGACTTCTCAAATAGCTTAAATAACGACTCAGTTCTAATTAAATGAGTTAATTAAACCTCGGAGAAACTGTAGATAGGGCCTCGACAGTGGAACAGTTGCAATTTAAAAGAGGAATTTATGAAAGTAGTGCTGTTGGTTGGTTGGTTTGTGGAGTTCCATGTCTTGTTTCTTTGAGAATTTATCATGATCATATTTTTTAATATATATATTATAAATCATGTTTATAGTTTGCTGTGCCTGTGACGGCTTATACGAAGAGAAAAGGCCTTCAGCCTTCAGAGAACCCGTAGAATGATCGTATTTCATACAAAATGTTTCTTACAGTTTTTGCTACAACTCTCATTTGAAAAGATTTCTCATTAGGATATTAATATAAGCGGTATCTTGTAAAATGTACTTAGGCCCTAAAGTATAGACAGATTGGGAGGGTTGGTGTATACACCTAGGGACCTAAGCATCCAATGCTGTTATCCCTTCCCTGTTAGCTCTACTATGCGAGTCCTACATTTTTCCTATCCAGTTTTAATCACCTAAAGGGTCTTGTAATAAATCTTCTTCCGTTGGATCATCGATTAAAGGACGGCGTACTCAAGGTTTTTACCCCCCAGATAAAAAAAAAAACCTGGGCCATAGCGACGATTTCGAGCTCCGTAGGCTAGCATGGGCACCCTTAGCCTCTGAGCTAAGGGTGCCCTGGGTCTGAAGTTAGTCAGTTTTATTGTTCGTGCGATTTCGGTCAAAATCGAAATCAAATCTAAGTTAGCACATGTGGCATCGTGGACACCTAACCCGCCAGAACAGATACGCCGGAACACGTAAATATTTACAAAAATCAAGTCAACTCGTCCACCATGTTCTTTCAGGTTGATTTAGGTGTGCTAACACAGTTAGTCCAAACGTTTTGAGATCCGAGCAAGTCGATAGGAAAAACATTCATTAAGTACACTCAACCAAAATTACTGATCCAAAATATTTGATTTCAGTGGAACCAGGGGAAAGGATAGTCACTAACATACCCGATACTAAAGGTAATACTAATATTAGAAGAGATGTTGAAATAAACCATCTGGGGGGATTATCCATGAAATACTGTGTGGTAGGACAGCTGTGATGGGCGTCTTATGTCTGGAAGCAGACGACAGGGGCATGGGTAGACGTTAGATAGACCCCCAAGGTCGAATATCAACCTCTATTTTTGGTACAGCTACCGTGTGACAGATTCACTACACTGCTTAGGCGTTGAGAGAAATCTCTTTCGGAGGAAGGTTCGGATCTTTTATCATACCCAAAAATGAATGCCCCTCTTTTTCATTTAACTGATTTAGGACACAAAGTGCACTACTGAGGTGCTCGTTGCAAGGGAACTGCACTAACAACTTGAAATAAATAAAACTTCAAAAAATAGTTAATAGTCGGTGTATCACCGGCAAGGTACCTCTCAATCGGGAATTAATCAACTATTCGCTCTGAAACAAACTTACTGCTTTGGCGAGAAGTCAAAAGATGTCTTACCCAACGACTTCTGAATCCTTCTAGTTACTCGCATACAAATATACTGACAATATCTAGGGGGTGAGAGAGGGCCTTTATAAAATATTTTAAACATACATATTTTAAAACAACACAAAGTAATAATATTAAGTATAAGAATAATTAATTAATTAAAATAGTTTCAGTAATAATATTACTTAGAGGTAGAAATAATTTTAATTACCTAGAGATAGGAATAATTTTAATCTATACTTTATTTCGTGTTGATATATTCGCTTCATCGACAATTATTAAGGTTGATGAGTTGACCCCCCCCCCCCCCCCCCCCCCCCGAATTTTGTTTAACGATATTCTATTTCTACCCCGAAAGGAGTCACTTTCACTTTCGCAGATACATTATGTACATTTAAAAGGTAATTTTTCACTTTACAAGTAATGCGTGAAGAAAACAAATGATCTGATTATGAGTGAAATTAGAAAAAAGAAACAGTCGACAAGAAAAACATATTCAAATAGAAAGGGAAATCTAATACCGTTGAGTATGTACTTGAATTAATCGCATTTATATCATTCAGCATAATCCTGCTAAAACGAAGACTCGCATATCTGTGAAATTATCCCTACTCACAGTAATTATTATTGATTCTAGCTTAAAATAATAAACCTAATTTTAAACCATAATTATCCTACTTGGATAAACCAGATTTCGTTAACAGTTTGGGAGGACCGGGGACAACCGTACCATTGTTCAATTATTACTTTCGAAATACGTCCTTGTAGTACAATTTAATTATAATTATAATTATTAAACAATATCTAAAAAAGCCCATTAAAGTTGCATGTTCTTTCCTTGTGAAAGAAATTTTTTGATTAAATTGTTGTTCCTTATTTATTGCTCTATTTTATTACTATTGTTATTGATATTACTATTATTTTATATTTCCTACTTATCAGTCATATTATTTATGATTTTTCACTTAATTTTATTTATTATATATCTTTTCTTGGTACAATTGCTAATATACTCGAAGTACCCAGTCTCCCCAATACACACTATAGTCTGTACATAGACATTTTAAGACCCACTTTTCATATAAATGTCCACCCAAAAATGTCTAAAAGGAATCCTCAAGAATAATCCGATGAGCCCCTATTATCCTAGTTTTAGCCCCCTTTGTACTTCACCACAAAGACCCACTTAGGGGGAACATACATTATCCCCAAATTTGAGCCATATCGTGCACTTTGTGATGGGAAGATGAAATTTTGGTCAAAATTATTTCTACTTTTAATGTCAACGGAACTTCCATTCAAAAATAAATTATGAGAAGCATGCAATGTAAATATATAGTATGAAATAAATAAAACATTACTTTTTGAATATTGGCTTTTCCACAAAAAGTGCATACGTAAATTACCTGTTACTGTTTTTTTCCTAACATGTTAAAACGAATACTAAAGATAAAATTATATTAAATTCTAACAAGATGAACTAATTTTTATGAGATATCCGTGAAATTAGGTTGAATATTAATAAATCCGTAGTATCAGATAGGTATAGTCAAGTTCCACGTGCAACGCCGGGTAATACAGCTGGTATAACTAATAAAAATGACCTTAGTCTGAAGGAAACAACATTACTTACATTTTAAAGAGGCAATTCAAATCATTTTACAAGAAAACTGGATCAAATGTACACTGAAAGCAACCATTTACATCTTAACTTACTAAGTGTCTCTCAAATTTCTGGTATATACGATTCTGAAGTGAAAACATTCCATGAGTTTTTATTGGTCAGAATTGAGCTAAACTGGAACTCCCTGGAACGTCTACAAGTGATTACTTGATCTAAAACAATCTTTTATCAACATTAAAATACGTTTAAAATAACAAGAAAACTACTTACAAACACAAAACGAACGAGACAGGTTTTTTGAATGAATGTAAAGAGATTGATGTTAGTTACTGTGACCCATGTCCGGGCTTTAACTACGAAGTTCATATTGCCTACTACCAGAGCGCTCTTTCGTCACTCTGGTGGGCATAGGGCCCAACTAAATTTTGCTAACCCTAAATTGTTATTCACCTAGGATAGGGGTGTTTAACGAGTATCTGACATCGTACAGGTTCGGGTCCGTCGCTTAACGTTCCACCCCAAGGACGGTGTGCTCAAGGTTTTCTCACCTCCCAGATGCAAAAAAAAAAAAAAAAAAAAAAAAAAACTATGAGCCTCGGCCGGATTTTGAACTTGCGATCTCAAACTCAGAAAATATAAGTAAACTCGAGTGAATGAACTGGAATATCAAGGTTACAAAATATAAGTTGTCCTGGTTCATTCTAGATCAACAATGAATACATGAAATGACCTATTGAGAAACATAAATGATACAGTTCGTACTAGCATTTTCACACAGATTAACTTCGGAGCCAAGTTGTCTCTGGGAACATTCAACTGTTCGTAATGTCTCCAAAAAGTTGGAAGTTGAACTAGACAATTACAAGACCACAGACTGTGTAGTATTCAGGGGCCGCAACACGACTCGGAAACTTTAACTGAAAATCCAATGTGGCAAGCCGGGTGAATCTTAATTTGTTTTTTTTATCCTAGGTTTCCTTTTTTTGTTGCTAATCCTTGCACTGTTTTTTTACATTAACATGATATTTTGTTTGTTTTTTACTTTAACTATAATCTAAATAATCCGACCGGCTTTGGGGGTAACCGTGGACTTAGTTATTTTTACGAAAGGAGGCAATGCATAACATTAAAGGAAGCTTATTGCACTGAAACTAGCTTCCTATGATCTCAGGAAATGTATAACATTTTTTTTGTCTTTAATAAATAACAGAATATCTTGTATATATATAAATATAATATCTTTAATAATATATAAATATAATCAACCTAATAAATTACAATAGCTTTTACCGACCCCCATTCATAATGATATACGTCATACAATATATTGTTAAATCCTTACTGGCAGAGCAGCTAAAATGTTAGGAATAATTATGACATTCCTATAACAGCTATTATTTAAATTCCCTTATATATATGGTGGTGGGCTGGTGTTTTACACCTAGGGACCTAAGCATCCAATGATTTTATCCCTTCCCTGGAGGCTGGGCTTCCACCTTACTTTGTTATCTGTAGGTTCATACTACCTAAACCAAGTCCTTCATGAAGGACCCAGTCTCCCAGTTTCCTTAATGAACCTGAGAATGCTCCCATGATCCTATCTTCTAAAGTCCTCCTCTGTGATTACATCTTTGCCAAAGATGTGCAATCTCGTCTGCGCATATCCCGAGAATATACCCTGGACGTGTGCCGCTGTCTTGTCTTCTCCACAACTGTCATAGGTGGGACTGTCCTTGACTCCTACAGTGTGTAGGTATCTATTGAACGGACCGTGTCCTGTGAGAACTCCAGTTAGTTGCCGAAGCTCGTTCCTTTTGAGGTTCCGCATCCCATCCTTCAACACCTTGGACTCCCCTCCCAGGAACATCTTCGACTGTCTGCATGGGGTTTTTCTCTCCACGACTGCTCCAAAAGGTCTCTAGTTCACTTTTTAATCCGGGTTCGGCAGGTCTCCCGAGATATTCCTAATACTGGCTCTGGTCCCATATTTTTACTATTGCTAGTGAGGGCGCCGGTAGCTCAGTGGTACACGTGCTTGATTACTTAGTTCAAGATCGCGGATTCGGAACCTGTTAGTTTATTTTATCTGGGAGGGACTCACGTGGAAATCATTCCATTCCGGCACTACTGGGTATATGTTGGCGTCAGCAGTTGTCTCTGTTTGATTGTAAAGGGTAATGCTGAGTGACTTTCTTACAGCCAACGTCATAACGTCAGGATGAAATGATTTTAAGCGGGAGGAAGGGGAGGGAGAGTGATTGAACAAAAGTAGTTGGTAAAAACCTGGCCACATCACATATATTTTATTTACTATGAGAAATATTTAGGTATAACGTGGGTAGTGATGATATAAAGTGTTTACTTGGTGGTCGTTTACCATTTTCAAAGTTACCATAGAGTAACCAAGAAAAATTTATCTTGTGAGGCCATTTATTCTACCGCCCCTGAATTGGTTATGTTATGCCTTCCCGCCTTGCAGCTCTATTTTATATTACTTCCTTTCAAAATTGGACCACCTTCAAATAAAAGTCTAATTTTCTTTTCAGTTTTTTTTTTTTTTTTTTCAGTAGGGACCATGTATATAATAATAATAAAAAATTGAAATTGTGTTTTCGTTTTCCACTTTCCCAGCTATATGTCTTTCTCCAAGCTAGGTATGGGGTAACATCTCAGCACTGCAACGAAAACATGGTCAAACTTTAAACGCTTAACCCTTCGATACAGTAGCGTTATCTAAATTTCGCTGTTTCAAGGTTGATAAGCTATACAAAATATAGTGCAAGTTATGAATAGTGACAGTTGAAGTAGTATGCAAATAATGAATACATAGTGACAGTTGACGTAGTATGTTGCTACTGAGTCCCTTTAACTTCCCTAGCTATACAAAACATAGTGCAAGTTATGAATAGTGACAGTTGACGTAGTATGCAAATAATGAATACATAGTGACTGGTGGCATGTTTTCCGATACCCTGATCCCAAAAATGAAAACATAAATTCCGATGAAAAATCAACATCGAATTTACGACAGGTTACATAACTCGCACTATACTTTGCATAGCTAGGGACGTAAAACGGGCACGGTAGCAGCGTAATACTACGCCAACTGTCACTATTCATTATTTGCATCCTACGTCAACTGTCACTATTCAAAACCTCATAAGGACGATATATTGACTTTCAGCCAAATTAGCCGAAAAAAAGTGAGGATTATGGGAGGTTTAACTCAAAAACTCTCGATGTACGCTCTTCCTCCAAAAACGATAGACTGTTTGTTCCGAAAATCAATATATGACGGTTCTGAGTCCTCATACTAAATGTAGTCTCGATACATGGCACTAAATCAATGTGGAGGTACTGCAATCTCCTAATAAAGTATCGAAAAACTATTAAATTTGAAACAAAATTTAGGATGTGGATTTAAAGTCCGTTTATAAGTCAAATATTGCGAGCGAAAACTTAATTGAATTCGTTCTGGGGAAGTATGTTGCCGGTGATTCACCGACAACATTTTTCACTACTTTCCATTAATCTAAAAAGATAACAAAATTCGAAGAAAAAAAATAAATTACAGTTTGGACCAAATTTCAGCCAAATACCGCTATCCTCTCAACACGACAAACTCAATGGTAAATACTCGTACATGAATACTAACCATAGAAGGAAGTGCAACCCGATTATTGATCGGGTGAACTAAGGCTTCAGTTGGTGCACCAGAAGGGTTTGCTATCTACATAGCACATCTGATTGGTTCCGGGGAATCAATAGCTTTTTAAAATAATTAAAAATGTCTTCCAAGAAGTGACAATAGTTTCTGGATATATTTTACTTTGTGAACCCATTGTCAACCAGGGGGGTCGTTACGGTTCAGAGAAACTATCATTAAACTAAAATAAAACAAAAACCAAGGTCACTCAAGCAAACCTTTATTTCTTCTTAAACAGAGAATAATAACACTAAGTGACTTGAAATCAGGGGTTCTGCCAAGGCTTACCATCTACAGTGTATTCAATCCTTCCAATCCAAAATCTTTCGTCAATAGCCAATGCTCCTTATTACGTGTTCAATATATTTGTTCACACTGATCTTAAAGTACCTTTTGTCACCGAAGTTGCTAAATCCAAGTATAAGAAAAATATTTTCTTCTCTTAGTTCCCACAATAATCCTCTAGTCCCTTCTGCCACACTTCCCTACCGACGCTTAAGCGTCATTGGCCTAGAGACCTTCTTAGCAGCGGCAGTGACAGTGATCAGTTACAAATAAGTAGTAGAGTAACTCAGTCACTAGCGAATAACGACGTTTTACTGTATATAGTTAGTTATTTTGACTCATGCTCGGGCTTTTAAATTCGAGGTCACATCACCTAGTACCAGAGCGCTCTTCTGTCACTCACTCACACGTGAACCCGACTCTACTGTGGGAGTCCTAAATTTATCCGACCCTAAATTTTTATTCGCCTATGGTAAGAAGTCTTTAACGAGTACCTGATATCGAACAGGCTCGGAACCATCGCTAAACGTCCCACCGAAGGACGGCGTGCTCAAGATTGTTTCACCTCGCAGATAAAAAGGGTTTCGAACCCGCGATCTGATCAGGCCACAAAAATATAATTTATCTATTTATACTCAGTTGATATAAAATCAATGTCAACTCACAATGAAATGGGCATTATCCACAAACAACAACTTGTGATGCTTTGAACTAACACAAAGGAAGTTTGTGGATTGAACGGAGCCCCAGGAGCCACACCTGTCAATTTCCTCCCTTTGTCAACCTGTTCTCCATACTACCTGTTATTAAAACGTTCTATTTCCTCTTTCAGATCGCTACATGAGTTTTAACATTGTAACAACCATTCAACAAACATAACGTGTATATGGGAAGTTACACGATCCGTCAGAAATACTATGTTTAGTTTTCATTGAATTTTCATGTTGTCCGAACCTTCCTTTCAAAATTCTCCAAAAAAAAAAAGTCGTCAGTGAATCACCGGCAATGCACTTCACCAGACAAATTAATCAATTAACTTTTCGCTTTCCTTCAAAACCAGTCGACCATTTACGCATTCAATAATTGAAAGTCTCTTCCCAATCCCCCTTCCTGTATGTGATGAATGTATCGACACGAAATTTTTTTATGTGTTTACAAATCCTCATAAGCACCACACCTATTAATTTTTAGCCAAATCAACCAAAGGGAAGGGGGTTCAGCGGGAGGCTTGACGCGAAAACTAACAACTGCCGATGTAATGAATGTATCGACATAAGATTTAGTATGAGGATTTAGAAGCCACTATATAAGTCAAATATGAGAGTTTTACTACAAACGGTAGATTGGCTTTGGAAGGAGAGCGAAAAAGTTATTGATTAATTCTTGCTGGGGAAGTACATAACGTAGGGTTAAACATATGATTATAAAGATTAATTTTGTCAAAAGAGACTAGTATAATCCTTTCAGCTTATAATTTTAATTAGATTAATAAGAGTATTTCAAGTTGAACAAAATTAACTCTGAGGACTATGAGTTTTGAATTTTGTTTAGTAATTAATACGAAGTAAGCACACAGTATGCCAATTAAGTACATAGAAATGTGAGCAAACCCAGAAAGATTAGTATGCTAAACTAAGTATTTTTAGTATATTAATACTAGTATGTATTATTAATATACTAATACTAAGTGTCTATAATCTACATACTTACTAATTGTGACAAAAAAATACAGAGATGACACTTACCTGAAAAAAATAAAAGAAAAATAAATTAAAACATGAAAATAAAAGAATTAAATGGATTATAATTAATTTAACATTCATGGTGTGCTGAATAAATCTATCGTCGGAGCTCTTTGAACATTAATAACAATAATAATATTTATTTACGTTAAACCAAAACATGATAAAAGAATAACAAAATTATAATAAAAAAAACATGGAAGAATAAACCAAAAAATAAAATAAAATAGTAAATAATAAAAAATAATAATTAAACAAAACTCGGCCAAAAAAAAAAATCAAGCAAAATGAAAGTTATGTATCAAATAAATAATGTTTTTAGATATGAAACAGGATTGTTTTATTATAATTACTTTATTCTTTTTGAACAATGAGAATAGAGGGTTTTCCTCTAACATAAACATTTTTAGTTCTAGTTTCATTTTTACTACTCCAGGTATTCGAAGTATAGGGGAAGTCATGTAACCGGTCAAACATTCAATGCGGAGTTTTCAACGGAATTTCATGTTTTCCGATCTCTAGATTCCAAATATCGTGTCCCGAGACGCCAAAATAACAATTTATAAAACAGTCCTGAGACCGGTCGTCACATATGCGAGTGAAACCTGGGTCCTGACTAGGAGGGACGAAGTCTTACTCAATATGTGGGAGAGGAAGATATTGAGAAAGATATACGGCCCTACTCCAGAGGGGGATAGATGGAGGATACGGACCAATGGGGAGCTGAGGGACCTGTACAAGAGCCCGGACCTGGTGGCCTTAGTGAAGCAGGGACGGCTCCGATGGCTGGGGCATTTACAGAGGATGCAACCAGATAGATTGCCGAGGAGTATACTGGAGGGACACCCGGGAGGACAAAGAAGAAGAGGTAGACCCCGCTTACGTTGGCTGGAGGACGTGGAGGACGACCTCAGAACGATGGGTGTGAGAAGATGTTCATTTTCACCTCTCTTCAGCTCTCTTATCACTCTCAGTCTGCCTCCACTGCTATTCAGAGGCTAGACGAATCCAAAGGTACGAGGGACCACCCGCGCCCCCACTCCCATGACCTCCTCCACCTCAATTTTAGTTGTAAGAATGAGGACAGTACCATACAGGGATGTCCCAGGGAGTCTCGGAGCAGAACAGTTGTTTTCATTATTTTCTGAATAGTTTTCTTATTTTGTTTACCTTATCGTTGTTCATTTATTGTATTTTATTAAATTACTTATACCTTAATGTTGTATTATTATTTTGTATATACTTTATCTATATTATTATTTTCTTGTTCTCCTCTCTTATTATTTTGTATACATGCATTATAGTGTAGTAAACAAATTTACCTAGGTTACTGGTAGCCGATTGTAAATAAACAAATTAAGTTTAAAAATGGCTAATATGCATCGACCATAAGACCAAAAAAAAGTATTTTAAAAAATGTCTCAATTAACAAACACACCGATTTAAAAGCGATATAAAATTCTTTGATACCCCAATCGATCGATATGCTTATGCTTTACAAGAGAAGAATGATAACTGAAATCAAGTTGGTTACATCTTTTCGAAAAGCTCAATTTTTTCTGGGGTATTATTACTGAACTCCATTGGTCCGGAGTTCCTCAACATCTGATTACCTGTCTTCTTACAGAACCTTTGAGGTGTTCAATAGGTTCAACCATGCGTGGAGAAAGGGTCATGGCAGGACAACAACCTACCTATACCATATTCTTCACGTTTATCAATTTTGTTTTAATACTTTTAAGAATTAAAAATAAAGAATTAAACATTAAATAAAATAATTAATGATCAAAGACAGAGCTTCGGCAACTAAGATCTGAGGGAAGCCCATGGTGGAAGGGTGTCAGGTGTGTTCATCTCAGGAGTGTTCTAAAGCTATGTGTAACGTACACCACTAGTTCCATCCTCTTTTCTCGTTTTCCCTTCCACAGGCGTACACTTTCTATTTTGATTGGGGGGAGGGGGCCGTTGGTACTACCCCAGCACGAATTAATCAACAAAAATTTTGCTCTACCCCCAAAACCATTCGACCGTATGGGCTAAAAATCAATAGTTGACTTCTGAATCCTCATACTAAATTTTGAGTCGACACATTTCAATAGGTGTCCTTAAAAGGTTCTGGATAAACATACAAAATTTCCTGTCGATATATTCATTCTATCGTGCGTTATCGTGTTCACAGACATACAACATATAAAGACATACACATTTCTTTTTGGAATTAGGGATCGGAAAAACATGAAACTCCGATGGAAATACAACATCAAATTTCTGATCGATTCATAACTTCCCCTATACTTCGTAAAGTTGGGGAATTAGTGATGTTTGTGTTTCATGAGTTTTAGTTCAACCATTTGTGTGAAAATAGTAATTTACTTGTAAACATTGATTCTGACATGAACATTTTTTGACGGGACACACCACCGCCTACTCATAAAAATGCAACATTTCTCATCCCCACTACTTTTCCGCCACTTAACTCATCCCAATCATGGACAGACATTAACAAAAAAAAAGAAAGTTAAAAAAGTAAACGGTGAATCACCGTTGTACAACCTACTTCCCCAGAACGAATAAATCAATTAACGATTTGTTCCTCCTCCAAAACCAGTCGACCGATATAGTGGAAATACTAATAAATAAAATTAAAAAGATAAAGAAGAGAGATTAAAGATAAAATAAAGCACTTTTTTATTGAACACTTATATTGTCTAATTCTACATACATATACATAAATGTGCACCGGTTTCGGCTTACGCCATCGTCAGCACAAGTTTCAACAATAATGGAGATATGAGCTAGGCAGAAATATTTATATTAACTTAACGAGTACCTGAGGTAGAAAAGGTCCTCAACCCTAGGGGGTGGAAATCCTTTTTCAAACAGTATTGACCAACTGTGGATATATTTGAAAACGAGAAAATAACAAGAAACCAAAATAAAATAAAATATAACAAGTTTTATGAAATCAATATAACATGAATTAGCAGGATATAGTTACTTATGTCTGAGTAGAAGAATATTTGATCTACGTTAATACTGACAACAATGCTTGTTAACTAAAATAAAACTGAAAAGAAAAAATTCTATGAAATCAATGTAACATAGATGTACACTGTAGCTATTACATGTCTCAATAGAAGAAATTTACAACTCAGTTAATATAAATATGTCTGCCTAGCTCAAATCTCTATTATTGTTGAACCTGGTGCTGACGATGGCGTAAGACGAAACCGGTACACATTTATGTATATGTAGGTGGAATTAGACAATATAAGGTTCAATAAAAAACTGTTTTATTTATCATCGTTTTAAGTTTATTTAATAATCAATAGTTGACTTATGTAGTGGCTTCTAAATCCTTATACTAAATTTTGTGTCGATAAATTCATTACATCGGCAGTTACTAAAGTTTTTGAGCTAAGCCCCCTCCCCTGAATCACCTTCTTCCCTTTGGCCCATATTGCTCAAAATTAACGTGTGATGACCTCATGGGTTTTTGGCAATGAATATGAAATTTCATGTCGATACATTCATAATATCGGCAGTTATTGGGGTTTCTGATCTAAGCCCCCTCTGATCTCCTTTTACCTTCAACCGACTTCGCTGAAAATTAATAAAGATCCTTATGGGTTTTTTTATTATATTTCATGTTTCGATACATTTATTATATAAGCAGTTATTAGTTTTACAGTTAAACCCGGAGTCGTCCATAAGAGGTACTGGATACACATATAAAATGTCGTGTCGATACATTTATTCTATCGAGAGTTATCGTGTTCACAAACCCACAACCACACAGGTTTGGAATCAGTGTGTCGAAAAAATGATGAAATGATCAAATTCCAGTGAATACTCAACATCGAATTTCTGACCGAATATATAACTTCGTATAGATGGGGAAGAAAAATGAAAAAGTAATTTTAGGAGCTCCAACAGAGAGATTATTGCCCATTAATCAAGAGATGTTGAAATGAAGCGACCATTTTCCTTCCAATAGCCACTTATTTGCTCCCTCCGGTCCAGTCAGGTCAAGTCACGTCTTACTATTACAATTCCACGTCTACATCTCAGGATTTACCACGGTGTTTACCTCAGCCTCGGTCTACCTCCGCACTGCGGCAATCACAAACACATCTAACCTACTTTTCGGGGTAGAGAACGATCCTGACTAAATTGGTCATCCTAATTTGAAGCGTAAATTTCGGTGTTCCCCTCACTAAAAATTCAAAATTAAACTTTGTTTTTTGTTAACCTTTAACTATTGCAGAACTCAAGACTACAGTTATTCAACTTCCATAGCTATAAAAAGTATAAGGAAAGTTATCCAATCAGTCAAAATGCAGATGTTGAATTTTCACCGGAATGTTATGTTTTCCGAACCCCTGATACGTTTCAATACGAATTTATATGGAATAATATGTCCTCATCTCACTATCTACAAAAGTGTCGCTCATAATTTCAAATGATCAAAATGCACGATTAAATTAAAAAGCAATGTTGCAGCAATTTCGAGTTTACAAATCTAGAAAAGAGCAACGTCTACAGAGCTCATACTTTCTGCCCGAGTTGGCAGTACACAAGAGCGTTGAAACAAACAAAACGAATGTAAACAATATATTTGTTGGTTTTTAAAATGAAAAATAGACATTTGTACTGATATACAAGGAGATAAATTGTGTTTGTGAATTTGAGGTAATATCGAAAACTATTAATCGTTAAGGATTAATTCTTTCACCGCTGGGAAGCTCATTTTTTCTGGTGGACAATATATTCATCTTCACGCGGGAGAAACAGCCGTCCGGGCGCCATTTACTGCATAGGCTCTATAAACCATTAAGATATATCAACATGGTATATGAAGGAAGTGTTGGCAATTAAAAGTTATATAAAAAAAAGCCGGTGAATCACTGGCAATATACTAACTTAGAACGAATAAATCAATTAAAGCTTCGCTCCCCCTCCAAAACCAGTCGACCGTTTGCGCTAATACATAAAGTTGACTTATATTAGGGCTCCTAAAACCACATACGAAATTTTGTGCCGATAAATTCATTATTAGAGTTTTGAATTGCGCCCTCTCCCCTGAACCCCCATTCCTTCAGCCTACATCGTTAAAATTTGACAGGCTATGTCCTCATTGGATTATGACGATACTTTAAATATGAAATTTCATGTTGATACATTCATTACATTTGGCAGTTATTAGGGTTTTTGAGTTGAGCCGCCTCGGACCCCCTTCCCCTTTCGCAGATTTCGCTGAAAATCGATAGGTGTTGTCCTCATGGGGTTTTGGTCACACATATAAAATTTAGTGTCGCCTCTCCCCCTAATCCCTCCATCCCTTTGGTCGATTTGGCTGAAAAACATTAGATGCCATCTTTGGGGCCTTCTCGATTCACTAGCACCCTTTAAAAAAAGCCCTGTTCAAATATTGAGCATGTGGGGGATCTCCAAAGCTTGAACGGGACAGGGGTTGTAAAAAATAGCACGTTCACGGTTGATTTTTGAGATTAGCTACAAAACTAAAAACATATATATGATGTAGGTAACGTGGGAGAGGGGTGGAAAGCGCTGCTAATAAGGGTTTCAAGTTTTGAAATGAACACATGAGTAAACATCGTTTTGAAGGACTTACGTAGGCCGTAAAGGAACAAAAATGTATATTTATTCTCAGGGGGATGGTAGTTGCGAGTGAAGCCGGGTAATCTCCTAGTCAAAAATACATAAACTGTAAACTTTCATATTTTATTATTTATTTTTTTCAATTTTCAGCGTGTTTTGGAGAAAGTATGTCAGCTGAATTCGAAAGCTATCGTGCATCCTCACGTACATCCTCTATCCTTAGGCGGCTTTACATCAATACGTTCGTGAGACCAATAAACTCTAGTCCAAATAAAAATATGATACAAAAAAAAGGCATACATTTTATCACTCTTTTTCTATATAAAAAAAAGTTGTCGTTTAATCACCGGGTATGTACTTCCCCAGCAAAAATTCATCATTTATGTTTTCGCTTTCTCACTAAAGACAATCGACCGTTTGAGCTAAAATTCAATACCTGAAAGTGGTTTCTGAATCCTTTACTAAGTTTACAAAGCTAGAAAAGGGCACCGTCTACAGAGCTCATACTTTCTGCTTTTCTCATATTTTCTATCTTCTAAAATATTAATAAAACTTTTATTTCATTTTTTTTTTTCTATTCCAAGAATAAAAAATGATAAATTCTTATGGAAGATATTACAAAAAAAAAAAGGCATGATACAGTTCAGGTTATTTATGGATTCAATAAAAATGACTGCAGTATGTACTGTAATATATGTGTTTTCCGCAGTATTGACCACTAAGATACACAGTAGCAAAGAAATATGGAGGTCACGTTAGAATACAAGTCGCTGGAGACTTCACTTCCGACATGAAACTCAACCAAAACGAAAAACTCCCCGCCCGGGATTAAAGTAGAGAAAAATGGAGCATGGTTTCTCTACCGTCAAATTGTAGGAGGGAAAAAAAATCGTCGGTGAATCACCGCCAATGTAATTCCTCAGCATGATTTTCTCCAGATATTGGTTTCCACTCTCCTTCCAAATCAATGTTTTACTTATGAACTCCAGAATCATCATACTACATTTTAGTCACTATAATAACTAAAAAAAACAAGAAATAAGTAAAAAAAAATGGAATAAAATAAATTGTTTAATAAATTATATTGTCTTTCAAATGCTTGTAGAAGTACATTCCTATTGGTACTGCGGGTACATAAAGAAAGCGAGTGTTTAGCAAGCAATAAGTTAAGCCTCCCTCTATAATCCCATCTCTTTGGCTGATTTAGCTGAAAATCAATAGGTGTCGTACTTCTGAATGTATATATAAAATTTTGTGTCGATTTATCTTTCTCGACACACGGACACAGAGAATTGTAGGTCGCGTATTCGATCAATTAATCCATTAACCTTAATCCGTAAAAATTACCTCATGCTCATGGCTTTCTAGCTAAAACCTTTATTTTTGTATTGGGCAATTTTGTTAAACAAACCTTAACTGGGGAAACAATGGAAAGTATGTTAAATAAACAACATAGATCTGGCAGTAGTATGCATATTGTGCACTAGACTGCAACCCATGTATCATACCCGTTGTAGACAAAAACAATACTAGGATGTTTGCATGCATCCTACCTCAACTTAACTGGCAACTATTGATTTAGTAATCAGGAGCTTAGTTACTTGAACAGACAGAATGAATAATGACGTTCCCTATCTCTCCCTTTACTTACTACATTTAATTTATTACAATGTAGAAGGAATTCGAGGTTCTGTCGTGTAAATGAAAAATTCAAAAACTGGCCAACCTTTCGAAAACTATTTATTTCCTTCCTCAGGGCCTACAGAATACAAACAAACAAACAAATTGGTCATTATGGACAATATAACCAAATACTTAATAATAATGTGAAGAAGAGATGGAAACAATTTTTTTAACATAAATGAAAGAGAGAAAAATAATAATAATAATAATAATAAATAAATAATAAAAATAAATACACATTTTTAAAGATGATTTAGATGCTCGGAGACGACAACTCATCTATTGAAGCTGTCCTAAACACGATGAAAACAACACACCTCATAGATCTAATTTAATCGAGTTAAAGGCGTCAAAAATCTTTGTCATTGGACGCCGATAAATAAAAACTATTCTATTCTATTCTCCATTTTTAAAGTATTTATTTTTATTATTTATTTATTTGTTATTATTATTTTTTTTTTCTCTTTCATTTATGTTAAAAAAAATGTTTCCATCTTTTCTTCACATTATTATTAAGTATCTGGTTATATTGTTTAATATTTTTTTTAAATACATTTAAAGCTATATAAGGACGACACCTATTAATTTTCATCGAAATCAGCAGAAGGGGAGGGGGGTCAGAGGAATCCCATTTAGAGGAGGAATGAGGAATCCCATGTGTCAGGTGTATCGACACAAAATGTAGTATGAGGAACGAGAAGCCACTATGTAAGTCAAATATAGAGTTTTAGCCTAAACGGTCGATTGGCTTTGAAGCGAGTGCGAAGACATAATTGATTAATTTGTGCTATTCACCAATAATTTTTTTTTTTTCCTTTTAGGGATCAGTTTGGAAAATGCGAAATTACAGTGAAACCTCAGCAATTCTATAACTTGCCGTATACTTGGCATACCTGGTGAGGTAGCAATAAAAGACAGAGATGCAGTGTTGAGGTTAGAAGGGTCGTGACTAGCTGCTGAATGTGAAACGCTCACGTCTCAGATGACGTATCAGGTTGACTGTGTGGGAGGTTCATAGTGCTCTCACATTCTGTTTGTCAGTTGCTCCTCGTCACAATCACTTATCAACTTCAACAAATTACACTACTGTATCCTCTTTTGTATACTTTTATTTATTTAGCCAGCTATTAAACAGAGTATAAATGTAAGTTATGTAATTTGTCAGGAATTTGATGAATTTTTACAGGAGTTTCATGTATTCAGACCGCCGATTCCAAAAATAAACAAGCAGGTTCTCGGATGTGTGTGTTTCGCTTCTCTGCGCCCTAAACCAAAGGAAATTTTTGGGCCGTGTATTAGGACTCTAAAAGTGGCATTTGTAGTGCGGCCCTTGAGGTCCACACGGCAAACTTCCCAGCATGATATGAATATCAATAAGGCAACGAAACATCTCTTTATTCATTTAGTAGTGTTGAGAGCATACATTTATGCAAAAGGCCCCCCACAACCCCCTTCCTGTTAGGAATTTTGAGACGTCTCACACAATATTTTTCAATTGGTTTTAAAAATACTACATATAAAATTTCATGACATTCCGACCATCCGTTGATGAGCTAGACCTATTTTTATGCGATTCATTCTCTTATTCGATATTAATATTGGTTATTTATTATTTTTTCTAATATTATGTTATTTGATAACATCTCTGAGAATTTCTAATATTTCAAAGTATCGATTACCACCAGAACAAATTAGATCGGATAAATCTTTTTAAAGAAATCCTAACAACCACTTCTTTCGCAGTATTTTTGTTTAAACAAGAAAAAAAACGGCTGGACCGAATTTCATAAAATTTCTCTCGGATCATATTGATGTTGATACGCTTCGAATGGCATCAGAGCGGAGTCGATATCATTTTTTATTCGTGCAGGAAAAAACGTACGTACATACACACTTCTTTTCAAAAATAGTGTTAAAATACTGTAGTGACCTTGAAACATTAAAATATAAGGTGACGGTTAATTCCTTCCATTAGACTGATTTCGCGGAAAATAAATAGGTGCTATCCCTATGGAGTTTTTTAATTTAAATATAAAATTTCATGTCGATACATTCATTACAACGGCAGTATATAAAGTTAAGCTTCCCCCTAATCCCCCATCATCCCCTTTGGCCGATTTGACTGAAAAATAGGGGTCGTCCTTAGACGATTGGAGACACATATAACATTTCGTGCGATACACTCATTCTATAGTTATCGTGTTCTCTGACAAACACAGGCAGACTTTTTTTTTTTTTTTAATTTTTGAAATCAGGAGGTCGGAAAACATCAAATTCCGCATCGAATTTCGGAGGTATTACATAACTTCCCCTATACGTCGAATGGCTGGGGAATTGAACTGTAATACTAAAAATTGGTAGGATCTGCCTCATACTAAAAAGAGTATTAGTTTTGAAGCAGTTAAATTTTCAATAGACTTGCTCACATCAAAATGGCAGTAAAACCCTGGAGTTCGTAAATTGAACATAAAATCCCTCTCAAGAACTAAGTACTAAATGTCCAAAATTCCTAGATCTAAAAGAAAATGAAACTTCTGGCTCCAACTTTAAAAGAGAAATCGAGGTAATCCTTTAACAACCGGAATTTACATATGAAATTTTATGCCAATGCATTCATTACATTAGTTCCCCCCCTCAAATAATTCCCATCCCTGATTTGGAACAAACACACTTTTTTTTTTTTTCATTTTTATAATCAGGGAATCATGAAATTCCAGGGGAAACTGAATTTCTGATCGATAACATAACTTTCCATAGCTGAGGAAGTTAAAAAGCTTGACTTTGAACAAACATCCAATAGAATGAATATATCCACAAAAAATTTTATGTTTATCGAGTCGATGTAATGTGTAACAAATGCATCAACACAAAATTTAGAATAATTATTCACAAATCCCTGAGTAATAAGACTCCTATTGATTTTAAACCAAATGCGGTCAATTGTTTTCAGAGGAAGAGCGATAACTTAATTGATTTATTCGCGCTAAGTAGTAGTACTGAACTACCACACTTCAAGTTCGTGAATAACAGTATTCGAACATCGAAAATTATATAGTTTAATACTGCTTCTAATCTGTCGATATTATAATTATACACATAATATGTATATTATATACACACACAGAGGGTGCCGGTAGCTCAGTGGTATGCGTGCTTGCCTTCTGAGCTCAAGATCGTTTGTTCAAAACCCGACCGAGGTCCTTAGTTTATTTTATCTGGGAGGTAAAATAAACTTAAGCACGCCGTCCTTCGGATGGGACGTTAAGCGATGGTCACGAGCCTGTACGATGTCAGGTACTCGTTAAAGACCCCTACCGTAGGTGGTTAAAAATTTAGGGTAGGCAAAATTTAGGACTCCCACAGTAGAATCAGGCTCATGTCCACCAGATGGACGAAAGAGCGCTCTGATAGTAGGCGATATGACCTCATAGTTAAAGCCCGGGCATGAGTCATAAAACCTAACCTATATATATACATATATATCGATTTTTTTATGGTTGTATAAAAGAAAAGATATGCAATGAGGTGAAAATAGGAGGACACACTGAAAAATTTCCAAGTTTACAAACTACTAACAATGTAGACAGAGAGAGAGACTAAGCTGAGAGCTGTTGAGTCGAGAGGTAACACAGCGGTAAGACCGAAGAAAACAACCGAGAAAATCGGAGGGTGGAGAGTGGAAGAGGGAGCCCCGTGTCTCGCTTTCCCTATTTCCAGTGACTTAACTTGAAAATATGTCAGTGTTAACATGGCATCATCCAAAACCAGGGTTAACCAAGTTATTTGCACTCGTGGCTGGCGTTACGACTTAAGCAGCGCAAGGCATTACGTTTTCAAAGAATTTTATTTATTTGTCTACATCAATGTTATCTCCTTCAAAATAGTCCCCATTAGACATTATACACTTATGCCAGCGCTTCTTCCAATCCCCGAAACACTTCTGGAACTCTCAGCGATGCGCTTTTAATCTCATCTATGTTTGTGAAACAACGGCCCTTTAAGAGGAGCCATGTCTGGTGAATATGGAGGCTGGGGCATCATTACAGTGTTGTTTTTGGCCAAAAATTCAGGAACAAGCAATGAAGTTTGAGCAGGTGCATTATCGTGGTTTCAAAAGCCATGAATTGTTTTGCCACAAATCTGGGCGTTTTTTTCGGATTGCTTCACGCAAACGGCGTTGCACTTGTAGGTAGAACTCCTTATTCATCGTTTGAAATTGTGGCAAGAACTCATGGTGCACTATGCCGTTAAAATTGAAAAACACAGTGAGCATAACCTTCAGATTCGACCGCACTTGTCGAGCTTTTATACCACTCGTAAACTCTAGTTTTACTCATAGCAGACCTACCAAAAGCAATATTTAACATTTCTAAAACTTTTGTAAACAAATAAATAATCACCGATCGTACCAAAACACATGTCACCTCTTTGACAGCTGACAGCAGAGTAAACATCCGGTTTGGCTAACAATGTACAGATACTTTTCAGACATGTTTACCAACACAACAACGAAAAAATCGCGCAAATCGGAGCAATACAACTCGCGAAATAACAAAATTCCCGTTAGTTTTTGAACACACCTCATACATTACACCGACAGTTATTAGAATTTTTCGGTTGGTCAGAAATTCTATGTTGAGTATTCACCGGAACTTCATGTTTTCTGACCCTCTGATTGAAAAAACAAAAAATTCTGTATGTTTGTGAACACGCAATGAATGCATCAAAATGAAATTTTAGATTTCAATTCAATATTCCATATGGAACACACCTTTCGAGTTTCCACAAAATTGGCCGAAGGGTGGGAGAAATCAGAGTAGAAGGCTCGGTTCAAAAACCCTAATAATTGCCAATGTACTGACACAAAATTTAGTATGAGGATTCAAAGTCAACTAGAGATTTTTAGCTCAAAGGATCAATTGGTTTTAGAGGTAGAGAGACAAGTCATTCTGGTGAAGTACAATGCCGGAGATTAAATTCGATGTTGGGTTTTCACGAATATTTCCTGTTTTCCGATCCTCGATTCCAAAAATGAAAAAAAAAAACTTCGGTATGTCTGTTTTCGTGTAAATCTGTGAACACGATAACTCCCGTTAGAATGTATGTATGACACAAAATGTTTTTTTTTCATCCAAATGAATTACCTCTATAATTCAAACCAAAATGAATTAAGGTTATTTGCAAGGGAGAAGTTTTAATGGAATGTATAATGCAGTAATGAATTAGGTTCATTTGCATATAAAATGAGTTTACCTAACATGCAAAACGCATAAGTGATTGAAGTCGCAAATAGATTGCGCTGCCCTTTGTTAAACAGTTCACAGATTAACCAAATATAGTGCTCGTATTATGTAGTTTATTTATTCAATTCATAGTTGTGGGTGGGTTCAAATAACACTGAACAACACCATACGCCCCGACAAAAACAGATTAATTCCTTAGTAAATTTACGGATTCATCTTCTCTTATCATAATTTGAATCAGAGAATATCGTTTATTTAGCAATTTCGGAATTCATCAGAATGAAATTCAACCTTTACAAATATAGGAGAAACAGTTGTGGGTCAATCGCCGATAAGGTACTTCCTCATTCATTCATCAATCAAGTTTTCGCTCTCCATCTAAAACTAATCGACCGTTGACTTACACAGAGACTTCTAATTCTCATACTAAATTTCGTATCGATACTAGGAATAAGCAATAATTAGGGTTTTTTGAGTTGAGCATCCCCTCTCTGTCCCCCCTTCCTTTCGACCCATTTTACAGAAAATTAATAGTTTTTAAATTTACACGGAAAATTTCGTGTCGATATCATTACATCAGGGATTGTTTTTAAATAAATATAAAAGATTGTTTTCCACTGGGGTATCAAACCGTTACTATAACTTTAACTTCCCCAGTTATGGAAAAATTTATGTAATCGGACAAAAATAAAATCCTGCCTACAGGTCTGAGAACACGACAACTCTTGATATAATGAATATATCGACAATAAATTCAGTCAAATAGGCCAACGGAAAGGTGGGAGGGGGAGATTAACACAAAAACCTCAATAACTGCCCAAGTAATGAATGTATCGACACGAAATTGTATATGAGGATCTAAAACCGTAAAGGGACGACATCTACCAGCCGAGTCGACCGGAAGGAAGGGGGATTAGAGGGGCTCAACTCAAAAACCCTAATAAACCCTTTCTGCGCTCTGTGTCGTTTTAGTGAGAAGCTAATAAAAAAAAAATAGAAACCCTAATAACATTTCTGTGCTCTGTGCCGTTATAGTGGGAAGCTAATAAAATAAATAAAAACCCTAATAACATTTTTGCGGAATGTATCGTTATAGTGGGAAGCTAATAAAATAAATAAAAACCCTAATAACATTTTTGTGGTCTGTGTCGTTATAGTGGGAAGCTAATACAATAAATAAAAACCCTAATAATATTTCTGTGCTCCGTGTCGATAAAATCGGATGGCGTAAGCCGAAACCGGTACACTATATGTATATATTTTTGTGGAATTAGACAATATAAAGTTATACAAGTTGTTAGTTTTTATTTATTTTATCATTTTACTGCAACTTCAATGTTAGCATTTCAAATATGCAAAAAAAACATTGCAATATGATGGCCTCCTAATTTGGTAGCCAACTATGTATTGCCTTATGTTAAACATCCAGTGAGAGAATCAGCAAACAATCAACCAGGTGAGTAGCCAATCACTCTAGCCACTTACCCGTCGACCTCAAACTTCATAATGTACAAAGGAAGGCAATTGATTCACCTGTAAAGGTCTCAATGGAGGTGATATTTGATGAATGAAAGGGAACTCGACTCACTGGGAGGGAATGGATTTGTGCCAGGGTTCCTGCGAAGGGCACTCCAGGGACCCATACAATATTACCTCAAACCACAACTCTAGATTAAAACGACCTTTACCAGGCCTTTTATCATGTGCCATGATGTAAAAATAAATACAAAAGACAAACCAAGGGTACTCATTTTGTTGAAGGGAAGGTAAAAATCGGCAGTTTATTATTACTTTAAGCAGAATACGAGTATATATCCAGGGTGTAACAAGTTGAAACGTTGATACTTAGAATCTGGTAGGAAATTTAATTTTGAACAAAGTGTACTATTAATATTAACATGGGTGCAAAAATCCTACTGTAAAAAATTAGAGACCAAAATCCTATAAAAACCATGTTTTTTTAAACACTTTGTATTTCGGGAAGATTAACAAAATCTAAAGAAGACTCAAATTACACAATGACCAAGAAACAGATTCCAAAAAAAAAAAAAAAACTAACCTTTTTGGTCATAGGATAAAAAGAAATTAGCCAAATATGGCGAGGAAAACTGACTGTAGTTCCACAATAATATTGTTTCGGCATTATTGTTTTTTAACATTTTTTTTTAAATATCGGTATTTTTAGATCTCCAGACGGAGTGGTCTCATTCCAACCTCCAACAACGTGCTGTACCTTGGGTTCTACTTAGCAGCAGACCAACGTGGAACCCCCACACAAGACTCAAAACTAAACAGCTGGTATGGTCTTTTAAGACTACAAGGATCAAAGTCAAAACTATCAGTTGAAAACAAACTTACAATTTAAACTATCACAAAACTATCATGCAACTTATATGGACATACAGACAAGAACAATGGGGCTCAGCCAAGAGCTCCAACATTAACAGAGTACAATATTTTCAGTCAAAAGACCTACGACAAATTGTCAATACTCCCTTTTATGTCACCAATAAAGACTTCAAGACCTAATCCAATTCCGCCTCAAGAAATTCCATTCTAAGTTTAATACCCATTCCAAACCTGTCGCTCAGCGCATGTCCTCTCAGTTCCATCCCGACAACCCTCCACGCCATGTTATCATTATTTTTGTTTCTTAATAATTCACTTCATATTATTATTCTTAATGGAATGTAAAGATATAACCATAAAGGATGTGTATTTTGTAAAAAAATCCCACTCCTTGCCATAAAGCTTGTATTCTTTAGTGCAATAAAAGTTAATCTTTATTTCCTATTTAGTTTGACCCGCATATAACGTTTGAATGGTCCATACCTGGTCTATACAGACAAAAGGTATGTTTAAATAAATTCGGATAAAAAGAATTGCACATACAAATACAATAATACAGAAATATCTGCATGGATTTGGAGAAGGCCCCATATAAATACGTCAACAGATGGACGTGACATCAATCTTACTGTCCAAACAGGCTCTCTCTCAAGAGGTGGCTCTCAGGAAGACCACCCTACTCAACATTCTCCCAACACTTCTTGAAAGGGTCACTTCACACGATAAACAGACAGACATCTTCCTGTACTTGTGTTTGACATTCCTCACATTGCCCAAACTTACTTTAACCAGGTTAGTAACTATTAGTTACATTATTTTAGAAATAGGTTGAAATTTTTAATGATTTTGAGGGCGGTGACTTTAGGATATGGAAAATTCTGATGACTTATGATCTACTGAATTTTTATAAAAACAGCTTTTAAAGAAATTAGGAATTATTATTGTGACTATAAATATAACTTGGCATTTTTTTATGAAGTAGCCATCAAATATATATAGTGTATAACAAGGAATGACAAGTTATAGACAATAGAATTCAAACGCGAGTGAGCTACAGACAAAAGGCACTGTTTTTTTTTTATAAAGATTTTAATTATACATGCCGAGAGAAAAGACTTATGTCATTTTAGGAATTAGTTATTAGTAGAATTTTTGTTAATAATTGATTTTTTAAATTTTTTTTCAAAATTTTTCTTTTATCTTTATAATGTAGGTTAAGTGTAATAAACTCATTTTTTGTCCTCGATTATATTCTATTTATTTTCCCTGACAACCAAATAAAAATATCTTTGGATTGGATAATTTCTACAGGAAGTGTGATAATATTAATGAATAAAAAACTTAAAAACAAGTCAAAAAATCCCACTTTATTTATATGAACACAATATATTTCACTCGTTAGAGCATTCTCAAGTGTACCGACAGATACAGAGTCTGTATCTGTCGGACTGAGGCCCTTAGTTTATTTTATCTGGGAGGTAAAATAAACTTAAGCACGCCGTCCTTCGGATGGGACGTTAAGCGATGGTCCCGAGCCTGTACGATGTCAGGTACTCGTTAAAGATCCCTACCCTAGATGAATAAAAATTTAGGGTAGGCAAAATTTAGGACTCCCACAGTAGAGTCGGGCTCATGTCCACCAGAGTGACGAAAGAGCACTCTGGTAGTAGGCGATATGACCTCGTTGTTAAAGCCCGGGCATGAGTCATAAAACCTAACCTAACCTAACCTAACCTGTATCTGTCGGTACACTTGAGAATGCTCTAACGAGTGAAATATATTGTGTTCATATAAATAAAGTGGGATTTTTTGACTTGTTTTTAAGTTTTTTATTCATTAGTATTCACAATGAACTTCCACAAGATCTCTGGCGAAAACATCTCTAATGTGATAATATTATTATTAATTTTTTTTATTATCACAATTCAAAGTTTAATTCAAAACTAGAAACACATATTAGCAACGCCTTCCCTCCCTTCTATAATAAATAGGTCAAATGATCATATGATCGAACATTGGAAATTTGATTTGCGACATTTTCGGCTTTATACATTAACCTCGGAAAGATATCCGTTATATAGCTTTTTTAAGTTGCGGCTCCTCCCCGCCACACAATAACTAGGGTTTGAACCGGGCTAATAAGCATGCTGCTATTCATCTAGGAAACGAAGGAATATGAAGAATCTGGTTCAAATCCTCCGCCAATCTTCTCATTCGAACACTATCATCAAATACTCTCCCTTCAAAGCCGGCCCGCAGACTAAAGCGAACATGGTAGCGTGACATTCTCGGGATGTAGCCGCACTGTCATTCTAAAATTCACGCACCCCAAGTGACGCAATGGCGGACTGAAGGCAACTACCGGCCGACCAACCCGTGGATATCGACGGTCGCCCCAGCCCGTCACACCGCTATTTCCTGCTCTCGCCAGGAGCCGACAAACTGGCTGAACACTGGGTAGCCGGTCTCCGTCATCAGCTGCCGCAAATCCAGTCCCAGGTATGATAAAGGTCCCGCGAATCAACTCCACCCTGACCTGGTCAACAGCGGGAAATCGAGAACTGCATGTTCTGCGGTCTCGATGCCCCCACTTGAACAGTTTGAGTTGTTTTCCCTTCTAAAGAAGAAGAGGTCGGAGTTAAAATCTTTGTGACCTGATAATATCTCGGACATCCCATGGTCAGGCTGTGCCCACGTCGACTCGAGGCGAACCTGGACGTCCGGAAAATATGCGTAAGTTGTTCGGTCATTAAAACTTCGTGACCAACCAATGTCGTTGCAATTTTCCCACTATTCGTTCCTGGGCAATGTCCTTGTAACGCATTGGTCTGGACTGTCCACGCGTCTCCTTTTTCAAGGTTAGTCGTAAGGGGCTCATGAAACATTTTCTTTTATAAAAAGTAAATATCATTTTATTCCTCATTCATATATATATATATATATATATATATATATATATATATACACTCAGAAAAAAAAAAAAAAAAAATCATAATTGCCTCACTGAACCCAGTCTGAGAGTCTGAGAAACCTTATAATAAAGTATTTCCCAGACCATAAAAAGGAAGCGAAACAGGATATTTTACTAAAGAGGGAAACATATATCAATGGATTCATGTCGTCTATATCCGTCAGATAGATGCACTGCCCTGAAGAATCGTTACTATAAATTCAACTCACTCGGTCACTGCTAGTTACCTATTCTTCTAATGAATGGACTAGTCCAAAATTATACCGAAGATTCAAAGATTATAAACATTTAGAAAGCACATATTCCATGGAAATTTGATGAAAAGGAATATCAGAGAGACAAGAGTGGACTTGTATGCATAAAAAATGACAAAATATTCCATACATATGATTGTAAAAATATCTGAAAAATGCAATAAAAGAAGCTGAAAAACTACCAAATATGACATAATAAAAAATTTTTGAAAATGGCCCAGAAGAAATATTTACTCAAACAAATAATACTAAATACTCATATTTATATTTAAAAAAAAAAATGAGCTGGCCTTGCGTTCAGCCGAACGAGCTATTACTTATTCATCCAAGTGGTTTTTCATGATAGAAAAGTAGGTCATTTCAGCCAAAAAGTAGGAATATTTAACACATTATCACAAATAACAGGTTATGTCCTCATTGGATTTTGGCTTTAAATATGAAATTTCATGTTGATACATTCATTACATCGGCAATTATTGGGGTTTATAGGTTGAGCGTTCCCTTTGATTCCCCTCTTCCCTTTTGCCGATTCCGCTGAAAATTAATTTTGAATTCATATGAAATTTGAAACAACAGCAGTTATTAGAGTTTTTGAGTTAAGCCTCTCCCCTAATCTCCCCTCCCCTTTGGTCGATTTGGCTGAAGATCAATAGACGTCGTCGTTAGAATGTTCTGGATTCCCATATAAAATGTTATATCGATACATTCAATCTATCGTGTTCACAGACACACAGAGAGATGAATTTTTTTTTCATATTTGGAATACTAGAGGTCGGAACACATAATAAAATTCCGTTGAAAACTCAGCATCGAATTTTTGACCGATCACATAACTTGCCCTATACTTCGTATAACTGGGGAAGTAAAAAGTTACAGTCCCTCTCACCTCATTACTCCTAAATAAATGTAGTTATCAGTTTATAACGACATTTTATGTTCATTTTCAGTTCAAAGAGCCACTGTTGAGAAACACAAAATCACGAGAGAATCAATTTTTTTTGACGACTGACAAACATTGCCGGTGTATAACCGATGATTTTTTTCTTATTAATTTTTGAAAGATGGAGTCGGAAAATATGAAATTCAAGTAAAAACATTGAATTGAATTGCTGTCCGATTAAATAATAGTATAAATTGTATGTAATTACATACCTCTACTATGGCTTGGGAAACAAAATGTATGCTCTATTACTCGGCAAAATCACTGTCATCTCCATGCATGTCAATTCATGGTAATGTAATGAAGAATAAGATGTTCTACATGGCAGTTTGACAGTCGCCAAGACTCAAATTGGTACGGAAGATGTGGAGTTTCCCAGTCAGCAGCCACAGCTAGTACTGCGTATCCAAGGGAGAAACACAATACTCCATTATAGTTATGTACATCTCATTAGCTACGTAGTATTAATCAAATTATCTCATTTTGCAGCTACAGATCCCTTTCATTCCTTTTATTTGACAATGATGGAAAATCTCTCTCTATCCTCCAATTCCTGAAATATTATTACCTCCATATTTCTTTTGAATTCATAACATGAAGCCATGGAGATATTAACTTTGAATCTCAAGTAAAATACATTATTTTTCTAGCTTTTTTTTTTTTCTTCTACTTCCCCAGTTATACAAAATATCGGGGAAGTAATGTAATGGATCAGAAATTCTATGTTGAGTTTTCACCGGTCTTTCTATATGTGTGTGTTTGTCTGTGAACACATTACCTACCTCCCAGAATGAATGTATCGACCCGAAATTTCATATGTTTATTCCGAACACGATTTTCAGCTCTAATAACTGCAGTTGTAATGAATGTATTGACACGAAATTTAATAACTGCAGTTGCAATGAATGTATTGACACGAAATTTAATAACTGCTGTTGTAATGAATGTATTGACACGAAATTTGATATGTAAATTCAAAACTACATAAGAAAAACATCTTTTATTTTTCAGCGCAATCGACCAAAGGGAATGAGAGGATCAGAAGAGAAGGGCTTATCTTTATGTAAGTCAACTATTGATTTTTAGCCCAAATGATCGATTGGTCTTGTAAGGACAACGCAAACTTAGTTGATTAAGTCGTGCTGGGGAAGTACATAGATTGCTGGTCATTCAGCGACTTTTTTTCATGTATACAATAACTCCAATTGAATCATCAATTCAAATGAATCATCTTTTAGTCATTGAAGCGAGAAAAATTCTCATAACTCATAAATTAACATTAATTAATCTTTACAGTAAAAAACTTCTTTAAAATGCATAAAGTGAATTAAGAACATCTAATGCATTCAGAAATTTTAATTTCCTTGCATAAATAAAGGTAGAAAAGGCGTCGGCGAATCACCGACAATGTACTTCCTCAACACTAATTACTTAACTAAATTTTCGCTCTTCTTCCAAAACCAATCGACGGGACTAAAAATTGACACCTAGAAATTTTTGAATCCCAAATGTTGTGTCCATATACATTTGTTACATCGACAGTTATTACGAGTTTCGAATGAAGCTCCCCTTGATTGAAAATCATTAACAAGGAGAGGATACGATGTCGGGATCACGGCTTTTAATCAAACTTTTTTTCGGATGTTCTAGGTCGAAAATAAGAAGACACGTGTCTCACCGTTCCAATGGGCCTTGGTTTGGTCGCAACGAAGTTTTGAAAATTTCATGAAAACATACTAAATTTCTATTTTCGGCAGTTTCTCGCAATAAATTGTGTCGATACAGTAAGACTGGAAGATGCATAAGGGCAGTTAGCTCATTAAAATGCATAGCCCTTCTGGAATTACTACATAGAGAAGGTTGAAGGAATAAATTGTAATAGGCAAACCATTCATGTGTCACGCAAGGCTATAAATTCATATTATCATAGTTATTTGGCAATGCACCCGATGTTAAAGGTATCGTGAACAAAGGGAAATTGAAATAATAAATCAAATATCATATTAACTAATGATTGGCTCTTCGAGAATCACCAGCTATGTATTTCCCCAACACGAATTAATCAATTACAGTTTAAGTTAAAACTTAATATTTGACTTACGTAGAGCATATGAACCTCATACTAAAGAATTCCCCCTTCTTCCCTTTGGCCGATTCCGCAGGAGTAGATGTTGTCCTTATGGCTGTTTGAATTTATTATATTTATTAATTATTTTATTCTTTGAATTCCTTATGAATTTTTTTTTATAATTTAGCATTATTTTCTTTAGACTAAATGTTTCCACACAAATATAAGGAAAATACTTTTTTTGTCTAATTTTATGTACTGATATTATTATTTTAAAGTTTGCTTTACTTACTTATTTATTTAATTGTTTTCCTATGAGGCTTGAAATAAATAAATACAATAAACAAATAAGTAAGTTTAATTATCAAAGAAAATGTGTTCAATCCGAAATCTTAATGTAAATTATATTTAATTTGTTTTTTAATGATTTTATATTCTGATTTTACATAAATTCTGTAATTATTTGTGAATTCCCTGAATTAATTAGTAACTATTGATATATTTATTACATATTAGAAATTGGAGGGCGCCGGTAGCTCAGTGGTATGCGTGCTTGTCGTCTGAGCTCAAGATCATGGGTTCAAAACCCGACCGTTAGTTTATTTTATCTGGGAGGTAAAATAAACTTAAGCATGCCGTCCTTCGGATGGGACGTTAAGCGATGGTCCCGAGCGCTGGACGATGTCAGGTACTCGTTAAAGACCCCTGCCCTAGATGAATAAAAATTTAGGGTAAGCAACATTTAGGACTCCCTCAGTAGAGTCGGGCTCATGTCCACCAGAGTGACGAAAGAGCGCTCTGGTAGTAGGCGATATGACCTCGTAGTTAAGAGCCCGGGCATGAATCATAAAACCTAACCTATTAGCAATTGTCTAAACTAAATGTTCACATTCCTTTCTGATTACGTTACTTAGCCCGTGAAATATGAAAACTCATAAGACCAATGATTAATTTTTCTGTATTAATAATTCCATGATTATTTATTTCTCTGTTATTATTTATAATATTTTAGATTTAAATTTACGAAAAAAATGAGACTCCACAATCCAAAACCCTGACCTGGCTTGTATTTTGAAACACTGAAGAACAAAATGTCAATTCTAAATATGATACTAACATTGCGGTTACTCAGAATATAACAAAAAAAATACTAATTAATGAACGACCGCAACTGATGAAAGTGAACAAAAGGAGACAGATGGATTCCGATAGAGCCTTTCTTAGCCACATGATCAATTACTATACACAGCAATAATAGTACATATTACTACATAATGGCATTAAATTCAAAGAAGAATAGAATACATAACTAACAACACGGTATTATATCCAACACACCTCTGGCATATTCATTTTCAAAATAAACACTAAAAAAGTTGTTGATGAATCACCGACAAAGCACTTCCCCAGCATGGAATAATCTATTAACTTTTCGCTCTACCTCCAAAAGCAATGGACCGAATTGGAAACCAATAGTTGACTTACATAAAAACTTCTGAAATCTCGTAATAAATTTTGTATATAAATTCGTTACAGGTTAAAGAGGTTTTATGCTGAGTTCGTTGAAAACTAAAAGTTGTTGGAATTTTGAATTTAAATATAAAATTTTATATCGATATTCAATATATTGGTAGTTATTAGTTTTTTGTGCATTCGCCAATGAAACTCACCTTTAAAAACAAAAGGAGTGAGGAATTTTCAATTGTATTATTTATCCTCGGCAGTACTACTATTCAAGCTGTATGTATGAGACAAGATATGTATTCGGACAGAACTTCGATGTCGAATTTTCACCGGAATTTCATGTTTTCAGATCCCCTTTGTTAAAAAAGATCCTGTCTTGTCAGTGTGTCTGTGAACACGATAACTCCCGATAGAATTAATATATCGACACGAAATTTTACATGTGCATCCAGAACCCCATACCGACAACCCCTATTGATTTTTCGGAAAAATGAGGGGGGGGGGGGGGGGGGGGGGCGCAAAACCTAACAATATTCAGACAAATCGGCCAAAGTGAGGGGGGATGTAAAGAATACATCAAGACGGAATTAGTATGAGGATTCAGAGTCCTCTCATACTAAATTTCGTGTTGATACACAGACTTTTTTTTGTGTACTTATGCCCTGAAATTTTGGTGCAAACCAACTGATCTAATAATTATCCAAATAACAATGTACTCAAATGATAAATGGCACATTATGGAGACATTTGAAAGTCAAAAAGCGAATGAGTGTAACAACCAACGGACTTGGAAAATTCGTAACAAAAATGGGCTCTATAACGTGTATGAATGAAGGTCACGGGTCAGAAATTATAAATGACCTTCATTACATAATTAATTACGGATGTAACGGACCGGAACGCACTCAA
Organism: Aradus depressus; assembly: GCA_963662175.1. NCBI lineage: Eukaryota > Metazoa > Arthropoda > Insecta > Hemiptera > Aradidae > Aradus > Aradus depressus. The sequence goes on from OY759214.1 coordinate 27,319,025, forward strand.
TGAATATTCATTCATAAAATGAAATAGAGTTAATTTAGTATAGAGGTACAAATTCTGATGAGTTGAAAAGGAATTTTGAAAACATTCTATTTCTACGAAATAACGCGAATTTTTGAAACACTATTCAGAAGGTCAGGTTAGGTTTTATGACTCATGCCCGGGCTTTAACTACGAGGTCATATGGCCTACTACCAGAGCGCTCTTTCGTCACTCTGGTGGACATGAGCCCGATTCTATCGTGGGAGTCCTAAATTTTGCTTACTCTAAATTTTTATTCACCTACGGTAGGGGTCTTTAACGAGTGCCTGACATCGTACAGGCTATTCAGATGGGAGGATGCATTAGCACAAATATTTCGATACCAGTATCGACAAAAAAGAAATGTTTTCAACGTTAATAGACACATGTTAATACTGCCCATATACGAAGTACAGGGAAAGTTATGTAATCGATAAAAAAAATCGATGCGGAGTTTTCAATGAAATTTCATGTTATCCGACCCGACCTCCTGATTACAATAATGAAAAAAAAAAGTCCGCCAAATCGGTCAAAGAGAAGATGGGATTAACTCTACCAATAACTACTGTTGTAATTAATGTATCGACTTGACATTTTATATTCAAATTCAAAACCTCATAAGAATTGCACCTATTAATTTTCCATGAAATAACCTGATAACTGCCAATGTATTAACATGAAATTTCATATATAAATTCAAAGACCTCTTAAGACGACACCAAATAATTTTCAGGGACAATGTAAGTCAAATATTGAGTTTCAGCACAAAGGGTCGATTGGAGCAAAAACGTAATTGATTAATTCCTGCTGAGGAAGTACATAGCCCCGTGATTCATCCACGACTATTAGACATTTATTTTCTCAGTGATGAAATCTACAAAAACACTTTGAGAAACATCGATCATAATCTCCAACGAATGTTTGTTTCTCCCAAAAATTCTTGGGATTCATTCAAAATCCAGAAAGTAATATCGACTGAAACTTCTATCAATAAAGTTTTCCTAAACGCTATAAAAAACAAATCATTTAAAAGTTTTAATACAAAAGTCGCATTATTCGAATTATTTCAAATTTCTCTCTTTCTCTCTGCCTAATAAACCCTCCACCTCTTAATATAGTAGTTTTGAAACCAAATAGAAAATTTGTCAACTGTTATTATTAAAGAAAAATGTTTTTTAGAATTGAAAATGACAATATAAGTCGAAACGTCTTGAGAAAAAAATGAAATAAATTATATATCGAAATTATACCTGATTGCCTTTTAGTAAATTGATAAATCAAATAGAAAATTTCGTGTCGATAAATTCAGTCCGCCAAGAGGTATCAAAGTGATGGAGTTAAGTCCCCCAACTATTTTGACAGATTTGGCTGAGGGTGCGCCTTGCATTGCAGCAACATCACCCAGTCAACGTTAGAAAAGCTCGGGGATCAAAGGGTTACTGAGGGACTGGGATTGGCCATCGGCGGAACTATTGCGCCGATCGTCCCCAGCCCATCTTACATTGCCTGTTTCTGCTCCCGCCAGGCGCCGACGAATCGGACGAGATCCAGTCCCAAATACGATCTTGTCCCATGAATCAACTCCACCCTAGCTTGGTCGTACAGCGGACATTCGAGGACCACATGGTATGCGGTCTCAATACCGCCGCACGAACAGTTCTGGGTGTTCTTCCTGTGAAAGAAGAACAGCTTGGAGTTGAAATCACCATGACCTGATAATATTTGAGACGTCCAGTGATTAGGCTGTACCCATGTTGAGTCAAGGCGTACCCGGACGTCCGGGTTTACTACCTTTAGCTTTACTCAAAAAATTTTCAATCCTCTTATAAAATACGTTATCGATACATTTGGCACTTTTTCGAAGAGTTAAGGCCCCCTTCTTTTTGCAATTTAAATAAAATAGAAGCACACAAAATAAATTATAAAAAATGATATATATAATAAAATTATTACATGATGAAAATCAATAGGATACACATACAATTTCTGTAATAATTTATTCTATCGAGGGTTATCGTATACATACAATTTTTGGATTCATGTAGTCGGAGGAAATGAAATTTCTGTGATAATTCAATATATAATGTTCGACCGAGTACATAACTTCTCCAGTATTATTTAAAATAGCAGGAGACCAAACACATGGTCAATGCGAACCTGGTGCAACACACATTTAATATTTCAACTTATTGCCAATAGTTCCACTGTTATTGCAGCAGAACCAGTGGAACCATGTGCAGAAAATGGTCAATATAGATAGACACGATAGCATTTATACAACCCTTATCTCTTGTTCCCTTCTTTCATTTTGTTACAATATAAGGCCAATAGAGATTTCATTTCAAGTTATTTTATACTAGCAGGGGACCCAGATTCGGAGTAACGTTAACTTACATCATGTTAGAAATAACTTGAAATTTCCAATAATTTTGCCGTAATAGCAATGCCTTATCCCTCTCTAATTTATAGATACGTCATATTTTGAGGGCGCCGGTAGACCAGTAGTATGCTTACTGAGCTCAAGATCGCGGATTCGAAACTCGGCCGAGGCCCTTAGATTTTTTATCTGGGAGATGAAAAAATGTTGAGCACCTTAGGGGAATAAACCTACATAGTAGAGACGGGCTCATGTCCAGCAAATAGATGTCTGGTAGTAGGCGATATGACATCAAAGTTAAAAGTTCAGGGAACGAGTCACAGTAACTTACTGGATACGTCAAATACTCATACGATCAAACGTTGGAAATTTCATTTGCCACATTTTTGGTCTCATATCTTTGATGTGCGGGAAAAAAAGTACAAGTCCATTTTTGGCCAACACAGTATTATATCATAAACAGTATATGTATTTGTGAAGTCAATCTCTAAAAGTGGTGAGAAGAGGACAAGTCGATATGTCTCTCTTACCGATAATTGACTTTTTTGACTTGTACTGTTGTGGCCTCCTACCAAAGATATATTAATCTCAAAAAGTCACCTGCTAAAGAACTTTATGTTTCGGTTCCCTCCTCTACAACCCCTCTCCCGTTCAAATTTGAAGATGCCATATGGTGAACATTTGAACCGGGCTTATAAGGTTGCTACGTATGAAATTTCTTATACAATTATTATAGTTTACTAGCAGTTTACCGCACACTGCCTTTAACTATCTCCTGCTAGCTAAATACGAAGAACGAACCTAGATAGAAGCAAATTAGACTCTTTTCTTATACAATTATTATAGTTTACTAGCAGTTTACCGCACACTGCCTCAAACTATCTCCTCCTAAATGAGAAGAACGAACCTAGATAGAAGCAATATTAGACTCTTTTCTTACACAATTATTATAGTTTACTAGCAGCTTACCGCACACTGCCTCTAACTATCTCCTGCTAGCTAAATACGAAGAACGAACCTAGATAGAAGCAATATTAGACTCTTTTCTTATACAAGTATTATAGTTTACGAGCAGTTTACCGCACACAGCCTCTAACTATCTCCTCCTAAATGAGAAGAACGAACCTAGATAGAAGCAATATTAGACTCTTTTCTTATACAATTATTATAGTTTACTAGCAGTTTACCGCACACTGCCTCTAACTATCTCCTGCTAGCTAAATACGAAGGACGAACCTAGATAGAAGCAAATTAGACTCATTTCTTATACAATTATTATAGTTTACTAGCAGTTTACCGCACACTGCCTTTAACTATCTCCTCCTAAATGCGAAGAACGAACCTAGATAGAAGCAATATTAGACTCTTTTCTTACACAAGTATTATAGTTTACTAGCAGTTTACCGCACACAGCTTCTAACTATCTCCTCCTAAATGAGAAGAACGAACCTAGATAGAAGCAATATCAGACTCTTTTCTTATACAATTATTATAGTTTACTAGCAGTTTACCGCACACTGCCTCAAACTATCTCCTCCTAAATGAGAAGAACGAACCTAGATAGAAGCAATATTAGACTCTTTTCTTACACAATTATTATAGTTTACTAGCAGCTTACCGAACACTGCCTCTAACTATCTCCTGCTAGCTAAATACGAAGAACGAACCTAGATAGAAGAAATATTAGACTCTTTTCTTATACAAGTATTATAGTTTACTAGCAGTTTACCGCACACAGCCTCTAACCATCTCCTCCTAAATGAGAAGAACGAACCTAGATAGAAGCAATATCAGACTCTTTTCTTATACAATTATTATAGTTTACTAGCAGTTTACCGTACACTGCCTCAAACTATCTCCTCCTAAATGAGAAGAACGAACCTAGAACGAACCTCTTTTCTTACACAATTATTATAGTTTACTTGCAGCTTACCGAACACTGCCTCTAACTATCTCCTGCTAGCTAAATACGAAGAACGAACCTAGATAGAAGCAATATTAGACTCTTTTCTTATACAAGTATTATAGTTTACTAGCAGTTTACCGCACACAGCCTCTAACCATCTCCTCCTAAATGAGAAGAACGAATCTAGATAGAAGCAATATTAGACTCTTTTCTTATACAAGTATTATAGTTTACGAGCAGTTTACCGCACACAGCCTCTAACTATCTCCTCCTAAATGAGAAGAACGAACCTAGATAGAAGCAATATTAGACTCTTTTCTTATACAATTATTATAGTTTACTAGCAGTTTACCGCACACTGCCTCTAACTATCTCCTGCTAGCTAAATACGAAGGACGAACCTAGATAGAAGCAAATTAGACTCATTTCTTATACAATTATTATAGTTTACTAGCAGTTTACCGCACACTGCCTTTAACTATCTCCTCCTAAATGCGAAGAACGAACCTAGATAGAAGCAATATTAGACTCTTTTCTTACACAAGTATTATAGTTTACTAGCAGTTTACCGCACACAGCTTCTAACTATCTCCTCCTAAATGAGAAGAACGAACCAAGATAGAAGCAATATCAGACTCTTTTCTTATACAATTATTATAGTTTACTAGCAGTTTACCGCACACTGCCTCTAACTATCTCCTGCTAGCTAAATACGAAGGACGAACCTAGATAGAAGCAAATTAGACTTATTTCTTATACAATTATTATAGTTTACTAGCAGTTTACCGCACACTGCCTTTAACTATCTCCTCCTAAATGCGAAGAACGAACCTAGATAGAAGCAATATTAGACTCTTTTCTTACACAAGTATTATAGTTTACTAGCAGTTTATCGCACACAGCTTCTAACTATCTCCTCCTAAATGAGAAGAACGAACCTAGATAGAAGCAATATCAGACTCTTTTCTTATACAATTATTATAGTTTACTAGCAGTTTACCGTACACTGCCTCAAACTATCTCCTCCTAAATGAGAAGAACGAACCTAGAACGAACCTCTTTTCTTACACAATTATTATAGTTTACTAGCAGCTTACCGAACACTGCCTCTAACTATCTCCTGCTAGCTAAATACGAAGAACGAACCTAGATAGAAGCAATATTAGACTCTTTTCTTATACAAGTATTATAGTTTACTAGCAGTTTACCGCACACAGCCTCTAACCATCTCCTCCTAAATGAGAAGAACGAACCTAGATAGAAGCAATATTAGACTCTTTTCTTATACAAGTATTATAGTTTACTAGCAGTTTACCGCACACAGCCTCTAACCATCTCCTCCTAAATGAGAAGAACGAACCTAGATAGAAGCAATATCAGACTCTTTTCTTATACAATTATTATAGTTTACTAGCAGTTTACCGTACACTGCCTCAAACTATCTCCTCCTAAATGAGAAGAACGAACCTAGAACGAACCTCTTTTCTTACACAATTATTATAGTTTACTAGCAGCTTACCGAACACTGCCTCTAACTATCTCCTGCTAGCTAAATACGAAGAACGAACCTAGATAGAAGCAATATTAGACTCTTTTCTTATACAAGTATTATAGTTTACTAGCAGTTTACCGCACACAGCCTCTAACCATCTCCTCCTAAATGAGAAGAACGAATCTAGATAGAAGCAATATTAGACTCTTTTCTTATACAATTATTATAGTTTACTAGCAGTTTACCGCACATTGCCTCAAACTATCTCCTCCTAAATGGGAAGAACGAACCTAGATAGAAGCAATATTAGACTCTTTTCTTATACAATTATTATAGTTTACTAGCAGTTTACCGCACACTGCCTCAAACTATCTCCTCTTAACTGAGAAGAACGAACCTAGATAGAAGCAATATTAGACTCTTTTCTTATACAATTATTATAGTTTACTAGCAGTTTACCGCACATTGCCTCAAACTATCTCCTCCTCTAAATGGGAAGAACGAACCTAGATAGAAGCAATATTAGACTCTTTTCCTATACAATTACTATCTAGATTATAGTGATTTTAAGTAAAGACTCTAATCTAGGTAGAAGGAACAGATTGGAACTTTTTTTTAATTTATTGATTGCAGGTTACCCTGACGTTGCCCGGATAATAACATTAAACACGATAGTCCAATATCAGCCCGGTTAGTAACTTTAAGTTAGACAACAAAGAATACAATTACCGCCAATGTACTTCCCCAGGACAAATTAATCAATTAAGTTACCTCTTTGCCTGCACCAGTTAAACGTTCGGGGTAACAATCAATAAATGAAAACAAACAACTTGTTTCCACTAAAATATGTAAGTGTACCAGTTTCGGCTTACACCATCGTTAGCACAAAGTTCAAAAGTGACATTTTATGTATATTTTGTGGAATTAAACAATAGTTAGTGTGACTCATGCCCGGGCCAGAGCGCTCTTTCCTCGCTCCTTATGAGAGTTTGAATTGATATGCGAAATTTTGTGTAAATACGTTCATTTCAACGGCAGTTATTAGGTTTTCTATATTAACCCCCTTCACTTTGGCTGATATGGCTGAAAATCAATAGCTGTCATCCGTAGGGGGTTCTGGATACATATAATCACAATAAAGAATCGTTTTTCATATCCAAAATCATTATTTTTATATTTTGGGCAGAGTTCCTCCACATCTTAAAAGTCAATCCAATGTACGTTATTGTTTTATTTATTCATTTATATATATTTTTTTTATTTTAGACATCTTCATACATTCATTTATAATTGACTAATAATTATTATACATATATTATTTTTCATATATTGTTATAGTTACATTGTTTTCTTTCTTTTCTATATCTCGCCACATTGGGACCTGATGATGGGACGTAAGAACGTCCCGAAACATCGTTGGGGGATAAAGACACTTCCGAAGAGTTTTCTTTGAAAAATAGTTACCTCCTATCTTAATTTTTATTAAATAAAAAAATGTGTATATTTATTATGAACGTATCTTGTATTATTATTTTTTTTTTTTTTTATGTATACTCATATCTTTTTAAGTATTTATTTGTACAGTTTTTATTAATTTAATTTTACTTTTTTTAATGTTTTTTTTGTTACTACTAATCATAGATGTGTTAGACTCAAGTAGTTATAAATCTAATTTATAAGCTATCATAATGTATAAATTCATTTGGCGTATCCTATTACCATGTATTGGTTTAACGGAAATAAATTATTAAATTATTATTATATCTGTACCTCGGAGGTAAACTTCACTATGTCAGTTTTTTTTCAAAAATCTGTTTTTTACACTAAGTTGTACATCTGTTTGAGCTCTATTATTTAGTGGTACACTGCATCATCTCCTTTTTAAAGCAATTACAAAATAACAGGTTGGTAAACTGCACTAACCCTAATGTCAATTTGGGGAGAAACAGAACGAAGTCCACTTGATGCTTTTTTATTTTGAGGCAATAAAAGGATACAAATATTAATCTTTTAATGCGGCCTGAGTATTTCAATGAATGGTTTAGAATAACTGTAGTTACGAAAGCAGGAAAATTTAATGCCATTGTGGTGAAATTGACAGTTCAAAATTTGAAAGCTCTCTCCTGTAAAATTAGGTTTCTATCACATAGTGCAGTTTACCTGAGAGATACAGATATAAAATGTTCCGGCCGATACATTCATTCTATCAAAAAATTATTGTTTTTTTTTTTTGTTTTTTTTCCATTTTTGGAATTAGGAAAACATAAAAATTCCGGTGAATAGTCAATCTCGAATTGCTACCAGATTACATAACTTCCCCTATACTTCGTATAGCTGAGGAAGTAAAAAGTAAAAGCAATCTTATGATATTAGTCATCAAATATCTCTAGTGACGTAAGCCCATGATTGTACAGTAGCGAAGAAAGTGGGGGGAAATCATCTAACAGCTGTTTATAGAGAAATGCTATCTCTCACTGAAGTATTTGCCAAAAAAAAAAAAGTCATTAAAAAAGTAACAATATTCAACTGTTACATAATGAACAAATGAAAACATATTGTTCTTGTGATCATTTTCAAACTGATTCAAATGATATACATAAATTTATTTACACAAGTCAAAAGTAATTGGATGACACTTATAAACCAATTTCTGTCAATTAATTGTAAAAACCATTGTTTCAAAGTGTTCATTCAATTAACCATTATTGATTATGACATAATTTTCAATCAAGAACAATAATAATTTTAAATTAATTATTACATCGACTGTCATAGAGTTAAATCAATAGGAAATTAAAAAGCTCTTCTTTTAGGAGCTACTGTTAAAAAATTACGATAATTGAGGTGACAGTATAAAATCCTCAAAACTTTAAAATATGTATATTTTCTCCACAAAAAATCCCACCACTATTGAAAAAAATAAAATTGAAAATAAATTTGTGTTTCCATGAATTGTGTTTAAAATAAATTAAGCAAAACTTAAAAGAAAATAATATTTTTTTTTAAATAAAATAATTATGTTGGCAAGTAAATAGATAAATAAATAAATTCTCTACTTACACACGATAAGCATTAATAGTTTTTGACATAATTTAACTATTTTCTGTTGACTCTTTTATGGTTGTCATTTCAACAACCTTTCCTACACTGGAATAAAACACACACTGCTTTGGACACAAGGTAAATAATACACAAATTGAAAAAAAAAAATGTATGAACACGAAACACGAAATTTACAATTAAAATATGGATACAAAAAAAAAAAAAAAACGAACGACAGATGACTAAGGCCGTGAGTAGAACCTTCACAGAGAGGCGTTGCACGGTTGACTGTTGGAGAGGAGGCGTGGTGGGGGCCGCAGTGGTGCCAACCCAGACCGTGACGTGAGGGATACCTCGCTTTTGTCTGGGAGTATAAAGGGGCAACACTGTCTGGCAGGTGATAGTATATATCATCAATGTAATGTCAACGCCGCTGGGTGGAGAGGGTGTAGAAATTGAGATGTATTGTATATTGTATAATACATTTTTTGGGGGGATACCATGTTGTATACAAGACATGCAATTAGGTGCGAAAATTGACTAAAATAAAATCCCCCAAAAAATCAATACTGGACTAGGTGTGAAACTTGACTAAAATAAAATCCCCTGAAAAATCAATACTAGATTAGGTGTGAAAATGGATTAAGATGAAATCTCCTGAAAAATGCATCATTGACAGTAAAAAGTGAGCAATATACCCATAAAAATGTGTATTATATAGTATATTTAGTATGAAAAAATCACCATCAATGAACTTCCCCAGCGCGAATTAATGAGGTTCTTTTCTAACCCTTTGAGACCAATTTACTGATTTGACTGAAAAGTGATAGATGTCGTCCGTAAGGGGTATTAGATTTACAAAACAAATTATTGTGGTTTTTCTCTTGAACCCCCCCTCCCAAATATACATAAATATATATATATATATATATATATATATATATATATATATTTTTTTTTTTTTAATGTTCCAGATTTCTACCGCTGCAATTTCCTAGGATGCTTGGGTGGAAATTGCTTTAAGATACCCTAAGAATGACTTTTCGCCAAGTAGAAGCACTGAGGCATCCACATACAAGTTATTCTCCACTCCTCCCCTAGAGGCCAAACTTAGCAACACAATTTTGAGAGTGTAATGTAAAAATAAAAAATATATACTAAAGTAGGAGAAAATAAAATAAGTAAAAATAAAAATAAAAAAGCATAATAATAATGATGTAAGAAAATTAATAAGAAAAATAAAGTAAAATTTAGAATAAAACAAAATATGTAATAAATTAATAAAACAAACTTATTTTTTGAAATATTGTCTATTCCACTAAAGATATATATACATATAACTACCGGTTTCGGCTTTATACCATCGTCAGGTCTAGTTATGAACTGTTATGAACTATGAAATATGTAATAAATAAGGAAAATAGATACACAAGCTCCCTGCCATCCTCATTCCACCAACTCAATGGATACTGGTGAAACGGGGATCCGAGGGATCCCACCGCCATCCTGATCCGCCTCCACACTGCATAGCAATGGAGGCAGACCAAGAAGAAGAGAGCTGAAAGTACCTCTTAATTGAAGTACCACAAATATGATAGGAAAACAGAGGGAACAAAGAGAGGAAAGAACAGAGCCCATATCAAAATTACATTTTTGTATTAGGCTCATGAAATTTTTAAGACTAGGCTGGTAACCTTAGGGACCTGGGATATCCTAAGGGCATCCTTATATGCCCTAGGCAGAGGGGGAGAATGAGAAAAGGTCGTAAAAAAAATAATTTCTAATTACAGTCCCTGATGAGGTCCTGTGGGCATTGAAAGGAAGTCTGTAGAGGTCTAGGAAAGAGGCACTTGCTTGACAGTCTCCAGAGACCTCAAGATAACCGTATCTAGCTCAGCCTCAATATCGGATATAGACTTTATTTCTCTCTACAATGATTCATGGAGAATTAAATTCAGTAAAAAATGAACAGAAAAAAACAAAATTAGGTTTTGAAAGTCAAACTCCAAGGAATAAGCAATCAGACGAAAGCCCAGGTGGAAAGAACCCTGAAAATTGGATCAACTCCAAGCACAGAATTTAAAGAAACTATCGATAATTCGGAGAGTGCTTTGACTACAAAAACTCTTCTAATCGATAAAAATTCAATAAGCCACAATGTAAAATGAGCGAAGACGTCCGTAAATCTCACTCTTATAAACATTTGAGCTCAAACTCCAAGTGTCTGAGTGTAGCTGAAATAGAGGCCGAGATCCCTACATAGAATCGGATGAAACCTGAAAATCTTGGAAACGGCATACCCGATTTCCACCAAACATGACTAAGAACCATCTCGCAAATCGGTTCAGCCGTCTTGGAGCTTGCGTCTTGCCACAGAAAGACACACACACAGTCAAAGGCTTCAAACTTATAACACCCCTCCTTTTGCGTGGAGAATTTTCTTACAAATAAAATAAATAATCGACATACAGATGAATAATTTGTATTGAACTAAGTTTTCGCTTTCCCATTAAACCCTCCCCTCAGGGGGTGGATTCCGTTGAAACCCCATCGAATTTTTTACCGCTTACCTAACTTCCACTGGATAGTAGAAAAAGTGCGAAAGTAAAATTGCTCATGTCTAATTTGTTTTTCATATTCACATCCATGGTTTCAAACAACGAAGTCCGCTACCTAGGCCTCCTACTTGACAAGCGACTAACTAAGAATCCTCACACAAGACTGAAAAGACAAGAAAAAACAGATCTTACAAACTTTTACTGAAGACAAAAGACTAAATTAACTTAGAAAATAGAACTTATATACAAAAAAGTAATGAAACCTATGAGGACTAACGGACTTGAAATGAGCGGTTCTACGCTTCCAATCTACATCGCATCCAAATCTAATCCGAAATCCTTAGTACAACAGCCATTGTTCCTTATTACATCTTTAACAGAACCCTTTACACCGATCTAAACGTACCTGTTGTCACCGAAGTAGGTAGCTAAAATCCAAATACGTAAAATTATATTCCACCCTTAGTTCCTATACTATAATCCTCTAGTCCGTGACCTACATTCTGCCATACTTTCGACGACGTCTTGAACGTCAATCGTCTAGAAACCTCCTTAGCAGCAGTACCAATGATAAGTTACAAATGGGAAAATGAGAACAACTCAATACCTAGGGGGGAGTGTCACCACTGTGTGATTTCTCCTCATGACATTTTAGGATTGCCAATTTCTCTCTTTTAGATAATTTGCTTGTAGTGCTATATACTCGTATTGTTGTATCTAGTTGTAAATAACAATTTGTAAAATAAAAAGATTTAAAAAATATATACTGTGTTAATGAAAAAAAGGCTTGAATGTTAATCTTAAATAAATGATAAATATATTATATATATTTATAATAAAAATTTATTAAAAATTTATAATAAAAATATTATATAGTTAATAATAATGAAATAATAATTCAATAAACATTAAGAATTACCACATTTCCCGTAGAAATTTGATCTCTTTTCTTTATTTAAATTTTGATTTCTATAGGTATTTGCTCGAAAAGGGCCCTAAAAAAATATCAATAGTTCAAGAAGTGCAATTTTTAAGAAAGTGCACGTATTATTAAAAATGCAATTTACAAAGTTTTCACTTGGATTTCTAAAGAGATGCTATTTTTAATAATTTTAAATAATATTAAATATAATCCAAAGGTTTTCAAATAATATTACTGGGCCAACAGGGAAAATGAATAGAACAGCATTTTCGAGAACAAATATTGGGTTTATTTTCTTATCAACTATATTATAAAATAAAGAAAACTAAACATTAAAACAAACAAAAAAATCAAAGGAAAAAAATCTTAAAAACTAAATTCTTAAACTATTCAATCTTTTTGTTTTATATTTTGTTTAAGTAATGTTTATAATTTAATATTTTCAATGTGTGTATTATTATTATTATAGATCACAATACATATATATATATTGAAATTTATAGATTCTTGGTCAAATAAAATATTTATATTTTTATTGTATTGGGGACATTTTTGATCTGAAAGTTGCTAAGAATTGGTGAAGTGGATCCCATTCTATATTAATCCTTGCCGACCCGAGTATCACCAGAAGCTGGAAGGTGGTGAATAAAATAGGCCTGAGTGACAGTATAAAATACACGGTGGGGAGAGACAACTGAAAGGGTGGCCAGCCGTGCTTTTACATACAAATTTTATCAAGACTCCTGCAAGCAAGCTTAGAGGCAAAATAACATTTCAAGATTCCCTCCAGATCTTTTTATTCAATATCAATCCCATGGCTTGAATAGCCTATTCATAATGTCATGGTGTACCTTTATAACCATTGTTCAAGATGCTATAACTTTTGTTGTATTGTGATCCTATCTCAAATTTGAGACTTATTAGCGATTGGAAATTTTATAAGAAACATTTTTGGTAAGAATTAATTTTTCGATAAGACTAACCGTTTTCGGGTTAATCAAAACAAGGTCTAATATTATGTGTTTGAAAACTACATTTCAAGGCGGTTTTCGGTATGACAAAATATCTATTTCAGTTTTTTCTATAACTTTTACATGAAAAGAGGCCCTGAATCTAAAGTAGTCTCAATTTTAATCTAATATCAACCAAAATCTAATCAGAGCTCATATGACGCATAATTTTAAATCCCAATGAAATCTTATCAATCTGACTACTAGCGCTACGTGTGCCGATAATGAACTACTACTGATAAGGATTGTTTGTGGCGCTACCTGAGCGGAAAAAACTTGAACTCTATTTTCTCTGGTTCCTGCTCATTAGAATTATTTTTACGATCACGATTTACATTGTAATAATTCACAGGGGTATTATAGAGAGTGTTCCGCCCGCAGAAAATATAGCCTGACCCTCTCGTTGTTCAAATCAGTGAAAATATAGATTTTTCCGCTCAAGTAGCGCCACAAACAATCCTTATCAGTAGTAGTTCATTATCGGCACACCCGTAGCGCTAGTAGTCAGATTGATAAGATTTCATTGGAATTTAAAATTATGCTCATATGACCACTTCATTCCAAATTTCAAGTTCATAGCTACAATCGTTTTTGCGGTAGAGGGCTCACAACTTTCCAATCACATACATACACACAGATAGACATTATCGTGAAATTGATCAAAACGTAGGTATAGAAAGTAAAAATATGTACTTTCATTAAAATTCGATATTAATAGAAAACATTTAATTCAACAAACAATTTTAGGGCCACATAATAAGCAAACTGTTTTCAGCTTTATGGCGAACCTGTTAATATATTTCCATTTCAGAATGTATTTAATTGAAACAGACAATTCCCTAAACTTGAATTACATATATATATATATAGTGAAACAACTTATGAAGACAGACGTCAGAAACTTAACCTGACAAGAAAGTACTGTCAGTCCAACTTTGTGAATAATAACTTAGAATTTGAATCCCAGAAGTTTTGCTGTTCACTGCAGGGTTAGTTCAAGCTATTTCTGCGATAACAGCGTGTAATGTTTGCATAGAAACAAATCGTCTGTGTGAATCACCGGCAATATACTTCCCCAGAACGAATAATTATTAATCAATTATGTTTCTCCTCTCTCTCCAAAACCAATCGACTGTTTGAGCTAAAAATCAATAGTTGACTTATATAGGTGCTTCTGAATCCTCTTGTGTCTATAAATTCATTATATCGTCAGTTATTGGAGTTTTAGAGTCGTCCCTTTCCTTGATCCCCCCCTTTCCCTTCGGCCGCTTTCTCGGAAAATTAATAGTAGTCGTCCTTACAAGGATTGGAATTTACACATAAAATTTTGTGTTGATTATTTTGGTTTATTAGCTGTAGAAATTGTAGTCTCATCTCAAATCTGAAGCACATTATAGATTACAAATTTAATAAGGAACATTTTTGGTAATACCAATTTTTCGTTAGGACTAACCGTTTTCGCGTAAATCTAACAAATGCCTAAAAAATAGATTTCAGAACGGTTTTCGGCAATTATCTCCTAGCTATTTTTTAAAAATTGTATATAAAAAGTGACTTTCAGTTTTCTCGACAACTTTTATATGAAGAGATTTTTGATTAAGTCATAAATATGGGCGGTATCTTGCAAAATATACTTAGATCATGATTTAAACTGGTCAAATTCATCGTCCGATTTAAGATGTGACATCTTCATATCTGCTACAATCGTTTCTAAGTTACGAGTGCTCACAAAGTTCCATTCACGAAGCTTGCAAGGTATTTCAAAGATACCCAACGTATGGCATCTCAAAATTCGGATCAGGGGAGGGAGTTGTGGTGGGATCCCAAATATTTGGATATAGTTATCTATAGTAGATCTTGAAATGTGTAATTCCATTGAAAACTCGATCTCGGATTTTGGCACGATTACAATACTATCATATACTATAGGGAGGGAGCCGGTAGCTCAGTGGTATGCGTGCTTGTCTTCTGAGCTCAAGATCGTGGGTTCGAAACCCAACCGAAGCCCTTAGTTTATTTTATCTGAGAAGTAAATACACTCAAGCATGCCGTCCTTCGGATGGGACGTTAAGCGATGGTCCCGAGCCTTTACGATGTCAAGTACTCGTTACAGACCCCTGGCCTAGGTGAATAAAAATTTAGGGTAGGCAAAATTTAGAACACCCATAGTAGAGTAGGGCACACGTCCACCAGAGTGACGAAAGAGCGCTCTGGTAGTAGGCGATATGATCTCGTAGTAAAAGCACGAGCATGAGTCAAAAAACCTAACCTATACTAAAGGTATAAAAAAAATCATACGTTTTCTTTAATTGCCATACCTCCTTTCCAAAAAAGAACATTTCTGGTTTACCTCCTGCCCTATAGCCATACTAAACGGAACTATAGACTATTATTATTGGGCTAAAAACCCTGTATAGATTTCATTAAGCCACTTCGTCGATTGTTCTAACTGCACCAAAGCAGAAATCCTTTTCAAAAAAAGTTCAAAGGATTTCTTTTATCCTTTCTTTTCAATTTTTCCCACACTACTGCACTCTTTACTTCGGTTTACTGAGGAAAAATGGAGTTCCAGGTTTTCAAAGAGAACAGAGGAATGAAGAAAGAAACAAAAGTTCCTTTTCAATGGAAGGCGAAACCTCAACGCAAGTAATATTTAATTTTTAAAAAAATTGTGTGTAAATCACCGGCAGTGTACCTCCCCAGCAAGAATTAATCAACGAAGTTTTCGCTCTCTCTCCAAAACTATTAGATCGACCTAAAAATAAATACAAACTTACATAGGGACTTTTGAATTTTGAATCCTCATAAAAAATGTTGTGTGGATACATTCCTCACATCGAGGGCGCCGGTAGTTCAGTGGTATGCGTGCTTGCTTACTGAGCTCCACTGAGGCCCTTAGGTTATTATATCTGGGAGGTAAAATAAACTTAAGCACGCCGTCCTTCGGATGAGACGTTAAGCGATGGTCCCGAGCCTGTATAATGTCAGATACTCGTTAAAGACGCCTTACCCTACATGAATAAAAATTTAGGGTAGGCAAAATTTAGGACTCCCATAGTAGACTCGGGCTCATGTCTACAGGAGTGACGAAAGAGCGCTCTGGTAGTAGGCGAAATGACCTTGTAGCTAAAGCCAGGGCATGAGTCATAATAACTAACATTCCTCACCAGATATCAAGGTTTCTGATTTGAATCCCTCCCCTCCTTATAACCCCTTCATTTTGACCCATTTGGCTGGAAGTCAATAGGTGTCGTCCTTATGGCTTTTTGGATACACACATAAAATTTTGTCTCGATACACTCATTCTATCGTGAGATACCGTGTTTACAGACACTCAAAAGCACACATGAATTTTCACTGTACTTATACTTTATCACATGACCCTAGAAAAAATGAATTTCAGATACCTGAACAAAAAAAGAAAAAAAAATGAAATAAATGAAATCATTTTAAGGAAATGGGTAGGTGGGTGGTGGATATAAATTGAAGGAGACACATCTGGAACTATACGAGATTCTAGAAATGACTTGGCTCCAGTCAATATACCCTGCCACCGTCACATGTGTAGGCGAAGTAAATTGCAGGAGGGAAATTTATAAAACACGTCACATCTGTCCCTTTTCTCCCAATGAATTTTCCAACCATTTATCTTCAATGGGTTGACTCTTCTACAAAAAGGAATATATATATGAATGAAGTGTAAGATAACTTTAAAAAAAAACTCGATCTCGGATTTTCGTATGATTACAATACTTCCTTATACTATAGATATAAGAAAGTAATTATTAAAACAGGAAAATTTCTTTTTATAAAAACATAAGTAAATTATTATCGATCACCGACAATGTACTTCCCCGGAAAGAATTAATCAATTAATTTTTCGATCCCCCTCAAAAACCGTACACCGTTTGCGTCAATATTCACCAGTTGACTTACATAGGGACTCCTAAATCCTCATACTAAATTTTGTGTTGCTAAATTCATTACATTGGCAGTTATTGGGGCATTTGAATTGAGTCCCCTCCTCTGAACCCCCCCTTTCCTTTAGCGATCATAAGGTCTTTTTAGGCATCTTCGAGGGATTTACTTAAATTTCAGCTAAGCCCGAGTAGACGGTGAATGTGCACATTCCCCGGAGAATGTGTACAATTCCCAAAGAGCTCCGGGAATGTAGATAAAGGTTTTAATTTGTTTGGTTGCCTAATTAAAAGGACCGACGGGAGGTTTACAATTGTATTCTTTCTGATTTGATTTGTATATGATACAGTGAAACCTGGTTAATTGGAATCTCAAGGGACCAAGACATATGTACCAATTATTGAGGGTTTCCAATAATCCAGTTTTCCAATTAAGCAGGTTTAAAATTATAGTTGTCTCATTTACAGAGGCCCCCACTTACAGAGGTCGAAATGTGTCGTTATTCCATTTTTAGAGGTGGAAATGTTAATAAAAATGCGTATTTTTGGTGTTATGAATTTAATGTAGGTATGAATGTACATACATAATGTATTGCGTCGAAAAAAAAAACAATACGTAAAGTTTATGACTTAAAGTAATCGGTTATGTTTGTTTGTACTTGATTGCTAGTTGCTGAAACCTGTTTCTCGATAGAATAAATTTGATCAAAAATATTAGAATTATCAATATTTGACATTTCGAAATACTTGTGTAAAGTTTCTAAAGCTTCCATTGCCTCACGCTTTGAAATTTTTACTGGAGTCTCTTCACAGTCTTCTTCTTCTTCTTCTGTGTCCAAAGAAGAATACATAGCAACTATGTCATCATCATTGAGCTCCTCTGAAATGAGTACATTATCATCCATCCGTTGAATACGTCATCAGTGGAATAATTGTGTAATAAAGCTGGAAGGTTTTTAATCCACTCATTACATTCGTTCTTGTCCACAGAATTGCTCTCGCCACAAACATTTTTGAATGCGATATCGTTTCTTTTCTTAAATCCCTCCAACCACCCATTACTGCCAGAAAAATTATCAATATGGAGCTTACTTGCAAATTCTTGAGCTTTCTCTTTAATCATTGGTCCGCTTATTGGAATGTTATTATTCCGTACCTGCTTTATCCATGTACAGAGACACTTTTCAACTTCAGGATACTCTGCTGCTCGTATTCGTTTGAGTTTTCCTTTTCCATCAATACACTGAGACCGAATTTTCTCGTTGGTTTTAATAATTCTACACAGGGTTGACTTTGGTATGTTATTCTCCCTACACAGTTCATCACGCGACTTTCCACAATCATAATCTGATAGAAGTTGTAATTTTTCAGATACTGATAACGTTTTATATTTACGTTTGGACATTTTGTACACTTTTATTCCCTTGTTTTTAGGTCAAAACCTGAGATAGTACTGGCAAACAAAGCATGCGCGAAAGACGACGCGAAATGTATGTAAACAAACATGTCAAAACGTGTTAATACCTGATTAATTTGTCTCATTTATACAGGTAATTGAGCTACAGAGTCTCAATTATAGAGGTAAACATCGGAAAAGTCTTAGAATTCAAATCTCATTTAACCAGGTTCAAAAAGTCCCATTAACAGAGGTAATTTAATGAAAAAGAACCGGGACCTCATTGCAACTCTCAATAATAGAGGTTTCTCATTAATCCAGGTCCCACTTAACCAGGTTTCACTGTATATAATTTGTAGAGGGCGCCGGTAGCTCAGTGGTAAGCGTGCTTGACTTCTGAGCTCAAGGTCGTGGGTTCATAGCCCGACCGAGGCCCTTAGTTTATTTTATCTGGGAGGTAAAATAAACTTAAGCACGCCGTCCTTCGGATGGGACGTTAAGCGATGGTCCCGAGCCTGTACGATGTCAGGTACTCGTTAAAGACCCCTACCCTAGATGAATAAAAATTTAGGGTAGGCAAAATTTAGGACTCCCACAGTAGAGTCGGGCTCATGTCCACCAGAGTGACGAAAGAGCGCTCTGGTAGTAGGCGATATGACCTCGTAGTTAAAGCCCGGGCATGAGTCATAAAACCTAACCTAACCTAACCTATAATTTGTATTTTTCATGTTGTGTATAAGAAGGAATATAATTTTGATCATCCCTTATAGTGAAGCAAGTTCACCTAATAAAAGGACATTACACCTATTGAATGTGTTAAATACAACATATCATGAAAGTATTTCATTCGTAAGACATCGATATAATCACATTCGCTAAATGGCTAGGAGAATTTGCACATTAGTTGCTCTACTGACATTTACTGTAACTTATATGTATACAGTTGAACGCTTTTCATGAAACTATCACATAAACAGGTTATTAGCCCACTTAGAACTTACAGAAAAAAATATTAAAGATAAGTTATATAGTATTATATTGTGTGTGATAAATATCATCTCCAACCTAAAATAAAAAAATTGTCGGTGAATCACATCCGCGATGTACTTCTCAAAACCAATCGAGCGTTTTGGCTAAATATCTATAGATGACTTTCATAGTGGCTTCTGAATCCTCACACTAAACTTTATGTGGATACGTTCATTATATCAATAGTTATTTCAGTTTTTGAGTTGAGCCCCCCTTCTCATCGGCCAATTCAGCTGAAAGCCAATAGCTGTCGTTATTATAGGGTTCTGGGCACACATATAAAATTTCGTATCGATACATTTATTTTTTCGGGAGTTATCGAGTTCACAGACACATACAGATTTTTTGTTTCTTACCTTTTGGATTTGCTGTGTCAGAAAACAAGAAATTCCGGTGAAAACTCAACTTCGAATTTTTGACAGATTGAGTAACTTCCCTTATACTTCGGATGTAGTTTAGTAAAAACTAAAATAAAGCATTCAAATTAGCAATAGAAATGCAACTTCTGATGCTTATTTATGGCTTATGAGAGGGTATTTTTTTTTCACACTGAACACAAGCCAACAGAGTGGTTGTGCTCTCAATTCCTGGGGGTTACATGGCATTTCATTCCAGTCTGAAACAGGGTGGAAATGCAAATACCCCTACAAACAACAAACAACCCCCTTGAGAGCTCCCACTAATCTCATTTCTATTACAGACACAATGTCAGTTGTTGCGAAAAAAACCAAATAATGTGAAAAGTTAATTTTCACACTAAAAATTTCTAAAGTAGGGCATACTTTGAAATACGAGTACTTTAGAATTAGATATTGTGACTCATGCCCAGGCTTTGACTAAGAGGTCATATCGCCTACTATCAGAGCGCTCTGTCATCGCTATGGTGGACATGAGCCCGACACTACTATGGGAGCGTTCCACGTTAGTCGTTTGTCTAAGTGCAGCCCAAGGTAGCGGACAATCTCTGAGGTTGGGAGAATGTGATTATCTATGTGGACTGATATGCAGTTATTGCGGCGGAGTAGTAAATGTAGCATAATATGCTATTTAATGTATTTTATGTAATAAATAATTATTTGAAAACTTTGTTAGTTGACTTACTTATTTTTCAACATCGACAATACCAGCTATCTGTTTCAAATTACAAATTTAAAGTGTAGCTCTTGCAATGCAATAACAACCATGTCATATTTTAAATATAAATAATCGGAATTTTTTATTTTTCAATGTTTAAATTAACATTTATTAGTCTAAATAAACTGCATTAATAAAAAAACATGGGCGATAAAATATTTTGAATAATTTAGACGGTTTTTTGTGCTTCCTGTAAAATTTATTTCCTAAAATAGGGTGACAGATAGACGGTATTGGCTTTCCACCATCGATATACTGATTTGTGATAGTTGAATTTGATCCGCCAACGATGGGTTCTGATGGAATGTAAATGTGATTTTGAAGATTACTTGAGGCTTCATTTGAGTCGGTGTGTGATGTGAGAATGGCAGTGCAATCTGCGTATGTGGAGTTTTTTATATTTATTTATTTAAATTATTACAATAATTTCTTCCTCAAAAACATTAGTAAAAAAAATGTGAGTTAGCACTTTCACTATAATAAAATATTCATGAAACAATAATAAAATACTACATTTTACCATATCACATTTGTCTTTGTTTATCCTCAAAGTCGGAAAACAGCTTTGCTGTTGACAGTACAACTGGAGGAGATTTGAGGGAGATATAAAGACAAGATTTATTGTCACTAACCTAACAAGCTATCGACCCCAGAGCTAAAGTTGTAAGATATATTGTTTATATGTTTTAAGAGCTACCGACCACAGCTAAGCTTGAGTGCATATCGCAGCAGAGGTGGCGCATATTGGCAAAATGTTATTTACATTCTCTCACTTATCAAAGTCTGAGGCAGTTCTATGTAGACTATAAATTTGAAAAAATGTAAGCAGCTCCCTTTTATATAGAGCAAAATTCAATGCACAATTATTTAAAAAATATAAGTACTTATAATGTGAGATGGGACTGCCAATATGCGCCACCTCTGCTGCGATATGCACTTCAAGCTAAGCTGTGGTCGGTAGCTCTTATGAGGTTATAAACAATATATCTTACTTACAACTTTAGCTCTGCGGTCGATAGCTTGTTAGGTTAGTGACAATAAATCTTGTCTTATCTAATATCTCCCTCAGCAAAGCTGTTTCCCGATTTTGAGGATAAATAAAGGAATAATGTGATATGGTAAAATGTATTATTTTATTTATTTTTTTTTACTGATGTTTTCGAGTAAGAAATTATTGTAATAATTTAAATATGTCAAAATTCCGGTGAAAACTCAACTTCGTGCTTCTCATCGATTACATAGCTTCCCCTATACTTCGTAATGCCCATTTCGAATTTGGTAATGATTAAATAGTTATACTGATTAGCCTCTGAACAGCCCAATTATCTGTGGAGTCGGAATGATAATATTTTAAATATACATATAGTAGAAACGATCTCTGCTCAAGGTCTATCGATTTGGCCATGTTGTAAAGACAAATCCCCCGTAACGTTATTGGTAAGAACCACTTTAGGTCACGTCAACTATTTACGAAGTACCTACAGAAGATACTAGTTTCTACCACATTACAAAAACATTATACGAAGAAGATTTTATTATAAAATAATGTTTAAAGAAAATTTCTAAATTGAGAAAGGGGGTCATATTGAGCTAAGATAATAAATATATAAATAAAACAATTTTATTTCAAATAAACTCCCGGTTTCGGCATTACACCATTATAATTCTAACATAACAGATAAGGAAGGAGTTGGGATTTCAATTAGAACATAGAAATTTGAACTATTCAACCATTTTATTTATTTATTTTGATATAATTACAATTTATATACATATTTATTGTTAATCATTTCGTTATTTTTAAGAATATCCGCTGATTATAATTGCATTAATATTCTAACGTCTCATGAGTATTCATTTTATTAAATGCACATTATCATTTCCCGCATACCAAACACAATTACTATATCTTGTTACAATTTAATAATTTTACTTCCCCAGCTATACTAGTATAGGGGAAGTTATGTACTCGGTCAAAAATTTCATGTTTTCCAAACCCCTGATTCCAAAAATGAACAAAAAATCCTTTCTGTCTATGTGTTAGTTAACTCGATAACTCCCTATTCTATACGTCCAGAACTCCATAAGACACCTATTGACTTTCCACCAAATCGGCCAGAGAGTAAAAGTTATTATATAAAATTTCACATGTAAATTCAAAACTTCATAAAAACGACAACCACTAATTTTCCGAGGATTTGGTCGAAGGGAAGAGGGGAATCAGAGGGAACGCTTAACTCAAAAAACCCAATAACTGCTGATGTAATGAATGTACCGACTTGAAATTTTATATTTAAATACAAAACCCCGTAAGGACAGCACTTATTAATTTTCCACGAAATAGGCACAGAATTTAGTTTGAGGGACCAGATCTCTAAGTAAGTCGATTGGTATTGGAGGAACAGCGAAAACTTAATTGATCATTTCAACAGATTCCTAATTGTACAGTCATGGAGATTTCATAGTTGAAATTCTAACCTCTTCTTTACTTTATACATAAGACAAGTTCGCACTGAACAAACTATCTAAACTTATAAACAAACCTGAAGATGCTGTAATGTCAAAACCGTTGTGCATGTCTAAAATTTCTGTGGATACACATTTCCAAAATGAGTTTCATTTTTTTTTTAAGAAAAGTTTTAAAAATATGCTAAAAGATGACAGTCGATAAGGATAAAGGAATTTAATCTGGAGTAACTGGGCAGATGAGATGAGGGAGACCATTGAATAGGAAAGGGACAAAGCACTAACCCGACAATAGACAACTTATACAGAGTCAATACTCCAGGATGTCAGACCGGAATTCCTTATCAAGCTCCACCGCTTCACTCCTGTCCTACCAGAGATGGAATTTAAAACATTTTAGAAAAGTGTAGATAAGGGAACTTTTAAAACCAAACAAATTCAGGACAAATTGTCAATTCCAAAAATAAAAATCTTAGGTGGGGTGATTTCCGCTGCTCTTGCCAACTTCCCCCATTAGGTGACGAAAGAGTAAGAAAGGAGTGCAATGCTACTAACGTTATACTATCGGGACACGGGGATTTCAACTCCAAGCTTTTCTTTTCCAAGAAGGACAGCCCGAAATGCTCGTGCGGCAGCGTTGAGACACGTAGTTCTCGAATGCCCGCAGTACGACGGGCCTAGGACGGAATTGATACGCCTAGGACTGAACCTGCAGCATCAGAATCTGATGAGTGAGCCTGATTACCCGGAGTCAGTCAATTCGTCACCTCCTGGCGGAGGGTAAAGAAGGCATACTAACGTGGTTCCTGCGACCCTCCCCGGTGCAACGCAGCCATAAAACATAGATTTCCTAGGTCCCAAGCTCTCTCGGGGAAACGCCGATAAGCTAGACTGGAGGACCCAACCGATCGCTCCGGCGAGTGGTGGGGTCCTACAACCGGCCGTAGCACCAAGATTATCGTTTAATTAATACAAATTAAAAAACAGTCCTATTTCCCCTGTACGCGGTGGACGGTTGGTGTGGCCTCACAGGGGTCTGGAACACCCAAAAAAAATCATGGGAAGGGTGACATCATGAGACTGTTGTCAAGACAACGCTATGTGCCATTCACACTTATGACTACAAGGTTACACATATCTTTAGGATTAGAGGGCGCCGATAGTTCAGAGGTAGCGTGCTAGTCTACTGAAATGAAGATCGCGAGTTGGAAACCCGGCCGAGGCCCTTACGTTTTTTATCTGGGAGGTGAAAAACCATGAACAGGCCAGGTCCTTCGGATGAGACATTAAGCGAAGGTCTCAAGCCTGTACGATATCTGTCCCGTGAATCAACTCCATCCTAGCTTGGTCGTACAGCGAACATTCCCGGACTACATGGTCTGCAGTCTCAATGCAACCGCCCGAACAGTTTGGGTTCTTCCTCCTTTTAAAGAAAGAAAGCTTAGTGTTACGTGACTTAATAATATTTGGGACCTCTAGTGTTCAAGCAGACAGTCGAGGCATCCGAACATCCGGCAAGACGCGTACATCGTTCGGCCATCCGAGCTTCGTTACCAACGTTGTTGCCATTTTTCCACCATCCAAAAGTATTAAGCTAAAAAGAGGAGCAGAATACTTCAAATATTTACCTAGCTAACGGTTACTAGGTTATATAAGAAACATACTGTATAGAACCCTCGTCCAATGATGCTTCATTCTTGTGCGTTTTTTTTTTTTTATATTGTAATCTTTCTTTGTTTTTGAATAATACAAACGTGCATTTCATACGTTCAAAACTAATTATTACTGAATTCCGGGACTATGATGAGTATAGAGATGCCATCAATATAGAATATAGACTTCGGGATACGATAGACAATTTGAAAAAGGCAATTAAGAAAACTCTGGAGACCTCCAGAAGAAGTAGCGAGGAAATAGAAAATTATGGATCTTGTCTTCCACCTTAAATCAAGTTAACCAATTTATTCTATTGATCCGATATCGGCTCAGTCAGAATAACAATGAACCATTAAAGTTTCACACTTATAGCAATAATGTTACAAAATCAATAAGGATTATAGGATAAATTAATAAATGAAGCAACCGGCCGAATTACTTAATGTAACAAATTTTCAAAAAAGGAGATAGTAATACGTTGCTATACATTTTCCATGTAGAACGCTCTTATTTTCAACTTTTAATAATCATATACGTTTCATTTATGCTGTTACTTGTTCGTCAACACGGATAGACATACACTTCAGGTTGCCGGTGGTAACTCAGAGACTTTTTATCTAAGTGAAAAAATTGAGCACGCCGTCTTTCGGATGGGACGTATGTATGATGTCGACTAATCATTAAAGACCCCTCCTACCCTACCCTAGTAGACAGAATTTAGGACTCCCAGTCTACCAGAATTACGAAAGAGCGCACTGGTAGTAGGAGATATGACCTTGCAGTTTTAAAGTCCGAACAAGTCACAATAGCTAACATTCAACAAATTTTCTTTTTCTGGAAGAATAAAAAGGAATGAACACTTATTTATACCACATTCAAATAACGTTATCCCTCGTGGACTTTCCAGACGGTTCCAGATCATTTAAATCAGTTAGTCAGCTGTTATATGGGTTAAGTTAGTGTACAGTTGAACAGTCAGTAAGTAAGATATAAATAGTTACTTTTAGCGTTTATTTGAGTCAGTTTCTTTATTTAGTTATCAATTATTTTAAATCAGTTAGTCAGCTGTTCTAGGGGTTAAGTTAGTGTTTGAGAAAGATAGTAAGATGTAAATAGTTAATTTAAACGTTTATATTATATATTATTGAGCCAGTTTCATTATCAATCATTTTAAAATGTAAATGATATTATTTCTTTAAGACTAGAGTGACTATCCTCAGTTATATAGAAAGTAGTGTGTTTCTCCTCTATAAGTTTCCTTTTGGACTGACCGAGTGAATAGTGAACAATATAAAAATAAGTTGGGTAGACTCAGAAGTTGGGAGTCTGAGACAATTTATGCATATCGCACCCTCGGAGTGTTGTGAGAATTGTTTTGAATATGAAAATTGCAAATTTGTCACTGAAAAATCTACATGCAAATGAACATAATTATGTATATTAATTTAAAAAAATTATAGATCGTTGTTGATTACGGCAGGCTATTGGTGTCTGAACAGCTGAACAGGGAGCAACAATGTTGATAACATATTTGTTCGACAGACATTTTAAATAAATTAAAGTTCTAAATATGTCCTGATGTAACGAAAATTTACTACTGAGGGTTCGATTTATTAAATCTATTTCAAAATGTGAAAAAAAAAAACCGTATGTTTGCCACCGGCAAGTACATTAAGTTGTCGCTGTCAATCTAAAACCAATCGACCGTTTGGACTAAAAAATCAATAGATGACTTACATAGAGGGTTTAAAGTCCACATACTAAATTTTGTTTCTATACATTCATTAAATCGGCAGTTATTTCGGTTTTTGAGTTGAGCAACCTTCCCTTCAGCCATTCAGTTGAAAATCAATAGGTCTCGTCTTTATGGGGCTCCGGATACTCTATAACATTTCGTGTCGATATATTCTTTCTATCGGGACTTATCATGTTCACAGACAAACACAGAAGTTTTTTTTCTTCAGAGGATTGGAAAATTTCTTGTAAAAACTCAACATGGAATTTCAGACATACATAACTTCCTCTGTACTTCGTAGAGCTGAGGAAATTGTTTTTCAAGGACATTAAAATGAATTCACTGCATAAAAACAAGTCATATTGGAGAGCTTTACAGCGACATTTGACGTGAAGTGGAACAGTTCTCAAAGGGCAAGGTCGAATGATGGTAAACGATTGCACTCATCCAACCCACAAGTGTAAGCAAACAAGCACTTTCACATTACTTAACTTAAGGAGAGAGAAATCGTAGCCTCCAATTAGATCCAAGCATCACTTAACTGACAATGTGAGCTCCAACTACAACTGCGCTGTTAAATAATGACTCAATTGTTTTATAGAGAAATCTGTGTCAAATTTTTTAAAACTGACGGATGAAGTATTTCAAATTTCATATGTAAATTCAAAACTTCACAAGGACATCACCTAATTATTATCCGCGAAATTGGCTGAAGGGAAGGAGGAGATCAGAGGGACATCAAGTCAAAAACCCCAACAACTGCCAATGTACTGAATGTATTGACACAAAATTAAGTGTGAAGATTCAGAAGCTTCTTTCTATATATAATATTTTATAGATTTTTTTTCTCTCCATAAAATTGTTTCTTTCTGAAATTATTGATTACACATCCAAAATTTCCCTGACAGAATTGTAAAAACATTCCCATAGTATGAAACATTCTGCCAGAAACATATAATATAGCCTTTATGCGAACGTGGCACCTTGGCTCACGTTCTCCCATTTCAACTGTATCATAAGAATCACACAAAAAATATTACGTAAAAGCACAATTAAGTAACTGGAAATTGGCACTTACGATTCGGATTTAGTTTCCATACTATTTAGTAGAGCATTGAAGGAGACCATAGATACGGTCTGTTCACCATCCGCCAAACAGATTTACCCGTAATTCTGGAAAACATTTTAAAACAACAATGTTTACTAGGGTTTAAATATAAAATTTACAAACAATATTATCTAATATCAGTTATATATATTTGTGAAACATCGCCTACATACATCCCCAGATAGAATTCATCAATTACCTTTTCCCACTCCCTACAAAACTAACCTACCGTTTGGGCTAAAACTCAATATTTGACTTACATAGTGGCTTCTGAATCCTCATGATAAAAAATGGCTAAATTTTGTATCGATTACATTGATTGGAACGGCAATTATTAGGGTATTTAAGGTGAGCCACCCCCAATTCTTCCCTTCCCTTTGGGCGATTTGGCTGAAAATCAATGGGTGTTATCCTTAGAGGGTTCTGAATACACATATAAAATTTCGTGAATATGCATTCATTTTATCGAGAGTTATCGTGCTCACAGACACACAGAAGAAATTTATGTTTTCATTCTTGGTATCAGGAGCATGGGAAATTCCGTTGAAAACTCCGCACCGAAGTTTTGGCCGATTACATAACTTCCTCTAAACTTTGTATAGCTAGCGAAGTAAAAAACATCTTGTGTGCCGAAGTTCTTATACACAGTCAAATTCCCTAAAGCATATTTCTTACGAAGAGAATTTTGCTTATCAATTCACCGCTGAACTGATTTTAATAAATTTCCGAATACATTTCTGCGAGCTGATCGAATGAAGATAATATAATATGTCGTTGGAAAAGCTATAACTTGTCCCATTTGAAGTGAGACCACACTCAACAATAATAGGTAAATTACACGTTAAAATACAAACAAAATAATTAAGAGTAAATACAGGCGGACATCGAACACAAATCAGAAATTTTAATTAATTTAAAAAATCCTTTTCCACAGGCTCCATTAACAAATGTGAATGAGAAATTAAAAACATCTCGACAAATTTTGACTGTTGAAAATTTCAATAACTAATTATTTATTCTGCTTAGTAAATATTCTCAAAAATTCTTCTTTCTCTGGCACAGATTAGCAAACAAAAAAAAAATCGTATTCTATATGAATCGGAAATAAGCTCAGATTTGGCATTTCCTACTGACCTATTCTTAGTTTAGGGTTAAATTTTAGAAAGTCAATAAAGGTAATTATATTTAGATTCATCACTAGTTAATCAATGATAAAAACGTTTCATAAATATAATCTTGTTAATAATAAGTGAACAACATTAATTACCTCGAATCATCTAAATAATCAATACAGTTCATACACACAGAAATCAGCATTGACTCTAGATAGTCATCAACATTTATTTAAAAGAAAGTAAGCTATGTACCTACTATTGCAAACTAGTTAAGCATGTTATCGCCAGTTTTCTGTACATTTCGCTAAACTGTAATCATCATAGAACAAAAAATTTGAGTTTCTGAACCGTATCAGAACGATAATCCTCGTTATCATACTACTATTCTCTAGATAGAACAACACAAATTATTTCCACTAATATGGCTTAAGGTTCGAACTATAAATAATAATAATAACCAAATAAAAACTGAGGGACTTCAATAAAAATTTTAAACGTAGGCAAAGTTGAGAAAAACTACTAGTAAAACTGAATTTTTTATGTGACCTATTTCTAAAAGAAAAACTTCAATTATAAAGTCAAGTTTATTTACCTGTATGACAATTTCACAAATCAATCTTATAGACAATACAATCAGCGAAAAACTCAGAACATTTAAATGTTAACCACAACACAAAATTAAGCCTACTCCGTCTTGTTCAAGGGAGATAGCAATTAGATTCCCTTCCGAAGTTGGGCAAGTTCCACTATTCACCGATGCCATAATCGGTTAAATCTAAAGAAGGAAAATATAGTTGAAGACCTAGGCTATTTTAAACAATTT
The DNA here is from genome assembly GCA_963662175.1 of Aradus depressus. NCBI lineage: Eukaryota > Metazoa > Arthropoda > Insecta > Hemiptera > Aradidae > Aradus > Aradus depressus. Next base: position 27,348,729 of record OY759214.1, read on the forward strand.
CGTCACACAATAATATACTTTTCGACTGTACCAGTCAGTACATAGTCCTATTCACCAATTAAAAAGTACAATCAAGTTTCACATGTATCTATTCAAATTTCCTGCTTTTAAAGATTAGCATTATTGGAGCACCCCCATTCCTAATTTGTGATCCAATTATTATTTAAAAGAATAACTTATTACTAATGCAAAAGGTTAATTTTTAATTGGTCTCAAAAATATAACAGAATAATAATATTGTGTATAACCAAGATACCGATGGTTTTTCCAATAAGAAAATAACAAAAAAATGTTTTATAACAGCTGGCCCGCTCGCGCCATATATTTACGGCGCAACATCCATTTCAAGTAATATTTTATCGTTCCATTTTTGTCCACGGTTCCATCAGTTATTTGAAACGTTGCTAATAACGACGTCATAAAGGGAAGCATTTTACCTTCAATTATTACTTCTAAACACTTGCAACCAACTACGTTCATACATATGAACTCAGCTAGGCTTTGAACACATTACATTTATACTAATATATAGAGGTTTGTGTGAGGTAGTCTCGAAAACTACTTAATCGATTTGAATAATTCTTTCACCATTAGTAAGCTTATTTCTTTCCAGTGGACACGATTATACATTTAGCAAAAGGGCAGTGATGATATAAGGGAGAGAAGTTGTCTATGGGAAAACATAAATTTGCTCTTTAACGGCTGACTTTGAAATGGAGCAAATCCATCGCATGGAAATTTGACTATCTATATATTGGAGGGATGGAGAAAGTCATATGGGTTCTAGTTTTGAATTGAACATGGTTTTGAAGACCTTACATAGTCTTATAGAAAGTTTCAATTTATTATTTATAAAATTAAGTACAATGCTATTAACCTGCTTAAAGTTACTCCGGGCGAAGGCGAGTAAGCTGCTAATAAGTAATAAAATAAGCCTACTCATGTATGTAGCTTGAAACACCAGTTTGCAGACCGTCCTGTGATAACCACACGCACAACTTTGACGGTATAAAGTAGATTCTGTTCATGTATTATAAAAAGCGTGTACACTAATTGGTCCAGTGCTATACATTTTTTTTTTTTAAATGGTCTAGGTTCTAGTCGGCGGGCACCTTCAAGAAATTCATATGGCATGTAGGAACAGAATGTACCTATTCAACATTTCACTCATCGGTAGCATATCCAAATGGCAAAATTGAGCGTTAGTAGTTGTTCCTAAACCCTCTCTCTTGCATAAAAGCAAAATATCACAAATAGGCAAGCAGTGTCGTTGACGGGCCACCATTGAAATGAAAAATAATCTTTATTCTCGGACACGTCCCCTGAGAATAATAAGAAATTGTCAGTCAGACTTAATCCCTAATCAGTTCAAAAATATATTTTTAAATATATGTCTATTCATTAAATCTGCAGAAAAAAAAGCAAATCTTAGGATAGTTTAAAAGTTGCTATCATCAGATCCAGCCCTCAAAACGTGTTTTCTGTATGGCGTGAGTAGGTTTTAGAAATATGCGCAATTTTGTGGATATTTTTTGAACACATTCTGAAATTTTTCTTTCATTCACAATTTCGCTGAGATTTTTCGTATTAATAAACTACTTCGAAGTGATCTTGCCACATGGATGTCATCTAAGGTTCCTCCATACACATATGATGTTTGTTCTGTCCGCTAAGTAAAATATCAACTCAGGCAGGTTAACACTTTATTTATTGTAACGGAACGGATTCTGAGGGAATAACTTACAAAATATTACATTCTGCGTGAAAATGAATACTGCTGACCGTCCCTTTTGAACCTCAAAAACCTAGAATAATAATATATTTTTGATACATTTGATTTAACTATAAAAAGAGAATTAGTTATTGTGACTCGTAACTTAAGCCCGACTGTTTTATGGGAGCCCTATATTTTGTATTCAGGTAGGGTAGAGGTTTTTAACGAGTACCTGACGTCGCATAAAGAATTGATCGATATTTGTAAATTAATAAAAAATATTTTTTTTAATCCATCAATTCTCAATCTAAAATAGCGCAGGCGGAGTGCGCCCCCCATGAAGGCTTCATCGAGTCAAAGCGGCGAGGCTGGGCGTCTTGGGACTCCGAATGGTCTGGCGACGACCTGTCCCGGGAAGCTTCCGAAAGCGCGGCTACTCCAGGTAGACGCAGCGCTCCGGCAACGCACAAGATAGCGAATAATGACGGAGCGACCAGACGAAGAATCTATCACAGAGGAGCCGCTGGAAGTCCGGACCCCTTCGTTGGAGGCGAGTCATTGAACGTCCGGCGCTGGGCAGCCTGAAGCGAGGAGGCCCAGGTGTTGAGCTGCGATGGAGGCAGGCGATGCCCACGCCCACTCCGGTTAGGTTAAATATATTTTTGTAAAAAATGACCTAATTACAAAGAAAGGAATTGATCAATATTTATAAAGTAATAAAAAAACATAAAGTAAAGAATCGATTAATGCCTAATTTAAAATAGTGCGGTTGAAAGCGCCCCTTTCCCCCCCTCCCCCCGCGTCTTCATTCATTAAAGGGCCCAATGGAAAATAATGCTATTTTTATTTAATTATTACAGTTTCCTGCCAACAGGCTATTCGCCTAATTACAGAATTCATATTACACAATTAATATTAAAAACGATATAAAAATAAAAGAGATTTGTAATGAGTTCTTCAGGATGCAGCGCAGCCAGTGGATCTTCTAATGATATCAGGGACGGCAAGGGTCTCATTGAAATAAGTAAATGATGCCAAATAGTATATATATTTTCAACAAAATTTAAAACTAACACATAAGTTTATATATTTATGTAATACCATGAAATATCAAAAACATCATAATATATATCTAGATAGAGAAATAATCATTCTGAAGACAAAAGAATGCAATTCAAAACTTCTAATTAGAAAGAATTGTCGCAGAATCCTACACGGCCAATTGCAAACTGTATCATACCCAGAACAAACCCGATCAAGATATATATGTAGTTGCTACGGCTAAATAAAAATTATTCTTTAATTTTTTTTTCTTTAAAATATAATTAGAAATTAAAAAGTAATATAGGTATATAAAAATAAATGTGGTAAGCAATTGTTCCATAAAATAACAACAATGTCACAGAAATCGCCAACTTTTTAAATGTTTTTTCTTATGGAAAATTTGAGAACAGGACTAATCTAAAAAAAAACATTATTGTGAGTCAAAAAGAAAAGTGACTACTTACTATATTCTGTTCATTAATAGTTGTAAAATTAAAAAATCTAAAGAAAAATACATAAATGCATACATAATAAAACTTGAATAAAATAAATAAGAGAAAAAAAAAAATAACTTGGACATAATGGATTTAGTTTCGTGCCAAGAATTCAAAAATTTAAAATGAAAATAAATTGAATATCTTTTGAATAATTTGCAATAATAAACAATAAAAAAAAACCTTTTCATATACTTAAGCATCCCTTTTTCCCATACGACCACCCTAACCTAAAATTAATTAAACAAACGAAACATCAATGTTCCTCAAAACAAAAGGCCAGCTCACTCAATTATAGCATTATCGTTTTCAAATTGCTTTCAAATGTTATCAATCATTTTTTTGGGGGACATCAGGGGAGATTAACTTCTGGAGCCATATACAGTACGTGTAACACACATATACAATTAATAATTATTACATATGCTACTTTGATGTCAGTATTACAGGCTTATTATTATTTTTTTAACTTAATATATAGCACTAAATATACAACTGTGTATATATGATAATGGATTATTAGAGAAAGAGAAGTAGGTAGGTATATATAAATATATATATATAGATATATATATATATAAGTTGGTTGGATGAGTGAGTGAATGGAGAGAGACACAAGAGGTGGCCAAATGGCTGGGTGTGATGGCGTCAATGTCCCTAAATGGCATCAATGTCCAGATCATCGCCATCTTCTTCAATTGGCACCTGCGACTTGGCACCTGTTATCACCGGCTTCAATGGGGTCGTTTTCACAACACGATCATTGTACTCAATCTGAAAAAATAAATCACAATATGACAATTAAACCGAGGTTATTTGTCTGTGGTTCTTGAAGAACGCATTTGTATATTTATGCAAGAATAATGTGATTTCAATGGTCATGGGAATGAAAACCTATAAATAAATGTACTGGTTCAAAAAACGCAACATAGCTAATGGCAAGGTGATCCCCAGAAGCGAACCAACATGTTAAAGTCGTCGATGAATCATCCGACAATGTACTTCCTCAGCGCAAATTAATCAAATAAGTTATCGCTCTATACTCAGCAAGTTCTGATTATTCAGACCAAAAGTTCGTGACGATATATTCATTTCATCAACAGTTATTTGGGCTTTTGCCCTCCTCTGACTCCCCCTTCCTTCATCTAATTCAGTTTGGCCATAAAAACTGACAAGATTTTATTTTTTATTTTTGGAATGATGGGCTTGAAATTCCGGTGAAAATTCAACAACAATCGATTACATAACTTCCCTAAACATTGAATCTCTACACTTACACTTCCGACTAACCTCCAAGGGCAGCTAAGAACATAATAGAGGGACCTTCTGGAGTCTTGAGCCCTAAGGTACTATGATCACCAGACAACACAAACTACATATTACACTTTCATAAGCTATGGTTGTGGAGAAAAATATAATAAATAAAAATTGCAATACCACTAGTGAAAGTACATTTCCGTTTTGAATAAATTCAATGGAAATATTCAGTTAAAAAGTTCCAAAAAAAAAAAAAAATGTCGGCTCGTATATTTTTCTAAAGGTGCGTATCCACCAAGCGCGCAAAACGTTTGTGAATGTTTGCAAGTATCTGTTCGTGTCCCAACTGGCGTCGGTTCATCAAAAAAAATTCAATGTGCGATCAGCGGAGATGGAGTTTGTAAGTGAGTTGCTTGGAAACTATAAAAAGATACATTAGAATGCCGTAGGAATCTCCTGTACCCAAAAAGCGAACCGTTATTGCTAATATCCTTTCCACCGGAATACAGTCTCTGTTATTTGTATCCTGTTTACAAATTATTGGGGGGTTGATTAGCAAAGTTAAGAATTCAAAACCTTCTAATGACATACGGCAACCATTTTTGAATAAACCACTCCTATCACTTGTTCTTATTATGTCAGTAGTTGCATTGAATTTCTAGTTTTTAAAAAATGGTGTACCAAAATCTGTTTTTTTCTAATATTCTCTTTTTCTATTAAAACAAACATAAGTATAAATGCGGTAATAAGTTTTCTTCTTGGTGTCATTTTGACAAGTGTTTTCTAGTCGGATCGATAGCAAACCTTTGTAAACATTTGATAGGTGAAGGCAAAATGTAAACATTCGATTGCAAACATTCATAAACATTTGGGGAAAATGTTTTTATGGTGGACATGCACCTTACGGAAGTCTCCATGGTACAGCGCATACATTCTGCACATATACGTAAAATATGGTAAATCATGGATATAATTACCTCCAAGTCGTCCTCCTCACTCGACTCCTCCTCTTCCTCAGCCTCCTTGAGCCATGTCAGGAATGGCTCGGCCCTTTGATGGATCTCAGTGCTTAGCTCCTTGTTCACGTACTTCTTGCTGATTTTACTTCCCCACTCCAGGAGCACTCCTTCCTCAAGAATGTCCAAATCGTATGAAAGCTGCAGGCAGGCAGAGAATAAATAGAGACAAAGAATTTGTTTAACTTCCATTTTGTCCAATTCCACAAAAATATATACATAAAGTGTACCAGTTTCAGCTTACGGCATCATCAGCACTAAGTTCAAAAGTGACAAATAGAATTCGAAAATTTAAAAGTTAAACAAGTTATTTGTTTTTATTTATTTTATTAAGTTTCCACTATATCGACACAGATCGCAGAAATGTATTCGACATTTACAGTGAGTAACTCTTTATTCAGTATTTTCGAATTGTACACGCCTAATGAGCAGGCCAGTCCAAAAGAAAACTTGACAAACTCAACTCAAAATGTGAGAAGAAAACAAACAACTGTCTTTGTATAACTAATACAAAACACGTTAGTACAGGAAGATAGCTCAGAGGTAGCTCTGCTTACTGAGTTCAAAATCGTGGGTTCAAGGCCTTTACGTTTTTTTTTCTTTCTAGAAGGTGAAAAAAACCTTGAGCACAAAATCCTTCGGATGGAACGTTAAGCGATGGTCCCGAGCCTGTACAATGTACCGTACCTTTACCATGGTGAATAATAATTTAAGGTAGGTAAAATTTAGGACTCCTATAATAGAATCGGTCTCATGTCCAGCAGAGCGAAGAAAAAGCGCTCTGGTAGTAGGCGATACGGCCTCGTTAAAGTCCGGACTTGAGTCACAACAGGTACCTATTTTCATCTCGAACATACAAACTCTTCAACTTTAGTGGATTTCCTTTCGGATTGTGAACTAAAAATTGCTGAATCTTTGAAGTCTAAAATTCGAATGACAGGTTTTTTTTGGAAGAAAAAAAAACTTTTGGATTGTGTAAGAACATTCTTAATTCATATATAATATATTATTATAGCATTACGTTTCAGGGGGCACTCCCATCAACAGTATCTACAATACCACATGTGCTCTTTAGGTTAAGTATCCCTTCTGTCATTCAGAATCTTTCTTTTATAAAACATATTTATTGAGTCAACTTCTATATTTATTTAAAGTTTTGACTAGGTGTTTAAATATAGAAGTCGACTCAATAAATATTTTCTATATAAAGATTCTGAGTGACAGAAAGAATTGTTAACCTATAGAACAAATCATTTCAGTAATTATGAAAATTGTAGAGCAATATAGTCCCTTTTACCAAGAAGCGTTCAAAAGAAGTATGGCAGGCTGATCTAGACAGTCACATGGTCATGAATGATAAAAATTAAGTATAATTTTTTTTTTCGCATCACGTGACAATGAAAATAACAAATTATGTGCTTCTCCACGCTGTTATACTTTCTTGAGCATTTAGTATAATGATGTATTGTGATCGTGCAAAAATACTAGATCAAGTTTTCAACGAATTTTTCACGTTGTATGGTCCACTGAATATGTTTTGACTTTTTTCGCGATGATGTATGTCTGTGTGACTATGATTGGACTTTGTGAGCACACCAACGCAGAAACGATTGTAACTATGAACTTCAAATTTTCGCCAAATTCGTGTGAAAATTGAGACCACTTTAATTCGGGGCCTAAGCAAACCTAATCAAAAATATTTTCTTTACATAAAAATTGTACAGAAAACTGAATATTTTTTGACAGACATCATCGCGAAAATGTTCAAAACTTTTTCAGGGGACCTTGCTTTTTCTTGGGTCCTATAACGTCTTTTGTGTGAGAATTTTGCGCACGTATCTCTGGTAAGAGTCAAAATGGAAGCTTACTCCCGTTGTCTGACCTGGTGACAAATAGTGTTGACAGATCTATGAAGAAGAGTTGAAGACAATTAATTACCTTTAAGATTGCTGGTACTTTGGGAAGAAGGGGTTCCTTATGCATTGCTATGATCTGTTCTATCCCACCGATCAGAGACTTCTGAGCCTTGGTGTCATCATGAGTGAACCGGAGAAACAGGACACGGTAGCGTTTAATCTAGTCACATACAAACAAACCATTCATTGTACTTAATTGTATACTTGTGTCATTGTATACTACTACTACTACTACTATATTAAGTTGACGCTAATGAAATGTCCTTTTTATTATTTAAAGAAAAAGCTTCATAGGCTAAGTATTCTATAACGGTTGGTCCACCCATAAACCTGAAAAAAAAACTTTGGGTAAACCTACATCAAAAAAAGAGTAAAACGTCACCAACCGAAGCTCTCTATATCATACCGTCTAGACATATGATTTTTTAAATTTTTTTCAGAATTAACACGACTTGATACCGAAATAAGCATTTTTCTCAGTTGCTGGGACACGAATTTGCACTTTTGACGAAGGTTTTGAAAAGAGCGAAAAATTTCCAGTCCAACGAAACCACAACCAGCCTTTTATCTTGCTTGAAAATATATTTTTTAACTGTTCAAACATCAAAATTGAAGAAAAAATAAAATTTGTTCAACATTTCTAAAATGTACCACTGCCAATGATCTGGAAGTTGTCAAATTTCACAAAAACTTCCAAATTTAATACGCTTCCCAATGGTCTGTGGTCAATTGAAGCCATTCCTCAAATACTTTTGGAGAAATATCTTCTAAGTTGAGAAACGCGGACATATTGTGGAAACTAGTAATAAACAAATCGATGATCGGATCGTGAAACCACTTAATTGAAATAGCTCAAATTTTCAGGAGGGGAAAAAAAAAGTTTTTAAATTTCATTTTTTTTAACAAAAATATGTAATATACATATTTTAGTTTCATTATATATTTTTCGTAACATGTTTAAACGTTTTTAGCACTGATGTTTATATAAAAATGGTTGTTAATTAATACCTGCTATCACAGTTTTTTGTTATTCTTATTATCTACCTATCATCCAATAATTTAATTCAGGATTTTATAAGTAAAAGTACTCTGAGTTTATAAACAACACTTTTTTAATTTATATTTGAAAATGATTTGAATCAATTTATAAAAATATATAATAATATTTTTATCTCTCTCTGTACTTTAATGTTCGAGAAAAAATCCATATACTTCCGTTTATTACTAACCTAAAGTAATATAGAAAGGTAAAGAAAATAAATATTCATCGTGTTTAATAATAGCTCATAATTACAGCAATTTCTCCTGGTTACATACCTGAATATGAATCTTATCATCGAAGAGAAGCTCAGCCAAGACGAGGGGTGCCTTGCTCTTCACCTCGAGACGATCAGCCTCGGCCAGGATCTCCTTGGCAGCCTGTGGCCCCTCCAACATCCCACACTCCAGACGACGCTTCACCTCACAGTAGAAGATGTCCATTCGCTCCTTCTCTGTCTTCTCAGCATCCTCACAGACGGTCAGGTTCTTGGCACCGTCCGTCAGATCTTGAAGACGAGCTCGCACTGCTTCCTCCGACACATCAACTGCCCAATCATCATCCTGATCGAAAAAAAAAATGTTTTTGAATTTATATTAATAATGTCGAAATGGAGTGTATGGATGGATATGTGTTTGCTCCAATCTCACGGCGAAACGACGCATCAGTCTTATGATATTTCACATAGCAACCTTATTACGCGATTCAGCAAGCTTTCATAAGGTATTTCAGTTATCTTAAAATATATTATTTTTTTCATGTTTTGATCTTTGTCGACATAGAGGAAATTCTGAGGAAGTCATACATAATATACCTGGCACTGGGAGATGTTTCAAAACATAAGAGAAAAAAAAATCATCAAAGAATCACTCTGGCCATTTACTTCACCAGCGCGAACTAATCAAATAAGTGTTCGCTCTCCATTTAAAATAAATTTACTGATTTGGTTGCAAATCAATAGGTGTCTTACTAAGGGAATCATACTCAATTCTGTGTTGATACATTCGTTACAACGATAGCTATTATTCATTCAAATCAGGGTGGGAAATCAGGGATGGAAAATTAGGTAGGGTTCTGTATACTCATATAAAATTTCGTGACGATATATACTCATTCCATCGAAAGTTATCTTGTTCACAAACACACACGCACAGACAGAATATGTTTCGCCATTTTTGGTATCCCCTTTAAGGGTTTCATGTTCCTACGTCAATCTATGAAACCCTAAAAAATGTTTTCTATACGTACATTGTACTTGTCCTTGGGTGGTGGTGGAGGTACGATGACTTCCGGCTCCTCCTCTGACTTGGGAGAGCCGGACCTGGCCTCCCCATTGGTCGGCCCTGTGGAGTCTCCGTTCTGTTTGGCCTTAGATCGTCTGGCCCTCTTCCCCTCGGTCAGGGAGGCTCCTTGAGAACCCGGGTTAATATCTGCAGCAATAACAACAAACAATTATACAGAGCACAAAACAAAATTCAACTTAGATTTACTTAATTGAGTTTCATATTCATATGATCTATTTGATCCCACCACTGAGCTACCGGCGCCCCTGGTATTAAATATTATAATAAATTTTGTACATAATATGCTTTAATACATATATGTACGTAAATGTTGTTTCATTTTTATTTACTGAATTTTTAGAAAACCCTTTCCTCATATAGTGTTATGTTAATTTTAATAGCGGACATATTTCGATTCCCCATGATTTCGCTTTTGAGAGCTATCACTGTGTTTAGCACCAATTTTTACTACCGGAATCAGGTATTTACAACAATGCTTCCAAAAAAGAGCAACTTTTTTATTTAAGCCTGTTATTAATAAGATGTTCTTCTGATACTTACTGGGAGGGTTCTTGATGATATAGGTGTTGAGCTTGTGGTTGAACTGAAGCTGGCCATGGAAGCCACAGGCTTTGCAGCCCTGAGAGATGGTCTCTTTCCGGGAGTTGACTAACAGATCCGTCTCAGGATTGTCACACTCCGGACACAGGACAAACTTGCGGATGAAACCGTCCAACAGATCTTGGAGCTTCCCTGCATCATGGGATCCGTTCACAATGAAGCGGTCATTTTTAAAGTCCACCAGGGTCTGGGCGCCCAGTTCACAACCGAAGTACTTGGTTGGATCTAATTTAAAAAAAAAGAAGAAAATTTTCCTTCATTCAATGAAATTTCACAATGGTGGGGGATATTTCCATGACACTTTAGCAAAACATTTCTTTATGTGATAAAAACAATTAACATATAGTAAATTAAAAAATAAAGAAAAACTTATGTTTTAAAAAAAAAAGTGTCTATTTAAGAAAATATATGGAAGTGCTTTCGGTATTGCTACCATCTTCAGCCACAACGTAACAAATACTTTTTTTTTTAGTTCAAAAGGAGGGTGCGTTCCCCCTTGCATTGATACAATATCAGCCCGTCAAACATGGGGATAAAAGCTCGGTGAACAAGGGGTTACTGATGGACTGGGATTGGTCATCGGTGGAACAATTGCGCTGAATGTCCCAAGCCCATCTTACAGTGCCTGTTTCTGCTCCCGCCAAGAGCCCACGAATCGGCAGAACATCGGGTAGTCTGTTTCCGTCATCATCTGCCGTAGATCCATTTGGGAAATACGATCTTGCCCATGAATGAACTCCACCCTAGCTTGGTTGTACAGCGGACATTCGAGGACGACGTGTTCTGCAGTCTCGATACCCCGCACGAATAGCTCGGGGTGTTTTTCCTGTGAAAGATGGAACAACTTGGAGTTGAAATCACCATGATCTGATAATATTTGGGATCCAGTGATTTGGATGTACCCATGTTGAGTCAAAGCGTACCCGGACGTCCGGGGAGTATGCGTACGTCGTTCGGCCATCCGAGCATCATGACCAACGTTGTTGCCATTTTTCCACTATCCAATTCTGGATGATGTCCTTGCAGCGCTCTGGTCTGGACTGTCCGCGCATCTCTTCCTTCAGGGCTAGGACGTAACAAATACTGAGACAGTCTCAATATTTGTTAAGTCGCGTCTGAAGATGGTAGCAATACCGAAAGTACTCCCATATATTTTGTGAAGTAGACACTTTTTTTTTAAACGTACGTTTTTCTTTTATTTTTATCAAGTGTTTCACAATATCTCTGCAAAAAATGTTAGGTATCATAAAGTAAATTGATGAAAGGGGAACGGAAATAATTTATAATTAACTGATAAGGCGTATTTTCCTCTTTCCTGGTCCGAATTCTGAACCGCTGTTCATTGGCTGCCCTTTTTTGACATAAAATACTATATGGTAGCCCTAGAGATAGGATAGAGATGATTCATTCGTACCTCTATGTAACCTGGTCATCTGCATATCAACAATGAAATTTCAGTTGTTTACTGCTTGTTTTTGCACATGTGAAACTTGACTATTTTTCTCTCTATCCCATGTCATTATTCTTATTATTTACAAGCGTTCCGCCATCAACTTTAGACTGCTTCACGGTTACAAGCAAGTACGCACTGTACAGTTTGTAATGTTATTATCCATTTCAGGTTTTTTGAAACGTTCTTTTGATAACACTTTTATTTTATAATGACAGCGCAAGTGGTCTACGATCAAATCGTATTTTTAAGATAATATTACCAATTACTTGATGATAACTTAATATCCTTTGAATTCAGAACTAAAATAACATCCACTTAGTGCCATGTAGTTCAGATAATTACAAATGTTATACTTGGCAGTGTGTCAGAGATTGTGTGAAAACAGTGCCAACTCATTTACACTAATAATAATCACGCATAAAGCAGAAACTGGGAGAACGGCGAATATAAAAACAATAGTTTAGTTTACTTCAAAATACGTGAACAGTTTCTAACAGAAACATTGTTATTAACTAATGTTAAGAGCGCTGCGATGTTGGTACTTCCCCAGAACGAATTAATCAATCAACTTTTCGCTCTCCCTCCAAAAAAAGTCGACCGTTTGCGCTCATAATAATAATAATCAACAGTTGAATTACATAGGAGCTACTAAATCCTCGTACTAAATTTTGTGTGGATACATTTCATCGGCAGTTGTTACGAGTTTTTGAGTTAAACCCCCCTTTCCTACTTTATTTTTATTCAAAAGTTCTAAACTTAAAAAAAGTTTTCAAGTCGTGGCTGAAGATGGCAGCAATACCGAAAGTACTCCCATATATTTTGTGAAATATACACTATTTTAAAAAAACATAAGTTTTTCTTTATATTTTTAGAAGTAATAAATATATGCCACAAAAAATAAACAAGTTCATGAAGTGATCCGGAACAGTCGCTCACATACGATAAAGAAATTTATCTTAAAAAAACAATGGTTTAAGAAGATGGACAAAATACGCTGATCCAGGTCTAATAATAAGCATCGTTTTTAATCTCATAATCGTACAGTGAAAGATGCGGATCACTTTATGAACACGACTACTGACTGTTTGAACTTACAGGTGGGAGGTCTCCCTATAGCCTTGGCCACATCTGCCATGTTGACAATAACAGTTTTGATCCCATTTCCTTTACCCTCGACTTTGGCCTGGAGCCGAGGCATCTTGTACCTGTAGAAGGCATCGGAGACATTTCTGTTCACATTGACAGAACCCATTGTGGATGATGATGAAGTGACTTCAGAGCAGAGCTATTTCAAAAAATGATGATATCCGGACGATGATCCTATCCTTTAAGTTTAGTTATCCAGCAGTAGAAGGGTGATCTTCTTCTCTTCAGATTTCCTCTCTTCTCCTCTTCTTCTTGATGCCTCACCAACCTCTCCTCGTGCCCCAAGTTCAGCTCCTCTATTGTCCCGCGTCTCGCTAGCACCTTTTGCCAATAACTAGTCACGTTTCTCTGAACGGCTGTGATTTTCTATGCCGATTACTCGAAAATTTTGATGTCCTGAAAAACACAAAAAAATATATAAGTGAAGAAAGTAAAATGAAAAATAATATTAAATTACTAAAAACCTAAATAATATATTTGTGTTTAATGGACATAACCAGAGACAGGATTTTTAGTCCCCACAACAACAAAGTCCCCGATAAGGTTTTGTATATATTTTGTTCAAAATATATATTTTTATGCAACTGCTTTTTCGCCCGCCCTATAGATCAGATAACCTTTCAACTTAATGCAAAGTTTCGAAACCATGGCTTCAATTATTTCCAAGATATCCGAACGTCGACCGACGAAACCCCCCCAAAGAAGAATCGCATTCAAAAGAGATTTAATACTTTCAATTAGGAATCGGAAATAGAATGTACGTCCTGGGATGATAAATGTACTTAAGAGTGAAACCTCTACTAGTTGACATTGTTGACATCTCGAAAATATGTCAAGAAAGACCCTACAGAAAACCTTATCTACCCTGTGAGGGATACTGAATACGACGAATGTTCTCAAATTTTAACTCAATTAAATTCTTAAATCAATATCTTCTTCTTCTTTTTAAGGAAGAAGATACTGATTTAAGAATTTAATTGAGTTGAAATTTGGGAAAATTTAAATCAGTATCTCAAAACAAAATTCAGATGAAAGGATTTCTCGGACAGGTAAGGTGAACGTTAGTTATTTTATTATTGGTATTTTTTTCAAATAGGATAAAAATTAAGAAAATATATATAAGGTGTTATTACAAGACTTCCTTATACCAACCACTTGTGTACAGGCTAATCTCCCTCCGCCTTCTTCCTCTCAAATTCATTTTATACTGGCAATACTGAGTATATGAAAGCCATTTTCAGAATTACACTGTACAATGAAACAAAGAAAAGAGCAGCAACACATTACTTTAATATACCCCGTAACGTCAGTGTGAAATGCATTTGAGAGGGGGAGTGACCAGTACAAAAATGTTTGATATAATAGTCCTGTAAAGGCCAAATCACATATTTACTGCTCTAATCTCATAACTTCAAGAACACTTGGTCCATTTTAGTACACTCTTAACCACCTCTAAGGAAGACCAATGAGGTCTTATCCATCCACAAAATGTGAACAACACCCTCCTCCATGCCCTCAAAATAGCAGATCACATCCAACATGGCGTCCTTCTAATGTCATCCAACTCAAAGAGGAGGAGACCATAATTATGGTCATTTTGACTCTGATCGTACTTCCGCAGCTCAAAATTGTCTAACTGCCTCCCCTCAACGTTCAAAATTTAATTTGACAGCCCTTCAAATGTTATCTTTTGCTAACACCCTCCCCATCTAGAATATACATTGTCCGCGCACTTATCTTCCCAAGTTCTCTCTTACTCGTTAGTCTTATTCTTCAATGTTAGAGCATCATTTACATGACTATAAATACCAGGAATTTTAATTTTCACATTTTGAACAGGTGAACTTTCTTTAACCCAAATAAGGAGGTGAGTGATATGAGAAATCAATGAGAAGTTAGAGAAAAAAAAAAGCATCTCCAGAAATTCTGTTTCCACATTGCGTGACAGATTAAGTCGAGGAATCATATTAAAACAGATTTATATCAGAGGCCGCATAATAAGCTACGTTTACTTCAGTCGATCAATATCCTAACGAAACTGAACTTGAAAATGTTTCTAATGAATTAATTCATCTAGAATTTGAGAAAATAAACTTAATAAAAATGTTTTCTGCCCCAGATCATCATCTATAATATATTTATCGGTGGCATTTATCTTAGTTCAAGTGTAATATTGAGGTAGTATAGTAGCAAGCACCAGTGGCGGATACAAGGAGGGGGTAAAAGCCGAATTATCCCACAGTGCATAGGCTCATGCATCGCGTAGTTCCTAAACAAATTAACAGTCAACCCACTGTCGTGTCCTTCACCCAAAGAATATTTTAGAATAAGCATTTTTATACGTATGTTAGATTTTGTTATCAACTATTTTGAAACAAGGTTCAGTACTACTTCAATAGGGTTAGCTTTATTTAAATCTACTTCCTTAGAAATATTGATGTTGATGTCTCTAACATGGCACACTTTGAGGGGAAATATAGAGCTTTTAGCATCCTGTCACTTTTGCCACATGGCCATTTTTTGAATTTCTCTATTTTCAATTTTCAAACAAGAAATTGAGCTTTGGCTGGATACATTTCATTATATTTTTATTTGTTTCTAGATTTATTTTTTTAAATGCGATATAATTATTATGTTATTTCTTATTTGATAATATTATAGCGTCAACATGTAACTATGTGATTTTTTTCTAGGTCATTCTCTTGTTGGCAGTTTTAATATATATTAATGTAATTAAATATATATATATTATAATATTTCAGTCTTAATTATTAATTCATGCGCTTCGTCAATCCAGCCAAAATATTAACCGTCTTGTCCTTCATCCTTCCAAATCTTGTGAATAGGGTATATTATCCAAATCTTGAACCAAAGAAATTTAACCCCCCCCCCCCCCCCCCCCCCCCCTTATGAACATCCTGGATCCGCCCCCTTGGCTAGCACAATATTTAACTATATATAATAATAGTAGGAGAAACTTTCTTTATTACCTATATATGACAGGCCACTGTAGCTTCGATGAAATCATACACCTAGAGGCAAAGCCAGCTGTTGGCTCTACAACTCTGTGTAAACTCCCTGTCCTTCTTCTCGATAATGATGATTTTTCTGAAACAAAACAGGAAAAACAAATTTTTAGTTTTGTGATTGTGAAATGTTTTTGTAGTATAAGTCAGTATTTGCTAAGTCGTGACTGAATATGGTAGCAATACCGAAAGTATTGTTTATATTTTGTGAAACAGATATTATTTTTAAACAACATACTTCTTTCTTTATTTTTTATTCAATAACTCTGCAGAAAATGTTAAGTATCAATAAAATTTCATGTTGTTACTTTAATCGGCAGTTATATGTTTGTGTTTTTCAGAACCTCCTTCTGTTCGGACGATTTTGGCTGAAAATCAACAGTTGTCCTTATGGGGATCTGGACACACATATTAAATTTTCTTTCAATACATTCATTCTATCGGGAGGTATCGCGTTCTTAGACACACACAGACAAACATTTTTTTTTTTTTTTTTTTTCATATTTGGAATTAAGTAAACATGAAATTCCGGTGAAAACTCAACATCGAATTTCTGACCGATTACATAACTTCCCCTTGTAGAGCTTGCGAAGTAAAATTATATGATAAGCATCCAACAATGCAGTAAGCCCGCTTAAGAAACCTTGTTATTGGATTGAGATAACCAACCATACAGGAAGATTATTTCTCTTTTTAGCAGTTTTATCACTTTCCGAAGCGTGTAGAGAACCTATTTCCAGCAAATTTCCAGATTTATAGGCCACATGGCAGTGCCTCAGGAGCAGATGAAGGAGTGTGTGCTGACTTTTATCATGACTATTGCCATTTACATAATATGTAATATATATTATATCCATCATATTATCAGAAATAGTAGTTTTTTTTTTTTTTTTTTTTTCGAAAGAGGCTAAGCATCTGAATAAATGGCTCCCTTTGGAGATCAACAATTTTCCAGCTGTTCTAGAGCTATAGTAATGAAACTTTCTTATATTGTAGTAAATCATCAGATGAAAATATTCGACAAAAAAGTTATCTTTCATAGAGGATGGCTGGAATTTGACCATGTGCCACGCCCCCGACCGTCATTGCCTTTACAAACCCACAGTTAATTCATACTAAATCCACAAGTTACCAACCCAAGGATCAAGAGTTCGTAATAAAACTAGATAATTCCACATATTGTAAGGATCACAATCCTAAATCTAAAATAAACTTACTGTCAAGATAAACCCAACCTTACAGTAATCATGGAGCATCAACTACTAGAGATGCTGTGATGTCAGTAAGAGGGTGCGGCATTAACATCCACCTCAACCTGGATAGCTAAGGGGCATCCAACGTTACAGTAATCACGAGGGCACCAGGTGCTAGGGGGTTGGTAGAGGTGCACCAACCATTGGTGAGGCATGTTACAGTCTTACGACATAACATTCATTCAGCAACAGTAATCATGGGCGCACACTCCGGGTTGCTGGGGAGGGAAGAAGGATATGGAAACAGCATTTTAATATTATTAATGTTACGACATCCACCCGAGAATGGAGGGTGCTAGGGAGAAGCCAGTGGCTTTGGTGCAGTACTGAATAGGACAGGTTTAACATCATCCACTAGCATCAAACGTACTGATACTCGAAGGTGTACGTCAAAATTAAAAGCAACTCTCCAGGCTTGCTTAGAAATCTTACAATAAAAAAAATACCCGCCCATCCTCCTTTCCATTTTTCTGGTTAACGTTAGTTATTGTGACTCATGCCCGGGCTTTAACTACGAAGTCACATCGACTACTACCAGAGCGCTCTTGATTATTTCTCAGATAAATTATTATAATGCATGAGATAAAAGTGTGGCATTAATTCCCAAAACAGGCTGTTAATATTGGTACGATCAAATGATTCAGGTTTTAAAAAATTTCGCTGGTTGGTATTTTTGTTTATGTATTCTGGCCCGAATAGATGTAAATATATAATTTTAATAAATGTTTATCCCTTTTATACCAAAACTATTCGATCTGGCCTAGAAACAAAATATGGTACCTAATCCTCATGCAGCTTAAAAACGTTTAATCACTAAATAAATCACAAGGAAAAAACTTTGAATTAAGTCTCTTCTCGGATTTTTATATTCATTTTTACAAAAACAATTTTAGGGCGAAGTTGAAAAAATGAGGATAGGAAGTTATTCCGCGAAATCATTAAAACGATTATAGTTAAAAAAATACAATACTTACAAATCCAAGAATATTCGATCTCCTTAAATCTTGTACGGGAAAAAGGACGCACAAATTGTGATAAGCCGAGTACATAAGAAGCATCGAAAACATATATATATATTATACATATATAATATATATACTTTTGTTTATTTTATAAAAACATAAAGACATGAACTTGCGTTTCTACTCTGGGACAACTTGAATTCCATACGGCGGTTTGTCGACTACATAAGCTGGTTTATGTCAAACAACTATGGTGTTCAAGGGTAAAATTTCGGCTCATTCGACCTTCTCTTCGCAAAAAGGGGTCGTCCAATTTGATAGCAGGGTTTGATCTTGCATAGTTCAATAGTTTATAATGAAATGACATTTGATTTCGTTTCATGAAAAATGTGTTGCGTTTAAAAAAAAAAAAAAAAGGTGCCTACTAAAAAATTTACTAATTTTTATTTGCAACAAATTAAAAAAAAAAAATTAACAAATTATCATATGATTTATTAGATTTTTAAATAGTCAACGATATCACAGCATATCGATCGAGTTAATACTCATAAATATTTAATATACTTTTCATTTTTACTTCCCCAGCCTTACGAAGTATAGATAGGGGAAGTTATATAATCGGTCAAAAATTCGATGCGGAGTTTTCAACGGAATTTCATGTTTTTCAATCTCTAGATTCCAGAAATGAAAAAAAAAATTCGTCTGTGTGTTTGTGAACACGATAACTCCCGATAGAATGAATATATCAACGAGAAATTTTATATGTTAATCCAGAACGCTCTAACGACGACACTTATTGTTTTTCAGCCAAAACGACCAAAGGGAAGGAGAGGATTAGGGGGAGGCTTAACATAAAAATTCCAATTTGATGATAGAATGAATGTATTAACACGAAAATTTATATGTGGAACCGAAACTCCATAAGAACAACACCTGTGATTTGAGCTAAATCGGTCAAAGAGGAGGGGGGGGGGGGGGGGGTCCAACCAAATGAGGACATAATAACCGGTCAAATTGCAGATATCGGCTGAAGGGGAAAGAAGGGGGATTTAGGGAAGGGGGCTCAATTCAAAAACCCTAATAACTGCCAATGTAATGAATTTATCGACACAAAAGTTAGTATGACGATTTAGGAGCCTCTATGTAAGGCAACTGTTGAATATTAGCACGAACGATCGACTGGTTTTGGAGTGGGAAAAGTTAATTGATTAATTCGTTCTGGGGAAGTACATTTTTATTAATGGAAATAAATGTGATATGAAGCTATTATGACTCGTCTTATAGCCCAATAAATAAACTATAATGTTATAAAACATAACATTCCATATAAAAACCTGATAAGTTAAATTAGTACATCATCACGTACGTCAAAGGTATTTTGATAAAGATTTATTATAATTTAAAAAAATATATACTTCGTGTACCTGGGGAAGTAAAAAACGATGATCGGATCATGGGCGAAACAGAATGCAAAACGTCAGTCAAGGCAGTTTAAATGCATACTAAATACTCAGTTCTTAAAAAAAAACCATCTAAGTACAAATAATTTTTCGAAATTCGGAATCAGTCAATGATGTTTTTGTTTGATCAGAAATCCATTTCATGTAAGAAATTTTAGAGACCATCAGTTCAAGTCGGTAATAGCAATCAGGGCGTCATCTACAATATTTTTACTATTAAGTAATTGTTAATCTTTAGGAATTGTATAATATACAATATTACACTAGAATAACTACAGACAAACGTCGGAATGTACATCAATGCGTAATTAATGATAGAAAGGTTTATATGGTAACTATTTCATACAAAACATAAAAATGAGTGCAAGCTCTTTAACGGGTGATGCGATTTCCATGTAGTATCCTTATAAGCTCGGTTCAAAGATGCCACATGGCCTATCATCTCAAAATTTTAAACGGGAGAAAAGGGGGTGAGGGGGGGGGGGGGGGGGGGGGCATGTAATGGCATGAACCCTGCTAACTGCATCCAGAAGGATCTCCAAGAAGAGAAGCACCATGGACCTGATGGAGCTACTGATCTGACCGATATTCAGGCCGGGACCGCCACCCAGTCGCCCTCCCACCGCCTCTTCAGCAGTTCCATCTTCCTTCGCTGAGGTGGTCTCTCGGCCCCCAATCTAACAAATGTAATGCGTTGTGTAATGGCACGAACCCTGCTAACTGCAGGGGCTGTAAGATCCAGAAGGATCTCCAAGAAGAGAAGCACCATGGACCTGATGTAGCTACTGATCTGACCAATATTCAGGCCGGGACCGCCACCCAGTAGCCCTCCCACCGCCTCTTCAGCAGTTGCACTTCCTTCGCTGAGGTGGTCTCTCGGCCCCCTCCTCCCCCAATCTACCACATGTAAAGCGTTGTGAAATGGCACGAACTCTGCTAACTGCAGGGGTTCTAAGATCCAGAAGGATCTCCGAGAAGATAAACACCATGGACCTGATGGAGCTACTGATCTGACCGATACTCAGCCCGGGACCGCCACCCAGTCGCTCTCCCACCGCCTCATCAGCAGTTCCATCTTCCTTCGCTGAGGTGGTGTCTCGGCCCCCTCCTCCCCCAATATACCAACACATCTACCCCCGCCGGTTGACCGCATGTTCATGTTTCAAGTATCATAGAATCTTTACTGAAACAAGGGAGAAGGCAAAGGGGTAACTTTTCTTGTGAAAGAAATAACTGGGGGAAAGCAATTTTGAAGGTTTGGCTTTCCTTGATTAATTCTGCGAAGATGATTGACCGTATGTACGTTCATGAGGTGTCACTGGATTCGTATGAAATAAGAGAGGTTGCAATGAGCCTATTTTTCCAGTTTATCGCATATGAAAAGGGTAAATAAGGGAAAACCTGTATTTTAAACTCGAAGCCCTTTTTAACACCCAGATCATCCCCCATACTAGGAGAGAAAAACAAGGTGTGTCTACTATCTTGCGAAGACTGGAAATGCAATGTTGGAAGTATACCAAGACTGGTATACTATACGTTATGAGAAGGTCATTGGATTCGAAACGGAACAAGAAGAGTAGTAACATCGCCTTTTTCAAATATCGTCCATGGAAGTAGTAAAATATATACAAGTAGCAGAAAGTACAAAAACATTGGCCATGTAGCGTCCGGAATTATTTGATTCAGGCGAAATGGGATTCGTGAATAAATAAATGATCAGCGACACTGACTACGACGGTTTCGAATGGCTGGTCATACTGTATAACCAGGATGTGTTGGGCGACTGCCGGTCAAAGACAAAACAATTCTCTGAAGCTAAGTAGGACAACGCTGAGGGGTACTGCAGCTCATATATTATATATTCAATCAGTAGAATATTTAACAATAGTTCCCCCCGCCCGTTGAATTACAATTCTAGCTTCGCCAGTAACTCAAGTTAAACAGAAACTCAAAAAACGCAATGAACCAGGTGCAGCCAACATATATTCAGACATGCGAAGTCTCAAGCTGTACTATTCATTGGTTACTTGTTGGTGGCATTGATTATGTTGCAACATTAATACGCAACCAAGTAAAAATACCAACTATGTTTTTCAATTTACAAATACTGAAATCTATTCATTCTCATACTGATCTGTAACTTATTCGGAATTAGAAAGAAGTGTTCTTCTAACTAGGATGAGAATCAAGGGATGATATTTGTAAAAGAGTTCATCACTTTTTTTTATTTTTTTTTTTTTATAATGTGGGACGGGACACATGATCATACAGAACAAGTCTCATATTGCTCATGTTAATTATACTATTTTCTACAGTTAATGAATTTAGGTTGGATGCGGTGACCTAGAATCTACTTGCTGTCAGACCGGCCTTGAGTCAGGACTCCCTGATCCTGTCCTGCAGTGTCCAGGGTCCAGGATGCCAAGTGGTAGAGGATGAACCTTAAGCTAATCTAAGAAGAGCTCACCTCGTGCGGTGCCGGGAGACACCATATGTTGGTCAGCAAGGGCGGCTGGCTGGCTGGAAATGACTCTGGGAGAGACACAGACAGCTACTGACAGGGGCTGGATTGGGTCGATGGACGGTGGTGGCTGAGCAAGCGCATCGCACCGCACCGCCCCCGTCCGCCCGGCCCAGCCCCGGCTTCATCTCATCTCACCTCGCTACATCGACCATACCCCATCCCTACCCCCTCCATATCCGCCATTTCTACTACACCTTTATATAAATGTATCAATTGATTTGTCTAGTATCGACACAATTCGAAACGTTGTCGGAGAAACACTGCTATGCACATCCCCAGTTCAAATTAATTTTAAAAAATATGACTATTTTTATTAATCGCATAAATTATCTGCAATACTGATAAACGTATTTTAACGAGCATTATTTCAATAGTATGATATCTAAAAAGGTGTCTATAAAAAACCTACAGCTTTTGAATACACAAACTAAATTTAGAGTCGATACATTCATTACATTTAATAGGGTATTTGAGACGACCTTCTTCTCTGGTTCCCCCTTCCCTCGACCGACCACGAAAATTGCCTTATGCCTTCCTTTTGGGGTTTTGAATTTACCTACAAAATGTCTAGTCGATACATTCATTACATTGATAGTTATTGGGATTTTTGAGTTGAGCCCCCCCCTCTGATCCCCCTTCTCTTTCGGCTGATTCCGCTGAAAATTATTATGTGCCGTCCTTGAAGGTTTCTGGATACACATATAAAATTTCCTGTCGATACATTCATTATATCACGATTTATCGTGTTCACGCACACTATCACACAATTTTTTTTATATTTGAAATCAGGAGATTGAAAAACATTAAACTCAGCATTATATTTTTGACCGATTACATAACTTCCCACAACACTTTGTACATTTGATGAAGTAATAATACAATGGAACGTTAGGCGATGGTCCCGAGCTGTGCAATATCAGGCATCACTACTCTTGATAACTAAAACTTTAGGAATATCCAGTGAAAACTGATTACACTATTTGAATCCAGGGGAAAAATCAAGGAAACTTCACTCTATATTATTACAGAATGTCTGTTATGTGGCATATACCGGAAGTTAGTTGTCAGTTTGAAAGTTATTTCCCGGCAGAAGTATAATAATAATAATACATACATACAAGATAATTATTAAAATGTTTTATATAAGGGAACAAACAGGTCCACATAATCAACTTTCCTGATTTTTTCTATTTGTAACCTATTCAAATTTTCCGCTTGAGAAGTGAACAGAATAATAATTATTGGAACTCGCCAATAGATCGCAATATAGTGGAAGTGATGTAATGTAATGGTCATGGATAAATATCGAAACTACTCTGGAATAATTTTGTTAGAATTGTTTATACGTTGTACAGTATCTGTACGAACTAGACTAAATGAACACAGACGATTTGATACTGAATTTTTGAAACCAACGAAAGTTTATGGAAATCGAGGTTTTGTCGTGTAGAAAAAAATTAAGTTTTTGGCCAACGTTTAATAAGGGAATTGTTTATTCCCTTCTTCAGGGCGTTATAATGACCTGAGTGGATGTGTGTGGTGAGGTGGTATGTGTTGGTGATAGTGAATGTTAGAATTCATACACACTAACACTTCACTATCAGACACAAAAACATAACACTTTTACTACACACATCCACTCAAGTTATTGTAACGCACTGAAGAATGGTTTCCGAAATGTTGGCCAAAAACTGAGTTGTTTTTTTGTTTACACGATAAAAACTGAGTTGTTTTTTTGTTTACACGACAGAAACTTGACTTCCCTCAACTTGGGCTAATGTCGACTCTAATAATCATGACAACGAAAGTTAGTATGTTCGTTATAGTGATTTACGCCCGTGCTTCAACTCATATGACCTCGTATATCGCCTCCGACACTGCACCTTCGTCACTCTGGTGGAGAGACATGGGAGTCCTAAATTTTGCCAACCCAGGTTTATTCAACTAGAATAGGGATCTTTAACGAGTACCTGACATCGTACATGCTCGGGACCATCGCTTAACATCTGATCCCCTCAAGCTGGACACCTGATATTTTAAGTATCTTGCATCAATGTTCACAGCATGTAAAAATACTGTCAGATCAATCGGCATATTACAGAAAAATAACCTTGGTGAGGTTTCGGGCTAAAAAAACTGACCTGCTATCCCGGCGTCTAAGTGACGTCACAGCACTTAGACCCAATCAGCTAATTGCTAATAATATGAAACCTGTCAGTGACGTAGGCCAGAGTGACGTGGTATCTCACCAGGCGACACTAGAACCAAGAGGAACGAAATAAAACGTCTAGACATATATGTATATATGTCTAAGACAGTGGGGACAAACTAATAACACACAATCTTTTAGCTGATGATTTCACAAAAAAGAACCAGTGCTCTAATGACGGAGTTAAGAAATACGATGTCATAGCCTTATTTTCAATTTTTTTTAATTTAAATTTCGACGTACCTCTTTTAAATGGGAGTACAAATCGTAAAATCTATTGCATGACGCTACTAAAAGAGGGGGAGAGGGGGACCACCATTGCTCGAGACATACTAGCTGCAGTGCTCGGAGTTGTTCGCCACATACTAACTGTGGTGCCCAACGTTTCTTTTACTATCTAATCAATATACCTGTGGTGAACAAGGTTCAAACCACGAAATCGGCAAAATTCATGACTCAATGCAGTGATTAGGCAGAAACTATATTTTTAATAATAATTATAGTAATATTTTTAGAGGGCGCCGGTGTCAAGCTTCATTACTGAGGTAAAGATCGCGGGTTCGAGACCCCACTGAAGCTCTTAGGTTTTTATCTAGGGGTGAAAAAAACCTTGAGCACGCCGTCCTTCGGCTTCGAATAGAATAAAAACTTATTTAATTTAGGAGTCCCATAGTAGAGTCGGGCTCATGTCCATCAGAATAACGGTAGTAGGCGATACGACCTACGAGTTAAAGCCCGGGCATTAGTCACAATAACTAATTATCCAGTAATATTTTTATTTTTATATTAGGTATATCTGCTCCAACAACAGATAAATGACAATTGAGAGGGTTCTCATTTAGTTTGTTTTATCTCAATGACGATCACATTATCGACCATATTTCAATGTCACGTTTACTCATCATGCTACTTGCTATTAAATGGCCCTGCAAATAGACAGGACTTTAAAAATAGAGCATCTACACAGCTATTGAACGAAATTGGAATAAATTAACTACATCAAAAAAAGTCAAATCAAAATGTGCGAAAATACAAAATTAAATTCTGAAAACAAAGAAAGTCCTCGGTGAATCAACGACAATTCTTATTCCTTAGAACCCGACCGAGGCCCTTAGTTTATTTTATCTGGGAGGTAAATAAACTTAAGCACGCCGTCCTTCGGATGGGAATGGTCCTAAGCAGTACGATGGCATGTACTCGTTAAAGACCCTGCTCTAGGTGAATAAAAAATTTAGGGTAGGCAAAATTTAGGACTCCCACAGTAGAGTCGGGCTCATGTCCACCAGAGTGACGAAAGAGCGCTCTGGTAGTAGGCGATATGACCTCCTAGTTAAAGCCCGGGCATGAGCCATAAAACCTAACCTAACCTATTCCTCAGACTACATTGTGTGCCGATATATTCATTACATCGGCAGTTATTAGAGTTTTTGAGTCGAGCCCCACCCCCACTCCTCTGCCTCCTCCCTTCCCTTCAGCCAATTTCATGAAAAATTAATAGTTGCCGTCAATAAGGTTTTGAATTCAAATATGAAATTTCCTTTCAATACATTCATAAGATCGGCAGTTATTACAGTTTTTGCGTTGACCCCCCCCCCCCCAAGGTTTTGGCTGTGTCGGTTTCTGGGAATACATATAAAATTTCGTGTCGATAAATACATTCTGTCAGGAATTATCCTGTACACAGCAGAATTTTTTTTTATATTTTTGGAATCAGAGGGAAATTATGTATCAGTGAAAATTCATCATATGATTCTATGTAGAATTTTTAACCGATTACATAACTTCCCCTGTACTTAAGAAAAACTGGTTGCTGCGATCCTGCTGCACAACACGTATACATTCACCCAAATAGAGTGTTTATTTATATTATTACAGTCATTACTCAAATTTATGTCCACCAACTGTACAAACATAAACATCACGCAAGCTTTTCAAACATCGATCAGGATTCAATATCTCCGACTTCTCAAAGAAATGTATACTAGAAAAAAAAAAAGGTAAATTCCTTCTCGAACAAGTTAAAAAAAAAAAAAACAGTCAATAATCAGGAAGTGAACAACTTTTGAAGGAATTACAATTTGAACGAGGTTGGTCACGCAAACCTGTAATTTAAGACATTTTCTTTTAGAAGAAAGAAACATTTTAGGTACTAAGCTGAACCAAGACAAGAAAAATGCAGCATGTCACTTGGAGAATATGTGCTTTCACAATGAAAAATTAGAACTTAAGCAGACTTTACATTCCCAGAAAAAAAAAGTCGATAAAAAATTTGAAACAGTAACAATTCATTCACTGATCCTTTATGAATCGATTATTACAAAAATATTATAGTAATTTTTCTGCAATATATAATAACTCCTACTTTATTTCAAGTTATCAACTTCAAATATTAATGTTAAACATTTCGGGAGCTCCCATCCTTAGTGTCGGCTACAAAATCATCCAAAAATCCATAGTTCACTTCTGTGATTAAATTTGTCGATGACTTGAAATAAACTTGAACGTAAAAAAAAAAAATTAAACATTTTAAATAAAATATTAATATTAAATATCCCCAAAAAATATAATTATATTCATGTAAAAATAAAATTATTTGTTTTAAACTGAGTTATTATACTGTTTGATTGAAAAATATTTTCTCGGAGGAACGCAATATCTCCAAAACTTTGAATTATAAAATAAAACAGGTAGCAGTTTTTTTTTTTTGTTTTTTTTTCTGCATGGATTGTACTAGAATTTATATACATACTTATATGTATATTTACTAAACATATCTATCATATAAATAATCTGATATATTTATCATTTAAAAATATATCTTCTGTATTTTTTTTTATTAATTGTTAAGTAATTTTCATAAAAAACATAAACATTTGAAATGTTTTTTAATTTTCCATATTTTATTTTCGATTTCGGAAGTGAATAAAAAAAAAAAATGTTAAACTGTTTTATATATGAGTATAACCAATTAAAATTCCAGAGTGTTGTCTTCTTCGTTTTTGAAAGACTTATGTTCTCCCGAAAAAAAAAAAATCCATTAAGCAGTATATAAATCCAATTTCCAATTTTTAAACAAATAGGTAATTGAATTTAATACAAAAGAATGAAGAATGCAGGTAGAGGGCTCGTTTACAGTCCACACACCCTAGTGGATTGCGAACGAACTAATATATGAAAAAGGGTCGTTTATAGTCCACATACTAGTGAATTGCGAAAGAATGAAATTATGTAAATCTAGTGCTAATATTTACAGACTTCAAAAGAAAACAATAATAAATAATAAAGAACAAGCTGCAAAGAGATATTTAATAAACTTAAAATCTTGTCATTACCTGCGCTCTTTATACTTGAAAATTAAAAAATATATAAATATTTTCCAACAATAGTCATGATTATGATATCAGGAAGAAAAAATATTTTCAAATAACTAAACATTGTTCCTCTTTTTGAAAGATGTATAACTCATAAAAGAATCAACTTCTTTAATGCACTGTCCAACTTCTTGGATGCAATATTGCTACACGATGCAATGAAAAAAATGTAAAATTAAATTGGAAATTTGGAAACCTCAATTCGGAAATGGAATTTTTATCTCATTGTTCAAAAAAGAAAAAATAACCATACATAAAGCTTCAATTGTTGCTTTCCTTTTCAATTCATGACAGGGGTGGGACCTCCATAAATATCCTATAATTTATATAGTAATTACTTTTATTTAATATTTTTATTATTATATATTTTTTATTTTACTGATATTTCTTAATATATCGCCCCGAAATATTGTTAAGAAAAAAGATCTATTATAGAAATAGAAATATTTATAATTGTATTTGTATTAGGAATTTAATAAACATGTACCTTCTATTATTTATTTAATTTTTTAAAAAATATTAATATTTTCTCATATATGTTTGTATTCTATTTTGTATACAGTTTGTAAACAATTTTGATGTATAAAGTTCTATGACATACAATTACCACTTTATTATTATTATTACATATTATGTAAAGGGCTCGTTTATAGTCCAGAAAGACAACTAACAGCTGGTGTTAAACCTGAAAATTTACAGCTTAGAGCTTGGTCCGTTGCTTTGGTTCTCATTAAAATTGATTTTTCCGAATTTATGGAACCTTTTCCTAGATCACAACCCAATATACTTTTATTTTAAATAATCAATGGGTTATTTATTCATCATATAGCTGAGGCTGACATTGATGTATCTCTAACCGTACATATAATTGACTAGAGGTGGTTTATCTACCCAGAGTTATAATTGATTAAAACTTCCGCTCATCCTAAACTGAAGGACAATAGACCCATTGACTATGGCTCCTGGTAACAGACAAGGGCTGCCGCCATATTATAAATAACTAAAGCCCAGATTCCCGTGCAATTGCATTTTTTTTTTTTTTCGGTTGCTTGCTATCATTAAATAACAATTTATTTTTACGAATTAAGCATCCTGATTAAAATACATAAATTTTTATTTTGCACGAAATTGCACGTTTTTAACTTTTTTGATTTTTACTGCACAAAATTGCATATTTTGATGTAATTGGAAAATTAGTTTGAAAATATATACATTTGTTAATCGACAAAGTTACAACTGTTTTGAGAAAAAATCCCGGATATGACCAACTCAAAAAGTACAATGCAAACATAAATGGTGATATTGGATTGGATCTACAACCTGACATTATGAGCAGCTACAAAAAATGCCCCATCACAAGCGTCAGCGTCGAGAGATCGTTTTCCCAACTAAAACACATATGTACGTGGCGACAGGCGGCACAGTTTTTCAGACAAGAATTTTGAAATGTATTTAGTAGTAAATTTTAACGCATCAAATGTAAATTTTAGTAAAAAATATATATCAATTTAATGAAAGTCAAACTCTGGGCCTCGAGTAATGTAGTGAACTGTATTTTACAAATCTCTAGTATTTTTTTAACCAAAAATGTATACTGTAATGATACTTAACATTTTTTGCAAAATGTTTTGAGTATGTTTTTTTAAAAGTATTGTCTATTTCAAAAAATATATATAACATGGTAGTATACCTTTCGTATTGCTACCATCTTCAGCCACGACTTAAAAAATACACAGAAGATGGTAGCAATACCGAAAGTACTCCCTTATATTTTGTGAAATATACAGTATTAAAAAAAAAAGTTTTTTCTTGAATTTTTCTGAAAAATTTATACATTAAACTTGTGTTTTCAGTAAATATTTTTTATAAATTGTATAAATAAATTCATTTAGGCTTTTTATTTCATCGATTTATTTTTCTACCCAATTTTATGCTAAAAAAAAGAGGTATTTAATTTACGTAGATTCAAATTATATCTTTTTTTTTTCTTTTTTTTCGCAGAAAAACAGTTAAGGCAGAATTTTATTTCCTGTTGCAAATGTATGCACTTTTTAGACTTTTTATTGCACATTTTTTAATTTTTTTACTGCACGAAATTCGGGCTCTATGAATAACATTCTTCCCACCAGTCCAGAAAAATAGTGTACATACGTGTTAGGATGGTCAACCAGTATACAACACTGTGAATGAATATTCATGTGGCAGGTAAACCTGTCTCTCGAGGATTAGTGACCAACAGTTTTGATCATGTCTTGTGGACTCAGGAAAGGTCTGGAGGACCGAGAAGAAACAAACCAACCTGCATCAGGCCACGTAATTATATCTTATATTGCATTCTTCAAGCTATTTTCCTCTGCCGATATCTGTTTTTTTTCTCTAACGCTAATAAAACTCCATTTTCTGAATCTTGACTGCAAAATATTTTCCTATGAAAATATAATACAACATGGAACATAGAATGCTACCTTACGGTGCACTCCAAATCAAAAAATGACGATGTTATCCAGTAAACAGGGACACATTACTTTGCAGTAATTGCTGTCTATATACTGTATGTCTCAATAAATCTGACAAAAAAAAGAAGCTTAGCTTTTCTCTAGAAATGTTCAAGAGTTACATAATTTAAAAAAATATATTTTCAATACACGTATTGGTCAAAATTCAAGATACCCAGAGCGATGAAAGAGGGCTCGGGTAGTAGACGATATGACCTCATAGTTAAAGCCCAGGCATGAGTCATAATAACTATAACGAATGTCCAAAAAATCACTATTTGAAAATTTCATTTGGTTACACGTATGATTAAAAAACATGTAAATAAGGGTAGAATAGATGGGAATAGCAAAAATATTGAAACATCATTTAAAAGACCATCGCTCATCGAAAAACTGGGACGTATCGCAAAAATCACGGAAACATGGTGACATGCGCAGCGAGGGAAGTTAACAGTGCGAACAAGAGGAGAGAATGGAAATGTGTTCATATTTAAGTAAACGTGCTACCAGTTTGTTAAATCAGACAATATCTTATCTGTAAATAAACAGTGTTTCTTATGTACTTATATCAAACACAGATATTGACCAAAAAAAAAAAAGGTTACTTGAATATAATATAATAATTTTGTCAGGTGGCTTCTAAATAGTTGTTCCTCTCATTTTCAGATATTACAAATTGATGGACGAATATTAAAATTCCACGTACCCGTCTAAATCATAGTAAATAAATAAAACAAATTTATTTGTTTGAATTATAGTCTATTCCACAAAATACTAACACATAAACTACCAGTTTCGACATTATATCATCGTCAGATTTAGTTATAAACCTTTACAATTTATAATAATAAATATTTTCCACAGCTTTATTCTCCCAATTTATTTTAGGACTCCACAACCTACAAAATACGACATTTCGGGACAAAATCCCATCATCAGTATCTAAAGATGTTACAATCAATAATTAATTTCCCAAATAACATTTCAATAATTCAAATAATGTTGTTATACTTATACAAGAAAGCTAACTACGTTTAATTTATTTGCTGATCTTTATTGTCATCATTTTTCTTCTTCTTCATATTGATCACACTCTTTTTGCAGAACTAATGGAAAAAATATATATTTTTCATTCAAATTCACTTAAATTAAAGAAACAAAATAATAAACTTCCCAATAAATGGGCCAACCAGACAAATTAGGAAAGTTTTTGATAAAAGAAGGATATAATTAATATAGGTTTTAAAACTATTAATCTCCTGAGCCAGTGCTTAGAATAGAGATAGGGACAGAACAGAAATTGAGAACAAAAGTGGAGTATATAGTCTACAATGCGTGTAAATATTTCAAAATTAAACAAATGTTTAAAACCATGGCGATTCCTTAGTTCAAATTCGAACCCCTTCCTTATATATCTGATTAACCTATAGGAACGGTTTATAACTAAACCTGACGATGGTGTAGTGTAATTACAACCAGTGGATGACGTTTACATTTTTTAAGGAATACACAATATTTCAAAAAATAAGTTTGCTTTATTTATTTAGTACAAGTAACAACAGTATGTCCGCTTCTCTCAACTTCCCACAACCTCCAAAGCTAATCGACCGTTTGGGCTGAAATTCAATATTTGATTTACTATTCAATATTGGCTTCTGAATCATACTATATTTTGTAGTTATATATTCATTACAACGCTTGTTATTAGAGTTTTTGTGTTAAGTCTCCCCCCTTCCCTTTGACTGATTTGACTAAAAATCACTAGGTGTTGTCCTTAGATAGTTTTGGATACAAATATAAAATTTCGTATTGATACATTCATTCAATCGGGATTTATCTTGTTCAGACACACAACATGGGTTTTTTTTCTCAAGTTTGGAATGTGGAGGTCGGCAAACATGAAATTCCTTAGAACACTCGGCATTGAATTTTCGACCGATTGCATAACTTCCCCTATACAGATTTCATCCAAATTTTTTTTTAAAGAGTAATATAAAATCAGTAACAGCTGGTCGGGTAATGTGTGTTCATAAAGAAATGACTTTTTTTTTTTTGGAAACTATAAGTTCAGGGTTAAAATTTGAATATTCAAACAGGTATTGTAATAGCTGATATTAGATTCAGGTGAACCAATAGTTAGTTGTCTTTTTATTTTAAAATTCCTCACTGAAATTTCAATTTGTTGTCAGGTACTCGTCACTAGGGACTGCAACCCCGGTATGCCGGGATCTCGAAATACCGGAATCCCGCGACATTTTTCAATCCCGAGGAATCAGGATTGTGTGAGCGCGACCAGCGGGATTGTTGTATCATAAGTCTGAACGTTTCCTCGTCACTTTCATTACGAGAAGAATTGGAACACGTCTCAACTAATGAAAATATATGCAGCAAAAACGTAGCAACATCTGATGTTAATTCAATAGTCACTGATCAGAAAAGAAATGGCATTAGTTGAATCAGATGGGTCAAGAAGCAAGGTTCTTGATATGGTATACAGCTGTCTTAAATTAATTGTGCCTTCAAGTGTTAAGGCTGAGGGCGCCGGTAGCTCAGTGGCATGCGTGCTTGCCTTCTGAGCTCAAGATCGTCGGTTCGAAACCCGACCGAGGCCCTTAGTTTATTTTATCTGGGAGGTACTTAGTTTATTTTATCTGGGAAGTCCTTCGGATGGGACGTTAAGCGATGGTTCCGAGCCTGTACGATGTCAGGTACTCGTTAAAGACCCCTGCCCTAGGTGAATAAAAATTTAGGATAGGCAAAATTTAGGACTCCCACAGTAGAGTCGGGCTCATGTCCACCTGAGTGACGAAAGAGCGCTCTGGTAGTAGGCGATATAACCCAGTAGTTAAAGCCCGCGCATGAGTCATAATAACTAAGTGTTAAGGCAGAAAAAGCATTTTCAGCAGCTGGTTATTTGGCCAACAATATAAGAACTCGGGAGATAATACTTTGAGTATGTTATGTTTTTAAAAAAAACATTTTCAGTAAACATTACATTGGTCATTTAAAAATTCTTAATGTAATTTTTTTTTGTACGTTTGCTTTAATTTTCGTTAAAAGTTTGTAACTTTCTACATTAAAAAATAAAATATTTTCATTTTTACCCACTTATTTAATATCAACTGTTAAAAAACTGCTAGAAAAACCGACAATACTGAGTTTCAGCGGGATTGGAAATTTTTGTATTGCAAATACCGGGATTAAAAATGTATACCAGGATTGCAGTCCTTACTCGTTACAGATTCATATTCTAAGTGAATGAACCATAGTAGGCAACATTTAGAACTACCACACTAGTCAGACTCGACGAAAGAGCGCTCTGGTAGTAGGCGATATGACCTTGTAGTTAGAGTCCGGACATAAGTCAAAATAACTAATTTTACTGCCTCAGTTATACCAAGTATAGGGGAAGTTATGTAATCTCAAAAATTCTATGCGGAGTTTCAAAGGACTCCCTACCCTAATTCTACGAAAAAAAAAAAAAAAAAAATCTGCGTCTGTGAACGCGATAACTTCCAACTAAATGAAT
This sequence comes from Aradus depressus, assembly GCA_963662175.1. Taxonomy (NCBI): domain Eukaryota; kingdom Metazoa; phylum Arthropoda; class Insecta; order Hemiptera; family Aradidae; genus Aradus; species Aradus depressus. Next base: position 27,382,541 of record OY759214.1, read on the forward strand.
GTATCGACACGAAACTATTTGTGTTTCCAGAACTCTCTAAGGACGACCAACAATTGATTTAAACCCAAATCAATCAAAGAGAAGGGGGATTAGGGATGAGCATAACATTAAAAACTAGAATAACTGCTGTTGTAATGATATTGTGGACATAAAATTTCATACGAGAATTCAAGGGTCTATAACGGGCTCAACTCAAAAATCTCAATCCCACTAACTATCGATGTTTTGAATGTATCGACACAAAATTTAGTATGAGTATTCAGAAGCTACTATGTACCTCAAATATTAAGTTTTAGCGCTAACGTTTGGAGAGAGAGAGTAAAAAGGTAATTAATTCTAAGGAAAACATGAAATCCCGGTAAAAAAATTACATTGAATTTCTGACCGTTTACATAACTTCCCCTATACTTCGTATAGCTGGAGAAGTAAAAAGTGGTCAATGTGAAGTTGACAATACAAAGATCAGGGACGGACACACACTATCACTACTATTACACAGTCGGTAATCAACGAATTGCAATACAATTTCGTCACATTAATATATCCAGCCATCTATTAAATGATAAGACAAAATTTTGTCTGTCCTTGGAACAGATCATTATATATTATTTATTGCTATTCTTAAAACAGATAATCAGAATGTAATATCCAATCGATACCGAAAAATCTATTACAGTAAAACTTCGATTAACCGTCAGTTTCTGTTATCCGTCATCGTCTAAAAAAAATGCCTTAAGTTAGAGCTCATATGTCCGAAAAGCAGTTGCTGCACTGCAGGAAGCACTGCAATGGACAATGCTCTGACACATCCCTCTTGGGAACTCAAAAGTGATGATGGCAAAATAAGATGCCTCTTTTTCTCAGCGAATACAACTCCAGTTGTCCAGCCTATAAACCAGGGAATAATTGAAAATATGAAGCGACGTTACAGGAAAGCTTTTATCGAAGGCTTGCTTACATCTGATGATGCTATGACTGTCAAAGAATTTTGGAAGAGATACAAGGACGGGCTGACCTTACAGTGTCTAACTTAAAGAATAGGTGGAATAAACTCTTGCGTGAAGAACCTATTGACGAAACTGAAGCAATTGAGACTGTTACTGTTGACGAAATTGTGCAACTGTGCAAGAATGTAGGACTAAAGAGCGAAAAAATTACGCCAGAACAAGTAACATATTGCTTGGAATGTGACAAAATGGATGGAGGCTTTAAGATTTTGAACGAAGATGAAATAGTTTCTAGTGAAGAAGAAATTGATGGCGATGAAGGATCTGTTCTTAACCAATAACCTACAACTAGCCACTCAGAAGCAGAAACAATGTTATCAAAGTGCATCGACTGGTTTGAAATGCAAGAGGTGGCAAAAGCAGCACAGATCCTACTTCTGCGTAAGATACGGGCCTCAAAGACACAGAAGGATATGACAGATTATTTTAAAGTAAAGTAGGTTTATATTATTACAATATATTTCTATACGTTACTACCCTTATATTGATCGGTTGTAAAATTAAATACAATATGTATGTATTAATCACTTTTAAAGGACTTTATTTTCAATTTCGTCCCAGCCCGCAGGGAAATCACTGTACATATGTGTTAAGAGATTTCTGTTATCCGTATGTTGCTAACAAGCACGTGGTGTCATTTGAATGTGCTAAACTTCAGTTCAAGCAGCTGTTGCCTTTCTCCTTGCAAGGAAATCAATTTCCAATAATTCCTACTAGTTTCGCAATGACCATCAATAAGTCTCAAGGACAATCACTTGGAAAAGTCGGCATAAATCTTCCGCAGCCAGTTTTTTTTTTCTCACGGTCAACTGTACGTGACAGTAAGTCGAGAATGCTCATTCAACGTATTTAAATTTTATATCACGGAGACGAACGAACAACGGCATGTTTAGAACTAAGAATAATGCCGAGGTCGCGTTTGGGGAGCCCAAATTCACATAAGACTGGCGAGGCGTCGATGGGCAGGCCATGTGCAGAGGATGAAAGACGTTGAAACACCGCGAAGACTGATGATCTTGATTCCGGAGGAGAGAGGAAACAGAGGATGAGAAAGACCCAGGAAGAGATAGATGGAGTCGATGAGGGCGCAAGGAACTTTCGGCTGCAAAACTGGAGAACTCTTGCGCTGAACAGGAATCTTTGGGGGAAGTCTCTGGAGGAGGCCAAGGAATGGGGCTGTAGCGCTGAGGATGATGATGATGAGACGAACGAGCAAGGGCATTTGAAAAGCGACGAACAGACCTACACGAAGATTTTCAGTAGATTTGGTATATATGATTAGATAAAATAGATTAGATTAGATAAAATACATATATTTTAGAGAAAAAAAATTAAATAAAGCTCAATTTCGAGCAACAGGACTAGTCAATTATTGAGCTAAGGGTCCCAAATAATCCATGACAATAAATAAGTAATTAGAGCTTTATTGAATCCATCCTTGCTGTGAAAGAACACCCACCCAGAACTTTCAACTAGTATTGATATAATATATTATATATAAAATAGTAACTTAATAGCATGAAACATTGTTGGTAACAGTAAGAAATGTTAACCTCAAGTGGGAAATACGAGCAGGTCAGAGCTGCACAGAACTTTTATTCAGGATCGTCAGACTTTTTAAGAATTAATAAAAGTCATCAAGTTGGTCTGGTAACAGTTCTTTTAATTTTATTCTAGTTATTAGTTATTCGGGCTTCAACTGTAAGGTCATCTCGCCGACTACCAGAGCAGTCAGTCGTCACTCTGGTGAACATGAACACGGCTCTGTGTAACTGACATCGTACAGGCTCGGGACCATCCCTTAACGTCCAATTCGAAGGATGGCGTGCTAAAGGTTTTTCACCTCCCAGATAGGGGCCTCGGCACAATTTGAAGCACTACATATCGCACTGTAATGATTCGCAAAGCCATTTCATTTGGAACATTCATTATGCACTCTTGTCAGAACAACGGAACACAAAGTAAAACGTGAGATTGAAATAAACTAACACAAAATGATGATCACGTTGCGTTTGGGACGAGGAAAAAAATAAAATAAAACAAATTCAATGGAAATAATAAATATTTCATTTGATGATTGTACAAAACGTTTACACAAGGACACAAAACAAAATGTAACATTTAATATGAATTTAGGATCTGGTCGAACTAAATATTTAAATAAATTCAATGTTCATTTACATATCGGATACATTAGGCCATCCCATACTTAACTAACTACGAAATCAAGTCATAAGTTACTGATAACTAGAAAAAAGGTAAAACTTCTTTATCACCAAAATAATTACAATACTTGATAGTTTTTGAAGTTGCTTATAGAAAATTGATATGTGTCGTCCTTATGAGCTTTTGAATTTACAAATTAAATTTCGTGGCAATATATTTATGACAGTTAGTTATTTATTATGACTCAAGCCCGAGCTTTAACTGCAAGGTCATATTGCCTACTAGCAGAGCGCTCTTTCGTCCCTGGTGGACATGAGCCCGACTCTACTGGGGGTCCTTAACGAGTACCTGAAATCGTATAGGCTCGGGACCATCGCTTCAACGTCCCATCCGAAGGACGGCGTTCTTACGTTTTTTTTAAACTAAGATTTTATTACTTATGAAGTCATTAGAGTTGCTGTGTTACCGCCCTTCCATTTAGCCTCGATTCAGATAAAAATCAATAGAAATCGTCCTTGTGGGTTTCTGGTTACACTTATAGAACTTCATATCAATACATTCATTCTAAGTAGGTATCAGAAGTTATCATGTTCACAACATACAAATCGATACTCGTTCAGCTGGAGTAATAAATACTCTTAGATGAATGTACTCCCCCCCAACCAATGCTTTTTAATAGACTAAGTTTCAGCATTCCATTCTCCTTTGATTCGAATTCGATAGGCGTCATATTCATGACTTCAAGCCACTTGTGAAATTTAGTGATGATCTGCTCCAGCCCCCCTTTTTCTTGACCGATTTGACTGAAAACAAATAGCTGTTTGTATTTACAAATAATAAATATATAAAACTTCTGAAAATTCATTCTATCCAGTTATCGGGGATTTGCACATCCCTTTCAAACGCCCCTTCCGTTAACCTGAGAAGCTGTAGGTGTATAGGGACAATGTAAATCCATATTTAAAAATTCGAGTCAATCGTTCTATCGGGAGTTATCCACAGACATATTGTTTTAATCTACGAAATTTTCCGAATCTAGGGATCGGAAAAACTTGAAATTCTGATGAAAATTTGTTTTCCCTTATTCTATAGCTATAGTATAAAATACATTGAAATATAGAGTGCAAAAATTGTACATAGAAAAAAAAAAAAAAAGGTAATAAAAAGTGAACTCTACTCCAACGGTCAAAACCAGAAATAGGACTGAAATAAAAAAAAATAAATAATTGGGACCAGACGACCTCGGCAGACAAGACAGAAGGTGGGAGGGGAGACTTTTTTTGTGCCAGATTGAAATACCAACAATGGCACTGCCACGAACTGTTTTAACTCACTACCTTATGTACAAGAATAATGCTACCCATAACGCTCAAAAATAGTGGCAGTAATGGATTAGATCAGTTAAAATATTGACTACGATTATAATCATAAATAAATATTTAACTACGAAATTAATCAATTACTGTGTTATCAATGTCTTACTAGATTACAGTAATCAATTACACAAAATAAATTGTTAATTATTTAGACCCAATCATTAATTGTACCTTTAATTACTATTTTTACTCAGATTATTTACCATAGTTAGTTATTATGACTCATGCCCGGATTTTAACTAGGAGGTCATATCGCCTACTACTAGAGCGCTCATTCGTCACTCTAGTGGACATTAGCCCGACTACTGTGGGAGTACTAAATTTTGTCTACCCTAAATTTTTTATTCACCTAGGGCAGGGGGTCTGTAACGAGTACCTGACATCGTACAGGCTCGGGACCATCGCTCAACGTCCCATCTGAAGGAGGTCGTGCTTAAGTTTATTTTACCTCCCAGATAAAATAAACTAAAGGCCAAGTCAAGCACGCATACCACTACCGGGGCCCTTATTTACCATAAATGTTAGCTTATTAACAGAAACTTAACAAGGGACTACTATTGTAATGAAATTGATTAATGATATAAAAATGAAGATTGGTTACAAATTGAGTAATTTCGTAATCACAATTTTTTGTCTGATTACGAAGGTAATCAGAATAGAAATGGATTGAAAATACAAGACCGATTATGACATTAGGTAATTATTAATTTTATATTCAAATATTTTTTCCTAATTACAACCGTTATCAGAACTGTAACTGATTGCAATTACGGCACAACTCTATTTTTTTTTTTTTTTTTTTTTGCTGAACATTTCAGCTAATTAATAATTCAGCTAATTGAACTCCTTCTTTACTTAGATCTGTAATAATTAAAGATATATAAAGCAAAAAAAGGGGGCTCCAGGAGTAGAGAGGTAGCGTGCTTGCCAACTGAGTTCAAGATCGCGGGTTTGAAACCCGGCCGAGGCCCTGAAGTTCTTATCTAGGACGTAAACAGTCTTGAGCAAGCCGTCCTTCGGATGGTAGGTTAAGCGATGGTCTGTACGGTGTCAGGTACTCGTTAAAGACCTATCCTAGGTGAATAAACCTTGGTAGGCAAAATTTAGAACATCCACAGCTGCATCGGACTCATGTCCACCAGAGCGACGAATGAGCGCTCTGGTAGTAGGCAATATCACATCGTAATTAATGCCCGGACATGAAACACACTAACAATAGAAGGAAAAATGTACACTATTTGTTTAAAATCAATAGTCTCACTCAGGGTCTTCTGAATCATAATATCAATTGTGTTAAAACATTTATTGCATCGGCTTTTTTAGTTAAATAAACAGTTAAATCTCTTCCAAAAATCCGATTTAAAAGAATATATTTTTTTTTAAATCATCCTCTATTTGACTAAAAATGTATAGGTATTGTTCTTATTGGGTATCGTATTCACACATAAAATTTCATTTTTTGGAATTTGGGGGTTGGGATAACTTGAAATTCCGTTGAAAACTCAACATCAAATTTTTGATAGATTACATTACTTCCCTTATACTTCAAATAGATGGGAGACGTAGAAATTCTTGCTTTATACAACCATTCATTCCAGTTTTGGAAAATGAAAGTTCAAATTAGCAGGAAAAAACTCAATATACTCTTACAACAGCACATTTTGTCACTTTTTATATTTTTTTCTCAACCTTGAAGTTGAGGGTGCAAATGTGCAATAAAGAAAAAATTGAGAAAAGTGGGAGGGAGAGAGAGCGAGGGGAGGGGAGAGAGAGGTCATGGATAGGTAAAATAACGTAAGATGGGAATGTTACGTCAGGAAGGTTGGGCCTGGTCTGGCTACAGCTGAGTAGGATCAATAGAACTAGCCTGTGGCAGTCTGGGAGAGTCCAACCCTATGTATGTCGGGTATCAACAGTCAACACATTGACCAACATTTTCAAAATATATGCGGCCATTACAGGACTTTCTTATACCAACTACTATTGTACAGATCACTCTCCTTCCCCCTCCCCCCACTCAAACTGGCATTACTGTGTATATAAAAGGAATCTGTTGTCATCAGCAGTTTTCTTTGTTTCACTGTACACCGATATTCTACAATGTCTCTCTTATACCCACTAATGTCAGTATGAAATTAATTTGGGAGCGGGAGGGAGTGATTTCTACAATGATGTGATGTGTTAAAATTCAGATTATTTCCTACGGATTTTTTTTCAATTCTTTGGGGCGCTGTAACTGTTCCTATTTGTCCCATCTCAAATCTAAAGGCACATTAGCGATTGGAAATTTAATAAAGAACATTTTTGTTAAGTACCAATTTTTCGATACGACTAACAGTTTTTGGGTAAATCGAGGAAACGTAAAAAAAAAAAAAAAGTGTTTCCGTTACGTAAGTTCATAACCCCTTAAGGACGACACATATTAATTTTGAGTCAAATCGGCCAAAGGGAACCCCACTCCCTTTAAATTAATCTACAAACTCGAATAACTCCCGACGTAATAAATAAATCGACACGCTATTTAAATGTGGATTTATTCTAAGTCAACTATTGATTTTTTGCCGAAACGATCGATTGGTTTTAGAGTAAGAGCTAAAACTTAATCGATAAATTCGTGCTGGAGAAGTACATTTCCAGTGATCCACCCATGATTTTTTTAAAGAATTTATTCTGTTAAATCGGATTTTTGGAAGAGATTTAACTGTTTATGTCTTCTCACAACACAATATTTTATTACCCTTAAATGGTTTAAATTTTGAATATTAACATTCCTGATTAAACATTTAAAAAAACTATTTAAAAAGTAAGTTAAATGAAAAGAAACTGTCCCATCAATGAAAAAAAGTTTTAGTTGACTCAAAATAACGTATCTGCCCTTAAATTGTTAATTTTTCATTTATTGGACAGTTTTATTTATACATTTTTTAAATTTTGTTTTTAAAAATGTTTTATCAGGTATGATAATTTGATAGCTTTTTATATCACTTTATTTCTTGCTTGTTTATCGATTTTATTTACAATTACATTAATTTTGGCGAATACAGCCAATATTTTTATATACTTATCTTAGTTATTAGAATTTTGTTTTTTGTAGACTGCTTGATGTGAAACTTCGAAAGCCGGCTTGCTTATTGTAGTATAATCTGTGAGAGGTCAGACTACATTTGTTTTGCTATTTTTAAAATAATGACCTCTCACTAGAGACTCAGAATAAGTTTGTTTTCTACAGAATTCGACAATGAGTCAGATGGAAAAACCATTGATGGGGAAGTACGTCTCTCATTCTTCTTAATTTTACTTTAATACAAATCAATTACCGAAACAGATCCCTCATTATTCGGCTATATGACATATTTTGCGGATCGGAACGGTAACATTTCAGAACTTTTGTCATTTCAAAAACAGACAGCTAAAATAAGATCATTAGATTTCGGAAAACATTTTTGGGGAAGTACATTCATTGCCGGTGATACACCGAAGACTTTTTTTTTTGTCGGTTTTAATTAAGGAATGTTTTTGCTTGAAGGAAATGAGCACTTTTGCAACGGAATTAATAATGGAGTCCCAAAAAGTGAACTCAACCTACTTGCAGATGGAACATTGTATTGTTTATGATACATTTCCTGTTTCCAGTCTGTTAACTTTGAGATTGCTACCATAGCTTAGCAGGTTATCTCACCATACTTGCTGAATAAAATTACTGTTAAATAATAATCTGTTATTCTTTTCACATTATTATTTTTTTTTTTTTTTCAATAACCGACATTATAGAAAAGAGAAACTTCATTCTTTAAAATCGAGAAAAGATAATGCTAGTATTTGAGATCTATACGAAGTATAAGGAAAGTTATGTAATCAGTTAGAAATTCAATGTTGAGTTTTCACCGAAATTTTATATTTTCAGACCTCCCGATCCCAAAAATTAAAGAAAAATCTCTATCTGTCCGTGTAAACACGATAATTCCCGACAGAATGAATGCATCAACACGAAAATTTATATGAGAATCCAGAACCACACAAGGACGACAACTATTCATTTTGAGACAAATCGGCCAAAAAAGAGGAGAGGCTTCATACAAAAATCGTATTACTTAAACTCTTATATAATTGCCGTTCATGCCATGAAATTTCATATTTAAAGTCAAAATCCAATATGGACGACACCTATTAATCTTCAGCTGAAGGGGAGGGGGGATCAGAGGGGACTCAACTAAAAAATCCCAATGTAAATGAATGTATCGACATTTTTACTTAAATTCAAAACCCAACTTAGACTGCACTTGTTATTTTTCCGCGAATTCGGCCGAAGGAAAGGAGTCTCGACTCAAATTTAGTACGATGGTTCAGGAGCCACCATGTAAGTCAACTACTGAATCAGAGTCCAAACTGACGATTCACCTACGACTTTTTTTCTTTGTTTTCGTGAGTCGTGACGGCGCTATAACTAAAAAGACATCGCCAGCTACCAAAATGCTCTTCGCCTCGACCCTGACTCGTAATGTGAGTGCTCTAAATTTTGATATAGTTACGTAGGGTAGGGGTCTTTTGAGTACCTGACATCGCACAAGCCCAGGTCCAACGCTTAACGTCCCGAACAAGATCTTGAGAGCAATAGGCAAACACGTTTACCTCTGCTCTACCATATTCATTAAAAATTCCTTTTTTATGTACTATAGCATAACATGAATACAAATATAAGGTGTACAAAGTGAAAAATATTTCCAGTTTTACGGCATAAAAACTCAAAGTACCATCATACATACATATGTATATCTTATTTATGAACTTCTCAACCCATGTATAAAATTTCGTGACGATATAACAATACGATTGTGAGTTACTAAGGTTAAAGAGTCACCCCCACCCCCCACCTAGACCGATTTGGCTGAAAAAGTGAATTTCTTTAGACAACTGACACTCAACAATTAAGTTGTAACAACAATTAAGTAACTCTTCTATTTTACAAATAAATATATGAAGAGAACGAACCATAAGGTCGCAATTAAATTTAATTTTTTTTTTGATATGTCCTATGTTTTCTAAAAATCCTTCGACATTTAACCTTGAAATTTTATAAACAAATTTTAATGGTAAAAAAAAAGTCACAAATCAAAAATAGGGGCCACTGTTAAAGAAAAAAAAAACTGACTTCTAAAATTTCACTGTACTATTCTTATATTAAATATTGGTCTACCAAAAATCTCCTAGTTTCATTCATTATTAGGAGAGATAAATAAAAAACTACTAGCATCCATAAAAAGTAGTATTACAGCTGAGTAATAGTTTGGTGGTAGCAAACAGGACATGTAAGTAGCTCGCGACCCACAAAGTAACAGTTACTATGTAGCCCGTTACTACAGCCTCAACACACAGACCTAGTTTTTATGGAGCAACACACACAGACACGCAAACTTCCACCACTATCCAAACAACAGTTTCGTTTTCTCTTCGTCTCTCTTTTTTTTTTCTCTTCTTCACTAGCTATACGAAGTAATGTAATCATTGTAAATTTTCACAGGAATTTCAAGTTTTCCGATACCCTGACTTCAAAAATGGAAAACCCAATTTCTTTCTGTCTATGAACACGATAACTCCCGATAGAATAAATGTATCGATACAAAATTGTATACGTGAATACAGCCAGAACCCTAAGGGGGGAGACTCAAAAACTTCAATAACTACCGTTGTAATGAATGTGAAGACATAAAAACTCATATTTTAAGGACAATACTTGTTAACTAACAACAAAATCGGGCCCATTTAGAGGGCACCGATAGCTCAGTGGTATGCGTGCTTGCTTACTGAGCTCAAGATCGCGGGTTCAAGACCCGGCCGAGGCCCTTACTTAATTTTTTTGTAAAATAAACTTAAGCACGCCGTCCTTCCGATGGGACGTTAAGCGATGTTCTCGAGCTTGTACCATGTCAGGTACTCGTTAAAGACCCATAACTCAGGTGAATAAACCTGGGTAGACGAAATTTCGGACTAGAGCGATGAAAATGGAAGAGGGGTTCAAAAGAGGGGGCTCAACTCAAAAACCCCAATAACAGTTAATGTAATGAATTTATCGACACAACATTTAGTATGAGGATGTATAAGTCCCTATGTAAAAAAACTATTGATTCTGAGCCCAAACGTCGACTGGTTTTGGAGGGGGAATGAAAAGTTAATTGATTAATTCGTTGCGGAAGTATTGCACTGATATTTGTTTTGCTATTTCTGCATTATTCGTCAAAAAAATGCATTCAATAAATACACAAATATATAAACGATTGACAAACATGAGATATACTTGTCGCAGCTTTGAACTACCTTAAACATTTCTATAATAGGTTACAAAGATGGAGAGCAAATAAAATCAATAGCATAGAAATTTTCTTATAGAAAAACTCAACATCAAATATTTGACTCTCCTTCTGTCATGATAACTTCCGATAGAAAGAATATCAAAACGAAATTTGAAGTGTATAAAAAAAAAAACGCGAAAACTTAGTCCCTCTCAAAATAGGCTGGAAAAAAAGAGTAAGAAATTCAGACGAATTCAATATTCAAATAATGAATCGCAGACTTCAATATCTTTCTACATTTACCTCAAAGATAGACTATAGTCTGTGCGTCAGAAGGGATAAGAGGTACTACGGATAGTCGAAAATCCATGCCAAAAACCAGCTGTGTGATATTGTATAGGAAAAAAAAAAAAAAAAAAAAAAAAGAACTTACATCACTGGAATAAAACTTATATATTTTTTTTATAATTTCTAGAATTTTAATACGGCTATTAACTTTTTATATACGTTTAATTAATTTGTTATATTTTCATGAAAAAATACTGTAAAATCAATCTGAGTGCATTTTAAACAATTTCTCTAGTTATGTTTAAGAAATCGAAGAAGATATACTCAATGATACTTGACAAGAGGAGTTCCTGTATTATTATCTTCATTATATCATTTTTTTTGTTATTACAAGAATAAAAAATAAAAACTATTTTTTTTCTTGCAAATTGGATAGCACCAAGCTAACAAAAGATCACAATGCCTGCGTACAGATCGGCCTCAATTTCGCCTCTGGCGCACGCACTCTATATGTAATCAGAGAAGAAGATTTTTAATTCAAGTGAAAACGAACAAATAGTAATTAAACAATAAAAATACACTTATTTCTGGGTCAATATTGAGCATTCTAGTTAAGAGAGAGATTTACTATTAAAAATATATGACATAGTTCCCGTCACACCAACTTGTATACTTACCAGTAACTATTCAATTAGAATATAAGTATATGCATGAAAAATTGAAATGAGTTATAATTAAAACAATTATTTACGCACTCTACAATATATATTAATTTCCTGAAAACTAATAATTTCAACCGATGTCCTTGGCCCAGAACTAGTGGGAGTTACGCAACATATGGTGGTAACACCATGTTATTAGAACTCAAAAATTAGAATATATTGTAACTTAATTTTGTTAAATGGAAAACTAAATAATTATACAACCCTGTGTTGTAAACTGTATTTGTTAAGTAGATATAATATGCGGCTATAATGAACAATGTTAATAAATCTAATTAGACTAAATTAACTTTTGAACAACTCTTGCAGTAAAGAAAATGACGTTGCTGTCGGTTTGGATTAAGAATTTTAATTGAAGGTGACTAGTCAATTTCAACCTTCACAACTGAAAAGTTGTGTGCTACGTTCAATAAAAAGTAATATTTCTAATCGGCAATTACTCACGTTAAGGGCAAATTAGGTAATTGCGGTCAAAGGAAAATGTTCAGGATGTAGGATAAGGGTGCTCTTGAACCGAAGCAATTCTGTATCTTTTGCTTGAAGTTTCTAAACAATACCATCTAATTATTAATATTTAATTAATTGTCAAAAGCAACATCAAAAAGAAAAGTTAATATTGCTCAAGTGTAAAAGGAAATTCATCAATTATTAAAACCCAAGTAGTTATATGAAAACCCATAAAATACTTTTCAATATGAAATAGAACATTAAACTAAATGAAAGCACTTATATAAATTGTACATAAATAAAACAATAAAATAAATTAGCAACATAATGCAATATGCTGGACCTAACCTATAAATAGGAATGATATCTAAATATAGAGCTAGGTTATTTTCAAAAGGGGGATTAAATTATTTTAAACTTAAAAAACTTACCTCTATTGCTAAGAAAAGTCATATAAAATGGTAGCGCCCTCCGGGACGGTAGCGATAAACGAGATGATAAATTAAAGGCCTTCACAGCAGATGTTTGTAATACTAGTGGAACCTGATAGGATCCACTAAGCAACTATAATCAAAAATAAAAATTAAATAAAGTTAAAATACAGATGAAAAGCTATGTTTCAACTAGTCAACTATAATGGAAGTAAGAAAACGACTGAACAAACTTACACTAAGATGATAAAAATAAAACAAACGAGGACAGAACTTACAGTAGTACAAAACAGGAAATATCTGAGCTGTACTTGCGCTGTAATCTCTCCAGTGCCTACCATAGAACACCAAAGGGTGGGAGAAAAAATTAGGAATTTACAATGATAATAAAAATTATCACTTTATATATATATAAATTATTTATTTTATTAGAAATGACTTTATATTTTATATACATTATAAATTGATTTTCCAATATAACGTAATGATTGATAACCTTACTATATAACCTCAAGTTCGTTTTTACTCGAGGTTTGTGGTTAGTGAGGAATTTATTTTAATTCAAAGATGTCCCTGGAAACTAATGGGCCTTCTTCTTATTCTTTTACATGTGTAAGTTGTCGAGTGGCTTTCGTTAGCTTAGACATTCAGAAACAACACTACAAAACAGATTGGCATCGATACAATCTGAAGAGAAAAGTTGTTAATTTACCTCCAGTTACTGCTGAAGAGTTCCAGCAGAGAGTTTTAGAACAGAGAGAGAAAAGTGCTAATGACTCAAAAGATACCTCAACTTACTGTAAAGCTTGTCATAAAAAATTTTGTGGTGATAAGGCTTTTGATAACCATATGAATTCGAAAAAACATAAAGATGCAGTTGATGCTTATGTGGCAGCGAATAACATTGAAGGTTCAGTTACTGTTGCAGATATTTCTAGCCCTGTCGTTAAGAAAGAAAAGCAAGTTATTGAAAATCGTTCAGAAATTAGTGAAATGGAAGTAACCGAGGAAGCAACTGATGTTGAAGAAATCGATTCGGACGAATGGGAAGATGAGGAGATGGACGTAGTCGCAATCGGTGAGGAAAATCCTATTTTAAAGAATAATTGTCTCTTCTGCACTCACCACAGTGCTAACCTGTTGAAGAACTTGAAGCATATGTCTGTCGTACATTCTTTCTTTATGCCCGATGTAGAATTTCTTGTTAATCTTAGGGCTCTTCTATTATACCTTGGAGAAAAAGTCTGTACAAATTACCAATGCCTGTGGTGCAACAGTGGTTTTCATTCTTTTGAAGGAGTCCAGATGCACATGAGAGATAAAGGGCATTGTAAAATGTTACACGAAGATGGAACACTTCTCGAGTATGAAAGTTTCTATGATTATTCTAAAAGTTATCCTGACGATAGCGAGGCTGTTGATAAAGATGAAGAGATTATAATTCCTGATCTTGATACTGAAGATTACCAATTGACTCTTCCTTCTGGGGCCACCATTGGTCATCGAGATTTGTTGCCTTATTACAAGTAAGAGCGCTCAATTATTGTTTCCAATTTTTTTTTTTCTTTAGTTTATATACTGACAAGAGTGCTTCCTGAAACGTTTGTAATTGCTATGTTTTGAGAAGGCAAAAAATAAATGGAAGAAGTGATGTGCACTAAAGCACTCACGGTGCATTTATTGTATTACCTCTCTTGTGCACTAAAGCACTCACGGTGCATTTATTGTATTACCTCTTTTCTACTGATTATTCAAACCTACATCTTCGTTTCATTTTACTGAGAACTTGACAGTCATAAGACCGAGTTAGACTTAACCTAAATGAATTATTATTTTTAAAAATAATAAAATAAACTTTCTGGGTTATGTAAAGCGACTCTTAATTCATATATAATATATTATTACAGCATCACTTCTCCTCATTTATTGTTTGCCTTCTCAAAAAAATATGAATAGAAACGCTTCAGGAAGTAATACATAGTTAGTTTATAATCAGAATCTTCGTTTTATAAACAATTTATTGAGTAGAGTTTAACAAACTAGTTTTGAATAGTTGTTTAAATAGAGAAATCGACTCAATAAATTGTTCTATAAAAGGAAGATTCTGATTGACAGAAGAAGTACATATGTAGTTAACCTAAAGAACACGTATTATAGATATTGATGGGAGTGCTCCTCGAAACGTTAATTGCCATTTTTTTGAGCAGACAAAAAATAAATGGGAGAATTGTGTCTATTAATTAATAAAAAAAATAATACTTGAGTCATGGTGACGCTAGAAATTGCCATTAAAGACCTTTTCTGGTGAATGTCTGTGAACACTGCACTGCAGATCTGCTTGTTTTTTCAGTGTATGGAAATTAATAGTTAGGAGAAAAGAACTTGCCTTAAATTGAAATGAAAATGATTTAATTTATAATAGTACATTGTCTCCTCAATGTTTATTTTCAGGCAGCATTACAGTGCCAATCAGGAAAACGGTGTTGATTTAATAAAGAAGAGGAAACTTAACAAGGTTATATCGACGTATCGAGCTTTGGGATGGAAGGAAAGTGACAAACAAATTGTTGCAAGGTAATTTAAATATAAATTATATTTATTGAAGAAGTAAATTATCTTCAAGCATTATTAACTTCTTGGTTTATTGATACATTTTTTACACTATATATAGAACTTTCATAAACCATTTTCAGAAACTAAAAATAACAAGTTACTTACTCTGAGTTATATTAGGAAGGCACAAATGTGCATATAAATGCAGTTAAGTTCATGTTGAATGGTTATATTGAATGTACAGTAATGCTTCAACGTTCGCGAATTCGATTATTCGCGGATATAGAAATAGCGAATGATTCAACTTTCGCGAATAGAAGATTCGGTTATTCGTGGGCGTAAAAATGGGTATAATTCATCATTCATAAAAATCTCAGTTATGTACGTAATTTGAGAGAGAAAAAAAAATACTTATGTAGATTTAAGTCTAGCCTGTTGCGTAAACAAAAATTATATGGAGTTGAGAGAAAATTTAAGAACAATTGATTCAAATAGCCATGGAATACGATCCCTTATTCTAATCATGGTAAAAGAACACATATCTGAAATAGGGTTAAACACTCGCCCAGCATACAACTCAGTTAAATCAACTTTCGCGTGACACATTAACAAAAACAAAACCCATTTTGATATAAATACAGGCATACAATACCTACATTTTGTGTTACTTAACTCACTGGAACAACTGGAAATGAACAGAGCACTACAAAAAGGAAAGTGTATGAACGATCAGACAATATAATCCTCCAATCTCTGTATATACATACTTTCTTTCTTGAAACTGTGTATTTTTATTCTTATATTTATTATTGTCATCTTTGAATTATTTCATATATTTGTATTTTAATCAGCACTAATACTATTTCAAATTTTCATTTTTAAATGAAATTGTATTTTTAATATCTTTCAAGGCTTCAAAACTTTACAAAAGAAAGGGACAGAGAAAAACCCCTTGGAGACTGAAAAAGGGAAAGTTCGTAATGTAAACATGCTGAACCACTTAGTATTTATTAAGTCTAAAGATGTTAGCTATATCAAAAGTACTCCCATATACTTTGGGAAATAGACAATATTTTTCAAAAAAACGTACCTTTTTCATTATGTTCCTATCAGGAATGCAGATTTGACACCCCCAAACCGAATTAATACATTCCAATGACAATTAAACTATAATAAATATTATTTTTATGTTTATTTTTCAGGAAAGTACGTGACATCCGATATATGAAGAATGTACAATGGAAGCTATACACTAAGTTGGGCGTTAAGGCAAACAAACTTCAGAAACACTTTAGGCAACAAGTTGATTTTTGAACCAATGAATTTCTTGCTAAATATTTTACAATGTACATATACAAATATTTTTATGCATTGGGTAGGTTTTTTTTTAATTACTTTTTTTTAACTGCATAGAAGGTGAAGTCTGTTTTTACAGAATAAACATTTTTTATGTTTTCTTTAAGATTATTGAAGATACTATTTTGTTTTAATCAAATTTTCATTTCCTATCCTGACCCTTATTAAAGAATTATTGTAACAAGGTTGTTAACATTCAGAAATATTTAAATAGATGAAATTATTATTTAAAATCCAGTTCTCTCTTCATTTCGTAATCTACAAGACACTTGCCATCTCTTCAATCTTGGTACCTATACAAAGTGAAGAACGGACGTCGGTTCACATAGTATTCACCCTTTGACGAAAATGTATTTGCTCTCCCTCTTCCTTAACAGGAATCCCATTCTTCAAAAAACGAAGTTCGCTACCCAGGCCTCATACTTGACAAACGGATGACATGGAATCCTCACACCAGACTGAAAAGACAAAAAATAAACAGACGATACAAACTGTTACTAAGACTACTGCACAAAAGATCAAAATTATCTCTGAGAACAAAACGACTAATATATAACGCAATACTGAAGCCTGTGTGGACTTACAGACTTCAACTATAGGGTTCTGCCAAAGTTTCCAATCCTTGCGATCCAAAATCCGTCGTACAATAGCCAGTGCTCCTTATTACATCTCCAACAAAACCCCTTCTCACTGATCTCATTATTCCCTTTGTCACCGAATTAACTAAATCCTGATACAATTATTTTTTTCTTTTAGTACCCACATTAATCCTCTGGTCCGTGCCCTCCTGCCACACTTGCTGAACGACGCCTTAAGCGCCAATGGCCTAGAGACCTCAGATCAGGCAGTGACAGTGATTATTCATAAATGAGTGCAACTCTGTGCCTAGGGAGTGTCACCACTGAATGATTTATCCTCTTTAGACATTGTCATATTTCTCCCTTAGCACATTTGCTTGTTGTATTTGTTCTTTGTGGATATTGTTTTGTAAATTAAAAAATATATATTTCAATTAATAAAATCAATTACTTCGGACTGGTAGAGTGCGAAGTTTTGAATCTATTCATTCTTTTGACCAACTGACGACACAACAATCCTGATCCTGCTGCCGCCTCACTCATCCTTCAAGAGGACTGAAATAGAGAGGTGGTACTAGTGGAATGAGCGGAAATGCCGCCAATCCTGTTCTCTCTATTCCAACCAAGACCGCTATCTCGGGTTTCACCTTGATAGCAGACTTACGTGGAACCCACATACACGACTTGGAACTGAATGAGATATACGGACTGTTACGTCGATTACTTGGACCAAAATCGAAAATGACTACTAACAACAAACTTATGATTTACAAAATCATTATACATTCCGTCTGGATGTATCCCCAACTTTGGGGTACAGCCTAACAATCCAATCGTAACCAAGCATTCCAGTCCAAACTCCTCCGACGAATTATCAACGCTCTTTTCTGAACCAAAGTCCTACACAGAGATCACAATATTCCCACTGCCAATGAACTAATCCAATTCCGATTCCAAACATTCCATAGAAATCTTTTTTCCCATTAAAATCCTATCCTATTATTCCCATCCTGACAATCCTTGTCGCTTGAACAGGGGGTGGCCTCGCGATCTTCTCTCTGAAGAGTGTAGTGAGTGACAAAAATTAAACGAGAGTCAGAGCTAGCTGGCTTGTGGACAATGTTATATTTTTGCTTTTCTGATCACATATTTGTTTATTATGTATATATTGAAAAATAAAAATAAACGTTGTAGTAAGTTGCAATGCCCTTATTTACCAGACTTTACTAAATGACGCTATAGCGGCAAAATTCAAATCCAATATTCCCACTTTTCTTTATTTATTATCATTTATTAAACATTAAATTTTGTTAATTCTGCTATAAGAAAAGTGAAAGACGTATATTAAAAAATTATTGAAAATAATAAAGTAATTTATCGACCAAATGTATTTAATATATATTATAATGTATCCATTCGTATTCCAGGACATAGTTTGGACAATTATAAAAGAACATTAAATATACAAGAAATATTTTTAAATCGTTCATTATGGATTTATAAGCCTTTCCCTCTTCTTCAAAGACTTCTTATTTCAATTAAAAGCGTTTCAGGAAGCACTCCCATCATTAGTATCTATAATTGCTGTTTAAATATAGAGGTCGACTCAATATGTATTATAAAGGAAAGATTCTGATTGAGAGAAAGAATAGTTAACCATAGTTAACAATTTATATTCAAATCGTTAACAATGTATTGATCAAATATAATTGACGGGGTTAGAATTAAAGTGGTCTAAGTGACATTTTTAAAACTTTGAAGAAACTGTGCATTAAGATCTTAACTAATTTAAAAAATCTATAATTTATCGAAACCGGAAATATTTTTTTCTTCTGCTTTTATGGTGAAAGTTGCTGTTAGCAAACCATAAAATTTAATAAAAATCTTAATTTCAAGATTACTATTGATATGTTAAGTTACTTGCCACTAGATCTAGTGATTTGCCACTAGATCTCAGCACTGGCTAGGATTTCACTTGTACAACTTTTTTCTTGAATAGAACTATATAATTTTTGTACCCGATTATGGCCTTAACGAAATTTTTTTTTAAATGTCACTTGGACCATCTTGATTTTAACCCCGTCAATTAATATAAAAACTAATATCCTATTATTCTAACATAGGAATAGACTAGAATATTATGTAAGAAATATATGTTTGAAATGTTAACACTTTACAAATATAAGAACATTTTATATTATATATTATTTTATATTCTATATATTTATAGGAAGTCTTTGAGAACAAGGAAGGACTTATACCTCTATAATGAACGAGTTACAAATATATCTTCTAGGAAATGTCATTAACCTACTAAACACAATTACAGACCAAATATAATTATTATAAAAACTAATACCCTTTTATTATAACACAGAAGTCGACTATTATGTAAGAAATATATATTTGAAATTTTAACTAATACAAATGAAGTATGAATACAGTATTTGTTAAGTCCTGGCTGAAGATGGTAGCAATACCGAAAGTACTCCCATATATTTTAAATATCTTGTGAAATAGACAATATTTAAAAAAACATTCGTGTTTTCTTTATAATTTATTAAGTATTTCACTATCTCTCTGCAAAAATGTTAAATATGAACAAGTGAAATAGCATAACAAAGTACATATAAATGTTCCACAGGTTCTGCATAAAAAAAATATGATTAATATAAAGAGAAAATTGATCACAATGAAGATCAGCGATTAAATTAAAGGTTAACAATAAGGAGCGTTTTTAATATCGCTGACTTGGTGGGAAGAACCAGGACGGCTGCACTTTGCGGGAAGAAGTTGACATCTTCAGAAACTCCCAGCTGCTAATCTATGAACAGACAATGATATTAATTTTTTTTTTTTTTTTTTTTTGCATTGGAGGGGGAAATGCTGTGACGCACATCCAGGGAAGGTAGCCCTGGATAGTGTGGGACTCGAGACGGTTCGCCATCACCATACCCACTAAAACCCCCTCCTTGCCGATCCTGATTCCCTTCCGCGGAACTGACGGTCTGTCATTACTTCGCGGAAGGGAGGAAGGGTGGCTGGTAACGCCCCTTCTTCTGTTTTATTACCGCTACTGTTCCTTGTCAGCCCTCTCCTGAAGGGCCAACCCGCCCATGATGAGCGCTGCAAAATCGCAGCCTTCATCCCACGACTCCTGGGAGCGCAGCATAGCGTCCACGTAACTGGTAGCAGTCAGCGGGGCGCCCATGCTGCACTCCAGATTTTTCCTTCCCTCCTCAAATCTAGGGCATTTGAGGAGGACATGCTCCGCCGACTCCGTCTCACCAAGGCACGCGGGGCAGTCTGGTGTTGTTGCTGCCCCGATTTTGTGGAGGTACCCCCGGAACCCACCGTGTCCCGTGAGTACCTGGGTGAGGTGGTAATTCACCTCCCCATGCTTTCTGGTGAGCCAAGGCTCGACTCGAGGGATAAGCCGATGGGTCCACCGTCCCTTTGTGGACTTGTCCCATTCTTCCTGCCACTCCCTAATTGTCCTGGCCCTCTCTGGCTCTGCTGGACCAGGGCTGGCCCCCGTGTCCTGATAGAAGACCCGGTTTCCCCTGTGGTCGAAGCGCTGCACCACCTCTTCCACCTGAACCGGGTCTTGTTTCCTTTTGAAGTGTCGCGTACGTTCCCGTGCCAAGAGGTCAATGGGGGGCAGCCCAGCAATTACATAGGCAGCGTCGCCAGAAACTGTTCGGTAGGCGCATGCGACTCTCAGTGCGCTTCGCCTGTGAGCGGGGGCGATCAGCCTCAGGTATGAGGGAATCCTCGTTGCATCTGCCCATGTCGGGGCCCCGTGCAGAAGGATGGATGTGCTGACTCCTGCCAGCAGTCTTCTCCTGCTCTGCCTAGGGCCACCGACGTTGGGCAGAATTCTCGAAATCGCCGCCGATGTCCTGGCGGCCTTCGCTCCCACGTATTTGAGGTGCTCCCTAAAAGTGAGCCTCTGATCCAGCATTACTCCCAGGTACCTGATTGCCGGTTGGGTCTCGATAGTATAACCCTGATATTAATAAGAACATTCATAAATTAGATACTAATCATAAAACGTTATTAATAATACAATTAATTATTAAGTGAAAAAAACAAGCTACAATTATAAGATTTACTTAGCTTAGTGGTGCTTTCTTACTGAGCTCAAGTTCGCGGGTTCGAAACCCGGCCAACCCCCCCAAGCACGCCGCCCTTCGGATGGGAAGCGATGGTCCCGAGCTTGTACGATGTCAGGTACTCGTTAAAGACCCGTATCCTAGGCGAATAAAAATTTAAGGTAGGCAAAATTTGGGACTCCCATAGTAGGTGGGCTCATGTCTGGTAGTAGGTGATATGACCACAAAGTTAATGCCCGGCCATGAGTCATATGAAGTAACTAACTATAAAATTTACTTTTTGGGTTCTATAAGGAAATTCCCCATTCATATAAGTTAAAGTTCAACCACCACAAAGTTCGTTTATAAAAAGGAACTTTATTATTTAGATTACACAATATACTAATTGCTCTAATTATAATTTATTCTTAATTATAAAAAGTAAAACAAAGGTACTATGAATAGAAAGATCTGATCCGTCTGAGCACTGAGGATAGAATGAATCTGTGGGAAAAGAGTCCTGGGCGGGCAGCTTATCTTAAGCTGACCTCAGCCTTATTTTTAATAAATTGTCAGAAAAGGTGGATATAACTTATACGATATATTATCAAAGCATCACTTCTCCCATTCATTTTTTGCCTTCTCAAAAATAGTAAATACAAACATTTCGGGATGTACTCCTGGCATCAGTATCTATAATAACTGTGTTCTTCAGGTTAAATACTTCTTCTGTCAATCAGAATCTTCCTTTTATAGAACATATTTATTGAGTCGACCTCTATATTAAAACAGCAATTATAGATACTAATGACGGGACTGCTTCCCGAAACGTTTTTAAATGAAATAAGAAATCTTCATAGAAGAAAAGGCTTATAAATCCTTAATGAACAATTTACAAATATTTCTTGTATATTTAAAGTTTTAGTTTTGTAATTGTCTTTGATAAGTCCTGGATTACCAATGGAATTTACTTCACAATCCTCCACTGAACACCTCATAGTTTTTTTGGGGCCTCAGAAAGACGAAACGACGTACAAAAGTAAGATAAATATAACAAAATGTAATGTAAAAACAAATAAGGAAATTTGACAAAATATCAAAAGATGAAAACAGTACTGGATTTCCCCTCAATATCCTCTTATTATAACATAGAGGTCCACCAGTATAGTGTGTAAAGAATTATTTGAAATTTTAAGTGTAATACTAGTGAATTAGCATTAAAAAAATATAAATGTTCCACAGGTTCTGCATAAAAAAAAATATACACGATTAGTGTAAGGAAAAATATACATGATTAGTGTAAGGAAAAATATACATGATTAGTGTAAGGAAAAAATTGATCACAATGAAGATCAGCAAATAAATTAAAGATTGAAAACTAAGAACGTTTTATAGGATGCCGCTGTCTTGGTGGGAAGAACCGGGGAGGCTGCACTTTGCGAGAAGAAGTTAACAACTTCAGAAATTACCAGCTGCTATATATTAAATATTATTAAGTACATTTATATGTTAAATAACAATTATAAAACGTTACTATTAATACAGTTATTTATTAAATTAAAAAAAAAACAGCTTCAATTATAAGATTATAAGGGGGCCATGGTGGCCGTGCGGGCTAGAGCGTAGGGCTTTGGTCGCATGGTCTCATCATGGTTTGCGGGTTCGAATCCCGTCCGGGAGTGAGTTTTATTTCGTAGATAGAACTCCCTCCCGGGTCCATGGATGTCTTAAATAATTTATATATTACACATTGACATGGCTAATATGCACCGTACATAAAGGCAAAAAAAAAAAAAAAAAAAAAAAAAAATTATAAGATTTACTTTTTGGGTTCTGTAAGGAGATTAACAATATATTGGTATATAGTGGTATGCGTGCTTGTCTTCTGAGCTCAAGGTCGTGGGTTCGTAGCCCGACCGAGGCCCTTAGTTTATTTTATCTGAGAGGTAAAATAAACTTAAGCACGCCGTCCTTCGGATGGGACGTTAAGCGATGGTCCCGAGCCTGTACGATGTCAGGTACTCGTTATAGACCCCTACCCTAGATGAATAAAAATTTAGGGTAGGCAAAATTTAGGACTCCCACAGTAGAGTCGGGCTCATGTCCACCAGAGTGTCGAAAGAGCGCTCTGGTAGTAGGTGATATGACCTCGTAGTTAAAGCCCGGGCATGAGTCATAAAACCTAACCTAACAATATATTATGAAAGTTATTGAGTTGAGCCTTCCCCTAAATCCCCCTTCCCTTCTGCCGATATCGCTGAAATTTGATAGGTTATGTCCTCATTGCATTTTTATTTCTATTTATTTTTTGTATTCATTTTATTTTTATATTTTTTGTATTTTCTATTATTTTATATATCATAAGTTTATATATTTATTTATTTTTTTTTTTATTTGTTAAGTTCTAGCCCACACCAGCACATATTTTTAATTTTTTTATTTAATATTTTTAGTATTTATTTCGTATTTTTATGTAGTATATGTTACAAATGCAAAAATGTAAAAATATAACAAATACAAAAAAAACATAAGAAATACAAAAAATATAATAAATACGAAATAAATACAAAAAATATTAATTAAAAAAATACCAAACATATACATAATATTTATATATCATATGTTAATATATTTATTTTTTTATATTTTTATTTTTTTAGATCTAGCAACAGCACCTGCACATTTTTTTTATGTTTTTTTTCTATTTGTTTTATTTTTGTATTTCTTATCTATAAATATATGTTTTATATTAGTTGTATATTTATATTTTTTCGTTTTCGATATTTTTTTTTTCTATTTGTCCCACCAACAGCAACACCTGCACTTATTTCCGTAATTTTTGTATTTGTCATATTTTTTTGAATTTGATATATTTCTACGATTTTTGTATTTGTTATTCATTTATATATTTTTTGGTAATTGTTATATTTTTATAATATTTTGTATTCGTTCTAGCAATAGCAACGCCAGCACTTATTTTTTAGTCCTATCGCTTGCTACCAGGGCGCTCTTTCGTCCCTCTGGTTGTCATGAGTCGGACTCTATTCTAGTATTTGGCGTACCAGGTCTAATTAAAGTATCTTTCACAGGTACCTGACGTTGCTCAGGCTCGGCTTCGCCATTCAACGCCTTCTCCGAAGGACGATGTGCTCATATGTTTTTTTTTCCTACCTTCCTGATAAAGACCACCGTTTATTAATACCCAAGTAAACAAGTGGAAATTAAATTCAGTTTAAAAGTTTTAATTGTGTGTTGTGTATTCTTCTGACAAATTCCCCCCCGTGCTGTAGACAGTTCGTTAGAGGTCGGGTCCTTTCGGTCCATCCTGAGGAGGGATGGAAGGAGGTATCGAGCTATCCTGGATGTACGAGTTGTCATGGCGACAAAGGGTTGGTTCCCCCCACCCTAGGGGCGGCTCCCGAGCCGAGCGTACTCCCGACACACGGAGCAACAGGGTTCGACACACAACCGCTCACTCTCTACTTACACTCACCCCCTGTCTTTCTCAGCCTCCATCACGACATCTTAAGGTAGGCAATAACAAACAACGTATCATTTCTGACAGTTCAGCCCTCATGTTACATAGGATTTTAATTGGTGCTCAAATAATCAGTTAAGAAAGTATTATTTAAAAAAAAATATATTAAAATATATTTTTAAAATTAAACTGCCCAAGTTGACGCAGTGTTGCTCGGGATGTATAACTGTTATAACATACAATTAGTTACAACATACTTATCAAAAAATGTACAAGATCTGATGTATAGACTCTCTTAATGGTTGGGTCCTTACCCGCAACAGAATCGCTCCTCCCCTCCTCCAATAAAAAAAATCGACGACGCTGTTGCATACATTTTCATTTTGTGTGAAAAAAAGTTGTCGCTCCGTTCAAAAATGAAGCGACCAATTATCAAAAATGAAAAGATAGATGCTGCAAATTTATTTTAAAACAGCTGTGGTACCAATAGTTATTGGGAAGGCACTATTTTTCTATTATTTCATGTCTTTTTTGTTGTTAAACATTTATTGTAATATAAAAGCCTCAATATGGAATGAAAGTTTAACGGACAATGCCGGGTAGCAGAGCTAGTAGCCAGTTTAATTTCGATTTGTACTGCCAGGTACAGTGTACAATATCATCTAAAAAAGAAGTCACCTGATGCGAAATATCAAGAAAACCTAATTTTATCTGTTTGAATTCGTATTTTTTTTTATCAATAAATTCAATGAGACCCATAAAATAAACATTATATGATGAAAAAGTAAAATTTAAAAATATTATAGCGCGCCACTTGAAGTACAATAGTTATCTATAATCTTTCTGTATCATTCATCAAGAATGTAAATTCCATTGTAATAATGAACAAATCCATAAACAGTCAATCAGTATAATCGATAAATAGTTGTTCAATCAGTATAATCGATAAATAGTTGTTCAATCAATATAAATGATATTTAATAGTATGAATAAGGGCCTCAAAGAGATCGCGAGGTCACCTCCTTTTCAAGCGGTTGGAAAGATTGTAAGGATGGGAATGGGAGGAAAGGTCTTGTGCGAGAGGATTTGAATGAGAAGAAAGGTTTCTGTGGAATGGTTGGAATCGGGATGTGATTAATTCATTGACAGTGGGAATACTGAGATCTCTATGTAGGACTTTATTGGTGACATAGAAAGGAGTGTTGAAATTCGTCGGAGGAGTTTGGACTGGAATGCTTGGATACGATTGATGTTGGATTGTTTAGCTGTACCCCAAAGTTCGAGTCCGTAGGTCCAAATTGGACGTTTTTATTATTTAAAACTCATGCAATAAAATGTATTTTACGCATTTATGGATTAACACTTTAATCCGTTGTGTTGTACAAAAATTATAAATATTAAAATCCTATAAAAATTATAATTATTTTTTTTAAAGAAGCGTAGCGCAAAACAGAACAAAAACAGTTGTTCAAGAAATTAGGAGTTATTTTTGTAATTATAAATATAAAAACAGTAGTAGGGAGCGCCGGTAGCTCAGTGGTATGCGTGGTTGTATTCTGAGCTCAATATCGTGGGTTCGAAACCCGACCGAGGCCTTTAGTTTATTTTAGCTGGAAGGTACAATAAATTTAAGCACTCCGTTCTTCGGATGTGACGTTAAGCGATAGTCCCGAGCCTGCATGATGGCAGGTACTCTCCTCCCTTGGTAAAACCTAGGGCTTGGAAATCCCTATTATAACGGTATAGGCCATCTGTGGATATATTTGAAAAGGAGAAAATAACAGGAAACCAAAATTGAATAAAATATAAAATTATAAAAAGTTATATGAAATCATAATTATAATTTTATATGTTATTCTATTTTGGTTTCTTGTTATTTTCTCCTTTTCAAATATATCCACAGTTGGTCTATATAGTTAGAATAGGGATTTCCACCCCCTAGGGAGGAGGACCCCTAGATAAATAAAAATTTAGGACTCCCACAGTAGAGTCGGGCTCATCTCCACCAGAGTGACGAAAGAGCGCTCTGGTAGTAGGCAATATGACCTCGTAGTTATTGCCTAACCCGAACCAATTCTAACTCTGAGGGCGTAATGGCATTAAATCTAATCCTCCCCCACGACATCAATTTTCACCTAATAATTTTTTTTATCCCTCTTTCTCCCTCTCGTTTATGACTTAGAAACTGGGTGATCGATTTTCTGTTGAGAGAACTTGTTTATGACGTCGCTATATTTTCTGTGACCTTCGAGGTTTCTTCAGCTAAAATCTCTAAAGTTTGTTATGTGTTCTTAGTTGACCAAATAATACCAAGTATGTCGGCGTGAAATAACGTAACTTTACATATACGGAGATGTATTTGAAATTATCTTATTTAACAGAATTCTTCCCCTCATATTGGTTATGTGATTTCAGCATCTCTCAGATAGCATAACAGTATTCAAAGTTACAACATTTGATCACTTTTACTTCCCCAGATATATAAAGTACAAGAGAAGTTATGTAATCGATCAAAAATTCGATGAGGAATTTTCGACTGAATTTCATATTTTCCAACCTTCGGATAACAAAAATGAGAAAAAAAAAGACTGTCTGTTTCTGGGAACACGATAACTCCCGATAGAATGAATTTATCGACTGATTTTTTATGTGTATCCAGAACCCTCATAGGACGAAACCTATTGATTTTCAGCCAAATCCGCTTAAGAGAAAGGGGGTATTAGGTGGGAGATTTAACACAAAATATGACGTTAAGCGATGGTCTTGATTACATAACTTCCCCTATACTTCGTAGTAAAAATGGAATCACCTTGCCGCCACTCAATATCAATCGCTTCGTTTGAAACGGGCTTATAAGGATGCTACATGTCCAATCCAATCGACCGTTAAAACGTTAGCACTCGTTTTATCTTGTGACTCCCTCTCCTCCTGTTCCAGATGCTGCATAGATTACATTCTCTGTTTAGCTTTCCTTGAAGTGCCCTGAAATTTTCATGATGGTGGATTCATACAGCCATATTTGAGTTATTATAGGTATTAGTCAGGTTTAGATAAAAACTAAATTATTTTGCTGAGTGAGACACACACATATATTCAAAGTAAAAAAAGGTGTTTGCTTTTTAATTAGAAAATCCCCGAGGTTTTTTTGTCTGAAATACTTTCATTCCTTCTTTCAATAACAGTGCTACAACTAAAATTATAAATACAATGATCAAATTCGAACAAGAAAACATCATTTAATGGATGATACCTATCACATATAAATTAGTGGACCAAACAAATTCCTAACTAACCTAACTCATTAGGTTGGCAATACATGCAAATTAATCAGAGCAATAAGCTCTGATTTGCGTTGAAATGCGTTATAAATTCCTTCTTTTTGGAGAGAGACAACAATCTTATTCCTCATATTTCCAAGCAAACTAGATAACATTCTATGTACTGTCACAAGTAGTTGTGGTTCCCAACAGTGTGGTGTACCTCGTTTCGGGCAATTCCACTAAAACCACCCCCCTGAGCTCTTGGGTGCTTTCGTCCCTGGTGTGGGACCATAACACCCTCTTCGTCCTCGGTGAGGAACCATAGTTGTAGCTTTCTGGAGTGCGCTGACACTCGGAAAGTTCATGCCGGGTTAGGCCCGCCAGGTGTTATTGACACCGGCGGTCCGCCGAGGCTCGAGGTTAGGAGGCGTTTTTTCGCCTCCTTCACTCCGCTACAAATTGGGTAAATGCCGGGTAACTGGACTCGGCCACCAGCTGCGGCAGGGTCAGTCCCAGGTACGATCCGGTCGACCGTATCAACGCCGCCCTAGACCCGTCGTACAGCGGACATTCGTTGACCACGTGTTCCGCAGTCTCGACGCCACCACACGCACGAGCTGGCCTACGCCCTCCTCAATCTGGTCGGCTGAGTTGAGGCCCTCCCATTCTGCCTCGCAGGAGAAGGCTGCCACCGACGTCACGAAGGCCTCGGTTATTGGTTTGCGTGTCATAAACCGCGGATCCCTGGACCTGGCCGCCGGCTGGTGGTGGTCGGAAAGCACCATATCCAGCACGCTATGGTCGCTGGACGTGATCTCCCGCACACTCCACCCACCAACTGCCCGGTATAGCCCGCTCGACACCAGTGTGACGTCGATGTGAGACACCCCGCGCGCTCCCCGAAAGGTCGGCGGTGACTGCTGGCTATTAACTATGCCCAAGTCATGACGGGCTATCAGCTCCTGTAGTCTATCTCCCCGGCGGTCGGTACGAACCGACCCCCAGGCGACCGACCAAGAGTTGGAGTCCGCCATGATCACCACGTTACTCCCAGCCAGGGCGCCCAAGACTTCGTCCAGGTGGCCCAACTGTCGCTCAATGTTCTCAGACGGAGGGAAGTATCCGCTGATCACATTGTAGCATATGTTCGCCGACCTGACATTGGCCACAACAATATGACTAGTGGACATGTGCTGCAGAACCATCACATCCACTTGGGGGCTAGTGACAACGATTGCGGCCATGGGCCGTTCGTTGTCCTTCGCTCCAGTCATTATCCTTTAGCCCTTGCCTAGGCCGGCCACAACGCCTCTAACACAGTAGGCTCCTGAAGAGCCAGGATTGAAACGTCCCCTTCGAAGATCAGGGTGCGCAGTTCGTCTGCCACGATTCTGCGCCTGTGCATGTTATGTTGCCACAGGCGCAGGTCTCCGACCATCCTATGCGCCATAGTCGGTCCGGGAGACCAGCGCCTCCAGGGCCTTTATATAGGCTGGACACGAATCACTGCCCGCTCCATGAGGGCGGGATTTCACTCCGCAGTTTTTAACGAGTACCTGACATCGCACAGACTCGGAACAATCGCTTAACGTCCCATCCGAAGGACGGCATGCTCAAAGTTTTTACTTGCCAAATAAAAAACCTAAGGATCTCGGCCCTATGTCGAACCCGCGATCTTTAGCTCAGTAGGTTAGCACGCTATCTCTGATTTACCGGAGCCCTCCATCTATTTCTAACGTGCTTATAATCGAAGTTTCAACTGCTACAATAATTGCATATTTTTATAAGCAAATAAGTAATAATTAAATAATTTTATTGCTGTTTATTCAACCTCTCATTTTTTGTGCCCTCTTTACTTAAGCATTATTTATTTTTATTTATTTTATTTTTTTTTTTTTCGCCTTAAGGTCGATCCATATTAGCCATATCTCTGTTTATCTAATTATTTACGATATCCATGGCCCCGGGAGGGAGTTCTATCTACGAAATAAAACTCACTCCCTGACGGGATTCGAACCCGCAAACCATGGTGAGACAATGCGACCAAAGCCTTACGCTCCAGCCCGCACGGCCACCTTGGCCCCCTACTTACGCATTGAAAGGTTACATAATTTTATATCTACATATATGTAATTAGTTATTGTGACTCATGCCCGGGCTTTGACTTCAAGGTCATATTGCTTACTACCAGATCGCTCTCTCGTTGCTTCGGTCAGCTCGAGCCCACTCTACTGTGGAAGTTCTAAATTTTGCTTATCCAGGTTTTTTCATCTAGGGCAAGGGGCCTTTAACGAGTACCTGACATCGTACAGGCTCGGGACTATCGCTTAATGTCCCATCCAAAGGACGGCGTGCTCAAGGTTTTTTATATTTATTATGTATAAATATATTATTTAGCTAGAAAACAAATTACAACTATTTATCTAAATCGCATTTGGGGGGCCATGTTGGCTGTGCGGGCTAGAGCATAGGGCTTTGGTCGCATGGTCTCACCTTGGTTTTCAGGTTCGAATCCCGTCCGGGAATGAGTTTTATTTCGTAGATAGAACTCCCTCCCGGGGCCATGTATGTCGTAAATAACTAGATAACACAGAGAAATGTGGCTAATATACATATGGCTAGAAAAAAAAAAAAAAAAAAAAATGGGGGGATGTACAACCTTTATGAATTAAGCAAAAGACTTTCCATTTTTTTTACTGATTGTAAATAAAGAAAAAATAAATAAAATAAAGAAGAAATTCTCATAATTTTTCTAGATGGGATTGTTGTGTGATGTGAGGGGGGAGAGGGTGTTGAAGTGAAAGACAGGGGAGGTTCTATTAATGACCCACCACTTATTGTAAGGAAGGGAGGGAGCAGTCTACCACCGGGGCAGCATCGTAACTCGCCTTAATTGGACCATCTCAGTTTTAGATGGAACATGGGGCCTAAACTGTATAACTTGATAGTGTATGATCGAACCAGACTGGCCCACCTTAACCACTGTTCGAAGTGACCAGCCCTTTGTCACATTACACATTAGTGTATAAACCAGAATTATGTGATGGGGGACCAACCACTTATTGTAAATATGTATTATGTGTAATAAAATGTATTTTTATTATCATGTCTTGAGGGCGCCGGTAGCTCAGTGGTATGCGTGCTTGACTTCTGAGCTCAAGGTCGTGGGTTCGTAGCCCGACCGAGGCCCTTAGTTTATTTTATCTGCGAGGTAAAATAAACTTAAGCACGCCGTCCTTCGGATGGGACGTTAAGCGATGGTCCCGAGCCTGTACGATGGCAGGTACTCGTTAAAGACCCCTACCCTAGATGAATAAAAATTTAGGTTAGGCAAAATTTAGGACTCCCATTGTAGAGTCGGGCTCATGTCCACCAGAGTGACGAAAGAGCGCTCTGGTAGTAGGCGATATGACCTCGTAGTTAAAGCCCGGGCATGAGTCATAAAACCTAACCTAACCTATCATGTCTGCTCCTTCCCGCTTATTGTATATTATAGATAGTGTATAGAGTATGTATATGCACAGAAAATCTAACACCAGATACGTTTTACCGGCTGAATTACTTTTATTGCACTAAAGAATACAAGCTTTATTGCTATGAATGGGGTTCTTTACTAAATTTATATTTTTATTGTTATAGTCTTATTCCATAAATAACAATAAGAATTAGTAAATAAGAAATATATCATTAAGAATAAAATAAATAAAAAAGGTAATAATAATAACAAATAAGTAATAACAGTAGCAACTAAATAACAATGAACAAATAATTATGGACATGATGTTTAATAGAGAAGAGATATTTAAAATAAATTGTGCAAGTAACTAGGTTAGGTTAGGTTTCATGACTCATGCCCAGGCTTAAACTACGAGGTCATATCGCCTACTACCAGAGCGCTCTTTCGTCACTCTGGTGGACATGAGCCCGACTCTACTGTGGGAATCCTAAATGTTGCCTATCCTAAATTTTTATTCACCTAAAGTAGGGGTCTTTAACGAGTACCTGACATCGTACAGACTCAGGACCATCGCTTAACGTCCCATTCGAAGGATGGCGTGCTTAAGTTTATTTTACCTCCCAGATAAAATAAACTAAGGGCCTCGGTCGGGTTTCGAAACCACGTTCTTGAGCTTAGAAGACAAGCACGCATACCACTGAGCTACCGGCGCCCTCTGCAAGTAACTAGAAAAGGAGAACAATTCAAAATGATATAAAATAAGACTTTTGAAAAGTGTAAAATTGTACAATAGTAGTAGCCAAAGCACAAAAATAAAAAAATTAAAAGAAAAGAGTTTTCCTACTAGATCATCAGTTAAACTGAGTGATAATTTTTCAAAAATAAAACAATTTTTCAAGATTAAATAATAAAATAAAATGAACTTGACAGCTTAATTTTTCATCAATTCATTATACCCAATAGCTGTCAGAAATTATAGTATGTTATAAGCAAAAAATTAAATAACATTGTTCTTGATTTCTAAACCTTTAGTGACAAATAATAATTATTTGTATGATTATTATACATTGTTGCACACAATCACAACAACAACATCTACATTATTAAAATACTCTACAATTGATTCAAAGGCACTCTTTGGTCGATTTGTTAGTTATTTGAGGAGATAACAGCTGGATATGACCTTGACTGTTTAGGATGATAGAGGTGGTGTGGCCGGTGCCCGAGGAGCGGTATACTGAAGTGATCCTTCATCTTCGTGAGAACTTCTTCCCCGACGAGCCTCTCAACAAGTCTGTGGGTCTCTGTCAACACGGTGAGCCACATGCGGAGCTGGAGGACCATGCTCTCACTACTCTGGCAGACCGACTCTCCATCATGGCTCTAGACACCACCAACAACAAGGTAACAGTCAAAATATTAACCAATCTATATTAATAAAGCTGAAACGGGGTTTGTTTGTTTGTTTGTATGTTTGTTCCAGCATCACGCCCAAACCGCTGGACGGATTTTTATGAAACTTCCCATGTAGCATTCTTTTGAGCCCGATTGAATAATAGGCTATGTGGCGTCCCAAAATTTTGATCGGGAGGGGGGGTTGTAAGGGGGGCCTAAGTATATAAATAGTGCTAACTCATTAACTAATGGTCAAATTGTCATGAAATTTCACACGTAGTCTTTTTAAAAGCCAAACAGGAAAAAAAGGTGTGTGGCGTCCCAAAGTTTTGAACGGGAGGGGGGGTTGTGGGGGGCCTAAGTATAAATATAGAGCTAACTCATGAACTAATGGGCGAATCGTCATGAAATTTCACATGTAGTATTTTTAAAAGCCAAATAGGAAAAAAAGGTGTGTGGCGTCCCAAAGTTTTGATCGGGAGAGGGGGTTGTAAGGGGGGCCTAAGTATATAAATAGTGCTAACTCATTAACTAATGGGCGAATCGTCATGAAATTTCACGTAGTATTTTTAAAAGCCAAATAGGAAAAAAAGGTGTGTGGCGTCCCAAAGTTTTGAACGGGAGGGGGGGTTGTAAGGGGGGCCTAAGTATAAATATAGAGCTAACTCATTAACTTATGGGCGAATCGTCATGAAATTTCACGTAGTATTTTTAAAAGCCAAATAGGGAAAAAAGGTGTGTGCCGTCCCAAAGTTTTGAACGGGAGGGGGGGTTGTGGGGGGGCCTAAGTATATAAATAGTGCTAACACATTAACTAATGGTCGAATTGTCATGAAATTTCACACGTAGTCTTTTTAAAAGCCAAATAGGGAAAATAAGGTGTGTGGCGTCCCAAAGTTTTGAACGGGAGGGGGGGTTGTGGGGGGGCCTAAGTATAAATATAGAGCTAATTCTTTAACGGTTGGTCGGATGGTCACGAAATTTCACATGGAGTATTCCTGAAGGCCAAATAGAAAAATAAGGTGTGTGGCGTCCCAAAGTTTTGATCGGGAGGGGGGGTTGTGGGCGTAGGCCTAAATATAAAGATAGTGATAGATCTTTAACGGATGATCAGATTGTCATGAAATTTCACATGTAGTATTCTTAAAGGCCAAATTGAAAAATATTGTGTGTGGCGTCCCAAAGTTTTGAACGGGTGGGGGGTTTGGGGGGGGGGGGGGGGGCTAAATATAAATATAGAGCTGATTTGGCGTCCTTGATCACATGTAGTATTCTTAAAGGCCAAATTGAAAAATATTGTGTGTGGCGTCCCAAAATTTTAAATGGGAGGGGGGGGTTGAGGGGGGGGGGGGGGGGGGCTAAGTATAAATATAGAGCTAGCTCATTAACGGTTGATCGTATTGTCACGAAATTTCCCATGTAGTATTCCTGAAGGCCAAATAGAAAAATAAGGTGTGTGGCGTCCTGGCGTCCCAAAGTTTTGAACGGGAGGGGGGGTTGTGGGGGGGCCAAAGTATAAATATAGATATAGCTCATTAACGGTTGGTCGCATTGTCACGAAGTTTCACATGTAGTATTCCTGAAGACCAAATAAAAAAAAAAGTTTTGAACGGGAGGGGGGGTTGTAAGGGGGGCCTAAGTATAAATATAGAGCTAACTCATTAACTAATGGGCGAATCGTCATGAAATTTCACGTAGTATTTTTAAAAGCCAAATAGGAAAATAAGGTGTGTGGCGTCCCAAAGTTTTGAACGGGAGGGGGGGTTGTGGGGGGGCCAAAGTATAAATATAGATATAGCTCATTAACGGTTGGTCGCATTGTCACGAAGTTTCACATGTAGTATTCCTGAAGACCAAATAAAAAAAAAAGTTTTGAACGGGAGGGGGGGTTGTAAGGGGGGCCTAAGTATAAATATAGAGCTAACTCATTAACTAATGGGCGAATCGTCATGAAATTTCACGTAGTATTTTTAAAAGCCAAATAGGAAAATAAGGTGTGTGGCGTCCCAAAGTTTTGAACGGGAGGGGGGGTTGTGGGGGGGGCCTAAGTATAAATATAGAGCTAATTCTTTAACGGTTGGTCGGATTGTCACGAAATTTCACATGGAGTATTCCTGAAGGCCAAATAGAAAAATAAGGTGTGTGGCGTCCCAAAGTTTTGAACGGGAGGGGGGGTTGTAAGGGGGGGGGCCTAAGTATAAATATAGAGCTAACTCTTTAATGGTTGGTCGGATTGTCACGAAATTTCACATGGAGTATTCCTGAAGGCCAAATAGAAAAATAAGGTGTGTGGCGTCCCAAAGTTTTGAACGGGAGGGGGGGTTGTAAGGGGGGGGCCTAAGTATAAATATAGAGCTAATTCTTTAACGGTTGGTCGGATTGTCACGAAATTTCACATGGAGTATTCCTGAAGGCCAAATAGAAAAATAAGGTGTGTGGCGTCCCAAAGTTTTGAACGGGAGGGGGGGTTGTAAGGGGGGGGGGCCTAAGTATAAATATAGAGCTAACTCTTTAACGGTTGGTCGGATTGTCACGAAATTTCACATGGAGTATTCCTGAAGGCCAAATAGAAAAATAAGGTGTGTGGCGTCCCAAAGTTTTGAACGGGAGGGGGGGATGTGGGGGGGGGCCTAAGTATAAATATAGAGCTAATTCTTTAATGGTTGGTCGGATTGTCACGAAATTTCACATGGAGTATTCCTGAAGGCCAAATAGAAAAATAAGGTGTGTGGCGTCCCAAAGTTTTGAACGGGAGGGGGGGGATGTGGGGGGGGGCCTAAGTATAAATATAGAGCTAATTCTTTAATGGTTGGTCGGATTGTCACGAAATTTCACATGGAGTATTCCTGAAGGCCAAATAGAAAAATAAGGTGTGTGGCGTCCCAAAGTTTTGAACGGGAGGGGGGGGTTGTGGGGGGGGGCCTAAGTATAAATATAGAGCTAATTCTTTAATGGTTGGTCGGATTGTCACGAAATTTCACATGGAGTATTCCTGAAGGCCAAATAGAAAAATAAGGTGTGTGGCGTCCCAAAGTTTTGAACGGGAGGGGGGGGATGTGGGGGGGGGCCTAAGTATAAATATAGAGCTAATTCTTTAATGGTTGGTCGGATTGTCACGAAATTTCACATGGAGTATTCCTGAAGGCCAAATAGAAAAATAAGGTGTGTGGCGTCCCAAAGTTTTGAACGGGAGGGGGGGGGTTGTGGGGGGGGGCCTAAGTATAAATATAGAGCTAATTCTTTAATGGTTGGTCGGATTGTCACGAAATTTCACATGGAGTATTCCTGAAGGCCAAATAGAAAAATAAGGTGTGTGGCGTCCCAAAGTTTTGATCGGGAGGGGGGGTTGTGGGCGTAGGCCTAAATATAAAGATAGTGATAGATCTTTAACGGATGATCAGATTGTCATGAAATTTCACATGTAGTATTCTTAAAGGCCAAATTGAAAAATATTGTGTGTGGCGTACCAAAATTTTAAATGGGAGGGGGGGGTTGAGGGGGGGGGGGGGCTAAGTATAAATATAGAGCTAGCTCATTAACGGTTGATCGTATTGTCACGAAATTTCCCATGTAGTATTCCTGAAGGCCAAATAGAAAAATAAGGTGTGTGGCGTCCTGGCGTCCCAAAGTTTTAAACGGGAGGGGGGGTTGTGCGGGGCCTAAGTATAAATATAGAGCTAGCTCATTAACGGTTGATCGTATTGTCACGAAATTTCACATGGAGTATTCCTGAAGGCCAAATAGAAAAATAAGGTGTGTGGCGTCCCAAAGTTTTGAACGGGAGGGGGGGTTGTAAGGGGGGGGGGCCTAAGTATAAATATAGAGCTAACTCTTTAACGGTTGGTCGGATTGTCACGAAATTTCACATGGAGTATTCCTGAAGGCCAAATAGAAAAATAAGGTGTGTGGCGTCCCAAAGTTTTGAACGGGAGGGGGGGATGTGGGGGGGGGCCTAAGTATAAATATAGAGCTAATTCTTTAATGGTTGGTCGGATTGTCACGAAATTTCACATGGAGTATTCCTGAAGGCCAAATAGAAAAATAAGGTGTGTGGCGTCCCAAAGTTTTGAACGGGAGGGGGGGATGTGGGGGGGGGCCTAAGTATAAATATAGAGCTAATTCTTTAACGGTTGGTCGGATTGTCACGAAATTTCACATGGAGTATTCCTGAAGGCCAAATAGAAAAATAAGGTGTGTGGCGTCCCAAAGTTTTGAACGGGAGGGGGGGATGTGGGGGGGGGCCTAAGTATAAATATAGAGCTAATTCTTTAATGGTTGGTCGGATTGTCACAAAATTTCACATGGAGTATTCCTGAAGGCCAAATAGAAAAATAAGGTGTGTGGCGTCCCAAAGTTTTGATCGGGAGGGGGGGTTGTGGGCGTAGGCCTAAATATAAAGATAGTGATAGATCTTTAACGGATGATCAGATTGTCATGAAATTTCACATGTAGTATTCTTAAAGGCCAAATTGAAAAATATTGTGTGTGGCGTACCAAAATTTTAAATGGGAGGGGGGGGTTGAGGGGGGGGGGGGGCTAAGTATAAATATAGAGCTAGCTCATTAACGGTTGATCGTATTGTCACGAAATTTCCCATGTAGTATTCCTGAAGGCCAAATAGAAAAATAAGGTGTGTGGCGTCCTGGCGTCCCAAAGTTTTAAACGGGAGGGGGGGTTGTGCGGGGCCTAAGTATAAATATAGAGCTAGCTCATTAACGGTTGGTCGCATTGTCACGAAGTTTCACATGTAGTATTCCTGAAGACCAAATAAAAAAAAAAGCTTTGAACGGGAGGGGGGGTTGTAAGGGGGGCCTAAGTATAAATATAGAGCTAACTCATTAACTAATGGGCGAATCGTCATGAAATTTCACGTAGTATTTTTAAAAGCCAAATAGGAAAATAAGGTGTGTGGCGTCCCAAAGTTTTGAACGGGAGGGGGGGATGTGGGGGGGGGCCTAAGTATAAATATAGAGCTAATTCTTTAATGGTTGGTCGGATTGTCACGAAATTTCACATGGAGTATTCCTGAAGGCCAAATAGAAAAATAAGGTGTGTGGCGTCCCAAAGTTTTGAACGGGAGGGGGGGGGTTGTGGGGGGGGGCCTAAGTATAAATATAGAGCTAACTCTTTAATGGTTGGTCGGATTGTCACGAAATTTCACATGGAGTATTCCTGAAGGCCAAATAGAAAAATAAGGTGTGTGGCGTCCCAAAGTTTTGATCGGGAGGGGGGGTTGTGGGCGTAGGCCTAAATATAAAGATAGTGATAGATCTTTAACGGATGATCAGATTGTCATGAAATTTCACATGTAGTATTCTTAAAGGCCAAATTGAAAAATATTGTGTGTGGCGTACCAAAATTTTAAATGGGAGGGGGGGGTTGAGGGGGGGGGGGGCTAAGTATAAATATAGAGCTAGCTCATTAACGGTTGATCGTATTGTCACGAAATTTCCCATGTAGTATTCCTGAAGGCCAAATAGAAAAATAAGGTGTGTGGCGTCCTGGCGTCCCAAAGTTTTAAACGGGAGGGGGGGTTGTGCGGGGCCTAAGTATAAATATAGAGCTAGCTCATTAACGGTTGGTCGCATTGTCACGAAGTTTCACATGTAGTATTCCTGAAGACCAAATAAAAAAAAAAGGTGTGTGGCGACCCAAAGTTTTGACCGGGAGGGAGGGTTGAGGGGGGGGGAGGGGGGCTAAGTATAAATATAGAGCTGGCTCATTAACGGTTGGTCAGATTGTCACGAAATTTCACATGTAGTATTCCTGAAGGCCAAATAGAAAAATAAGGTGTGTGGCGTCCCAAAGTTTTGATCGGGAGGGGGGGTTGTAAGGGGGGCCTAAGTATATAAATAGAGCTAACTCATTAACTAATTGGCGAATCGTCATGAAATTTCACATGTAGTATTTTTAAAAGCCAAATAGGAAAAAAATGTGTGTGGCGTCCCAAAGTTTTGATCGGGAGGGGGGGTTGTAAGGGGGGCCTAAGTATAAATATAGAGCTAACTCATTAACTAATGGGCGAATCGTCATGAAATTTCACGTAGTATTTTTAAAAGCCAAATAGGAAAAAAAGGTGTGTGGCGTCCCAAAGTTTTGAACGGGAGGGGGGGTTGTAAGGGGGGCCTAAGTATAAATATACAGCTAATTCTTTAACGGTTGGTCGGATTGTCACGAAATTTCACATGGAGTATTCCTGAAGGCCAAATAGAAAAATAAGGTGTGTAGCGTCCCAATGTTTTGAACGGGAGGGGGGGTTGTGGGGGGGCCTAAGTATATAAATAGTGCTAACACATTAACTAATGGTCGAATTGTCATGAAATTTCACACGTAGTATTTTTAAAAGCCAAATAGGGAAAAAAGGTGTGTGGCGTCCCAAAGTTTTGAACGGGAGGGGGGGTTGTAAGGGGGGCCTAAGTATAAATATAGAGCTAACTCATTAACTAATGGGCGAATCATCATGAAATTTCACGTAGTATTTTTAAAAGCCAAATAGGAAAATAAGGTGTGTGGCGTCCCAAAGTTTTGAACGGGAGGGGGGGTTGTGGGGGGGCCTAAGTATAAATATAGAGCTAATTCTTTAACGGTTGGTCGGATTGTCACGAAATTTCACATGGAGTATTCCTGAAGGCCAAATAGAAAAATAAGGTGTGTGGCGTCCCAAAGTTTTGAACGGGAGGGGGGGTTGTAAGGGGGGGGGGCCTAAGTATAAATATAGAGCTAACTCTTTAACGGTTGGTCGGATTGTCACGAAATTTCACATGGAGTATTCCTGAAGGCCAAATAGAAAAATAAGGTGTGTGGCGTCCCAAAGTTTTGAACGGGAGGGGGGATGTGGGGGGGGGCCTAAGTATAAATATAGAGCTAATTCTTTAATGGTTGGTCGGATTGTCACGAAATTTCACATGGAGTATTCCTGAAGGCCAAATAGAAAAATAAGGTGTGTGGCGTCCCAAAGTTTTGAACGGGAGGGGGGGGATGTGGGGGGGGGCCTAAGTATAAATATAGAGCTAATTCTTTAATGGTTGGTCGGATTGTCACGAAATTTCACATGGAGTATTCCTGAAGGCCAAATAGAAAAATAAGGTGTGTGGCGTCCCAAAGTTTTGAACGGGAGGGGGGGGTTGTGGGGGGGGGCCTAAGTATAAATATAGAGCTAATTCTTTAATGGTTGGTCGGATTGTCACGAAATTTCACATGGAGTATTCCTGAAGGCCAAATAGAAAAATAAGGTGTGTGGCGTCCCAAAGTTTTGATCGGGAGGGGGGGTTGTGGGCGTAGGCCTAAATATAAAGATAGTGATAGATCTTTAACGGATGATCAGATTGTCATGAAATTTCACATGTAGTATTCTTAAAGGCCAAATTGAAAAATATTGTGTGTGGCGTACCAAAATTTTAAATCGGAGGGGGGGGTTGAGGGGGGGGGGGGGCTAAGTATAAATATAGAGCTAGCTCATTAACGGTTGATCGTATTGTCACGAAATTTCCCATGTAGTATTCCTGAAGGCCAAATAGAAAAATAAGGTGTGTGGCGTCCTGGCGTCCCAAAGTTTTAAACGGGAGGGGGGGTTGTGCGGGGCCTAAGTATAAATATAGAGCTAGCTCATTAACGGTTGATCGTATTGTCACGAAATTTCACATGGAGTATTCCTGAAGGCCAAATAGAAAAATAAGGTGTGTGGCGTCCCAAAGTTTTGAACGGGAGGGGGGGTTGTAAGGGGGGGGGGCCTAAGTATAAATATAGAGCTAACTCTTTAACGGTTGGTCGGATTGTCACGAAATTTCACATGGAGTATTCCTGAAGGCCAAATAGAAAAATAAGGTGTGTGGCGTCCCAAAGTTTTGAACGGGAGGGGGGGATGTGGGGGGGGGGCCTAAGTATAAATATAGAGCTAATTCTTTAATGGTTGGTCGGATTGTCACGAAATTTCACATGGAGTATTCCTGAAGGCCAAATAGAAAAATAAGGTGTGTGGCGTCCCAAAGTTTTGAACGGGAGGGGGGGATGTGGGGGGGGGCCTAAGTATAAATATAGAGCTAATTCTTTAACGGTTGGTCGGATTGTCACGAAATTTCACATGGAGTATTCCTGAAGGCCAAATAGAAAAATAAGGTGTGTGGCGTCCCAAAGTTTTGAACGGGAGGGGGGGATGTGGGGGGGGGCCTAAGTATAAATATAGAGCTAATTCTTTAATGGTTGGTCGGATTGTCACAAAATTTCACATGGAGTATTCCTGAAGGCCAAATAGAAAAATAAGGTGTGTGGCGTCCCAAAGTTTTGATCGGGAGGGGGGGTTGTGGGCGTAGGCCTAAATATAAAGATAGTGATAGATCTTTAACGGATGATCAGATTGTCATGAAATTTCACATGTAGTATTCTTAAAGGCCAAATTGAAAAATATTGTGTGTGGCGTACCAAAATTTTAAATGGGAGGGGGGGGTTGAGGGGGGGGGGGGCTAAGTATAAATATAGA
The DNA here is from genome assembly GCA_963662175.1 of Aradus depressus. Taxonomy (NCBI): domain Eukaryota; kingdom Metazoa; phylum Arthropoda; class Insecta; order Hemiptera; family Aradidae; genus Aradus; species Aradus depressus. The sequence continues at coordinate 27,423,912 of OY759214.1, forward strand.
GCTAGCTCATTAACGGTTGATCGTATTGTCACGAAATTTCCCATGTAGTATTCCTGAAGGCCAAATAGAAAAATAAGGTGTGTGGCGTCCTGGCGTCCCAAAGTTTTAAACGGGAGGGGGGGTTGTGCGGGGCCTAAGTATAAATATAGAGCTAGCTCATTAACGGTTGGTCGCATTGTCACGAAGTTTCACATGTAGTATTCCTGAAGACCAAATAAAAAAAAAAGCTTTGAACGGGAGGGGGGGTTGTAAGGGGGGCCTAAGTATAAATATAGAGCTAACTCATTAACTAATGGGCGAATCGTCATGAAATTTCACGTAGTATTTTTAAAAGCCAAATAGGAAAATAAGGTGTGTGGCGTCCCAAAGTTTTGAACGGGAGGGGGGGATGTGGGGGGGGGCCTAAGTATAAATATAGAGCTAATTCTTTAATGGTTGGTCGGATTGTCACGAAATTTCACATGGAGTATTCCTGAAGGCCAAATAGAAAAATAAGGTGTGTGGCGTCCCAAAGTTTTGAACGGGAGGGGGGGGTTGTGGGGGGGGGCCTAAGTATAAATATAGAGCTAACTCTTTAATGGTTGGTCGGATTGTCACGAAATTTCACATGGAGTATTCCTGAAGGCCAAATAGAAAAATAAGGTGTGTGGCGTCCCAAAGTTTTGATCGGGAGGGGGGGTTGTGGGCGTAGGCCTAAATATAAAGATAGTGATAGATCTTTAACGGATGATCAGATTGTCATGAAATTTCACATGTAGTATTCTTAAAGGCCAAATTGAAAAATATTGTGTGTGGCGTACCAAAATTTTAAATGGGAGGGGGGGGTTGAGGGGGGGGGGGGGGGCTAAGTATAAATATAGAGCTAGCTCATTAACGGTTGATCGTATTGTCACGAAATTTCCCATGTAGTATTCCTGAAGGCCAAATAGAAAAATAAGGTGTGTGGCGTCCTGGCGTCCCAAAGTTTTAAACGGGAGGGGGGGTTGTGCGGGGCCTAAGTATAAATATAGAGCTAGCTCATTAACGGTTGGTCGCATTGTCACGAAGTTTCACATGTAGTATTCCTGAAGACCAAATAAAAAAAAAAGGTGTGTGGCGACCCAAAGTTTTGACCGGGAGGGAGGGTTGAGGGGGGGGGAGGGGGGCTAAGTATAAATATAGAGCTGGCTCATTAACGGTTGGTCAGATTGTCACGAAATTTCACATGTAGTATTCCTGAAGGCCAAATAGAAAAATAAGGTGTGTGGCGTCCCAAAGTTTTGATCGGGAGGGGGGGTTGTAAGGGGGGCCTAAGTATATAAATAGAGCTAACTCATTAACTAATTGGCGAATCGTCATGAAATTTCACATGTAGTATTTTTAAAAGCCAAATAGGAAAAAAATGTGTGTGGCGTCCCAAAGTTTTGATCGGGAGGGGGGGTTGTAAGGGGGGCCTAAGTATAAATATAGAGCTAACTCATTAACTAATGGGCGAATCGTCATGAAATTTCACGTAGTATTTTTAAAAGCCAAATAGGAAAAAAAGGTGTGTGGCGTCCCAAAGTTTTGAACGGGAGGGGGGGTTGTAAGGGGGGCCTAAGTATAAATATACAGCTAATTCTTTAACGGTTGGTCGGATTGTCACGAAATTTCACATGGAGTATTCCTGAAGGCCAAATAGAAAAATAAGGTGTGTAGCGTCCCAATGTTTTGAACGGGAGGGGGGGTTGTGGGGGGGCCTAAGTATATAAATAGTGCTAACACATTAACTAATGGTCGAATTGTCATGAAATTTCACACGTAGTATTTTTAAAAGCCAAATAGGGAAAAAAGGTGTGTGGCGTCCCAAAGTTTTGAACGGGAGGGGGGGTTGTAAGGGGGGCCTAAGTATAAATATAGAGCTAACTCATTAACTAATGGGCGAATCATCATGAAATTTCACGTAGTATTTTTAAAAGCCAAATAGGAAAATAAGGTGTGTGGCGTCCCAAAGTTTTGAACGGGAGGGGGGGTTGTGGGGGGGCCTAAGTATAAATATAGAGCTAATTCTTTAACGGTTGGTCGGATTGTCACGAAATTTCACATGGAGTATTCCTGAAGGCCAAATAGAAAAATAAGGTGTGTGGCGTCCCAAAGTTTTGATCGGGAGGGGGGGTTGTGGGCGTAGGCCTAAATATAAAGATAGTGATAGATCTTTAACGGATGATCAGATTGTCATGAAGTTTCACATACTACATGTTATTCTTAAAGGCCAAATTGAAAAATATTGTGTGTGGCGTCCCAAAGTTTTGAACGGGAGGTGGGGTTGTGGGGGGGCCTAAGTATAAATATAGAGCTAGCTCATTAACGGTTGGTCGCATTGTCACGAAGTTTCACATGTAGTATTCCTGAAGACCAAATAAAAAAAAAAGGTGTGTGGCGACCCAAAGTTTTGAACGGGAGGGACGGTTGTGGGGGGGGGGGCGGGGGGGGGGGGGGGGGCTAAGTATAAATATAGAGCTGGCTCATTAACGGTTGGTCAGATTGTCACGAAATTTCACATGGAGTATTCCTGAAGACCAAATAGAAAAATAAGGTGTGTGGCGTCCCAAAGTTTTGAACGGGAGGGAGGGTTGTGGGGGGGGGGCGGGGGGGGGGGGCGGGGGGGGGGCTAAGTATAAATATAGAGCTGGCTCATTAACGGTTGGTCAGATTGTCACGAAATTTCACATGGAGTATTCCTGAAGACCAAATAGAAAAATAAGGTGTGTGGCGTCCCAAAGTTTTGAACGGGAGGGAGGGTTGTGGGGGGGGGGGGCGGGGGGGGGGCTAAGTATAAATATAGAGCTGGCTCATTAACGGTTGGTCAGATTGTCACGAAATTTCACATGGAGTATTCCTGAAGACCAAATAGAAAAATAAGGTGTGTGGCGTCCCAAAGTTTTGAACGGGTGGGGGGTTTGGGGGGGGGGGGGGGGGGGGTAAATATAAATATAGAGCTGGCTCATTAACGGTTGATTGTATTGTCACGAAATTTCCCATGTAGTATTCCTGAAGGCCAAATAAAAAATAAGGTGTGTGGCGTCCCAAAGTTTTGAACGGGAGGGGGGGTTGTGGGGGGGGGGGGGGGGGGGCTAAGTATAAATATAGTGGTAGCTCATTAACGGTTGGTCGTATTGTCATGGAATTTCACATGTAGTATTCATAAAGGCCAAATAGAAAAATAGGGTGTTTGACATCAAACAATTGTGAACGGGTGGGGGGTTATGAGGGTAGGCCTAAATTTGAAGATAGTGATAGGTCATTAACGGATGATTGGATTGTCATGGAATTTCACATGTAGTATTCTTGATGGCCAAATAGAAAAATACACTATGTGACATCTTAAAAATTTGGAGGGGGGGGGGCTAAGCATAAAAATAATGCTGAATGATTAAAGGGCAATCGGATTGTCATGAATTTCACATGTAGTAGTAGTAACTGTGTATTCGCTGTGGGGTTCACTGTTGCAAGACATTTACTAGCTGTGTTGCCCGGCGTTCCTAACTATGTAGTATCTATGGGGTCCGCTGTTACAAAACACTTACTAGCTGTGTTGCCCAGCGTTCCGAACTTCGTACTAGCTGTGGGGTCCGCTGTTGCAAGGCACATACTAGTCGGGCGAAATCCCATTCATCAAATTTCTTGCTTTTTAACAGTTTTTAGATTTAATATTTGTTAAAACTGATATACAGATTCAGATATATCGGGGAAGTCCCATCCGAAGTACGACGTGCTCAAATTTATTTTTAACCTAAGTGAAATTTCAGCTACCCAGGTTTAGATACATAACATACGACTCATTATCCAGTACCTGACATACAAAAAGGCCCTCGATCATAGCTTGAAGTCCAATCCTAAGGACGATGTGCTCAAGTTATTTTTAACGTAAATGAAATTTCAGCTACCCAGATTTAGATACATAACATACGACTCATTATCCAGTACCTGACATACAAAAAGGCCCTCGATCATAGCTTAAAGCCCAATCCGAAGGACGACGTGCTCAAATTTATTTTTATTTTCCCGATTAAAATATCTGAGCTAAGTGACTTGGCTAGATTTCTAAATGGCGATCCTGAGCTCGGTAGACTCCATATGTATGGTAAAATAAGTTACCGTTTGGTTCCAACTAAAATTATCAAGGAAGAAATGTGGAATATAAGTGGGCTTTGGAGATGGTAGTAGGAAGTTGGCAGGAGTGTTGGGTGATGTCACGTACCCTATGTTGAGCGGAACGTTTAAGTCTATATTAATAAAGCTGAAACGGGGTTTGTGTGTTTGTATGTTTGTTCCAGCATCACGCCCATACAGCTGGACGGATTTTTATGAAACTTCACATGTAGCATTCTTTTGAGCCCGATTGAATAATAGGCTATGTCGCGTCCCAAAGTTTTGAACGGGAGGGGGGGTTGTAAGGGGGGCCTAAGTATAAATATAGAGCTAACTCATTAACTAATGGGCGAATCATCATGAAATTTCACGTAGTATTTTTAAAAGCCAAATAGGAAAATAAGGTGTGTGGCGTCCCAAAGTTTTGAACGGGAGGGGGGGTTGTGGGGGGGCCTAAGTATAAATATAGAGCTAATTCTTTAACGGTTGGTCGGATTGTCACGAAATTTCACATGGAGTATTCCTGAAGGCCAAATAGAAAAATAAGGTGTGTGGCGTCCCAAAGTTTTGATCGGGAGGGGGGGTTGTGGGCGTAGGCCTAAATATAAAGATAGTGATAGATCTTTAACGGATGATCAGATTGTCATGAAGTTTCACATACTACATGTTATTCTTAAAGGCCAAATTGAAAAATATTGTGTGTGGCGTCCCAAAGTTTTGAACGGGAGGTGGGGTTGTGGGGGGGCCTAAGTATAAATATAGAGCTAGCTCATTAACGGTTGGTCGCATTGTCACGAAGTTTCACATGTAGTATTCCTGAAGACCAAATAAAAAAAAAAGGTGTGTGGCGACCCAAAGTTTTGAACGGGAGGGACGGTTGTGGGGGGGGGGGCGGGGGGGGGGGGGCTAAGTATAAATATAGAGCTGGCTCATTAACGGTTGGTCAGATTGTCACGAAATTTCACATGGAGTATTCCTGAAGACCAAATAGAAAAATAAGGTGTGTGGCGTCCCAAAGTTTTGAACGGGTGGGGGGTTTGGGGGGGGGGGGGGTAAATATAAATATAGAGCTGGCTCATTAACGGTTGATTGTATTGTCACGAAATTTCCCATGTAGTATTCCTGAAGGCCAAATAAAAAATAAGGTGTGTGGCGTCCCAAAGTTTTGAACGGGAGGGGGGGTTGTGGGGGGGGGGGGGGCTAAGTATAAATATAGTGGTAGCTCATTAACGGTTGGTCGTATTGTCATGGAATTTCACATGTAGTATTCATAAAGGCCAAATAGAAAAATAGGGTGTTTGACATCAAACAATTGTGAACGGGTGGGGGGTTATGAGGGTAGGCCTAAATTTGAAGATAGTGATAGGTCATTAACGGATGATTGGATTGTCATGGAATTTCACATGTAGTATTCTTGATGGCCAAATAGAAAAATACACTATGTGACATCTTAAAAATTTGGAGGGGGGGGGGGCTAAGCATAAAAATAATGCTGAATGATTAAAGGGCAATCGGATTGTCATGAATTTCACATGTAGTAGTAGTAACTGTGTATTCGCTGTGGGGTTCACTGTTGCAAGACATTTACTAGCTGTGTTGCCCGGCGTTCCTAACTATGTAGTATCTATGGGGTCCGCTGTTACAAAACACTTACTAGCTGTGTTGCCCAGCGTTCCGAACTTCGTACTAGCTGTGGGGTCCGCTGTTGCAAGGCACATACTAGTCGGGCGAAATCCCATTCATCAAATTTCTTGCTTTTTAACAGTTTTTAGATTTAATATTTGTTAAAACTGATATACAGATTCAGATATATCGGGGAAGTCCCATCCGAAGTACGACGTGCTCAAATTTATTTTTAACCTAAGTGAAATTTCAGCTACCCAGGTTTAGATACATAACATACGACTCATTATCCAGTACCTGACATACAAAAAGGCCCTCGATCATAGCTTGAAGTCCAATCCTAAGGACGATGTGCTCAAGTTATTTTTAACGTAAATGAAATTTCAGCTACCCAGATTTAGATACATAACATACGACTCATTATCCAGTACCTGACATACAAAAAGGCCCTCGATCATAGCTTAAAGCCCAATCCGAAGGACGACGTGCTCAAATTTATTTTTATTTTCCCGATTAAAATATCTGAGCTAAGTGACTTGGCTAGATTTCTAAATGGCGATCCTGAGCTCGGTAGACTCCATATGTATGGTAAAATAAGTTACCGTTTGGTTCCAACTAAAATTATCAAGGAAGAAATGTGGAATATAAGTGGGCTTTGGAGATGGTAGTAGGAAGTTGGCAGGAGTGTTGGGTGATGTCACGTACCCTATGTTGAGCGGAACGTTTAAGTCTATATTAATAAAGCTGAAACGGGGTTTGTGTGTTTGTATGTTTGTTCCAGCATCACGCCCATACAGCTGGACGGATTTTTATGAAACTTCACATGTAGCATTCTTTTGAGCCCGATTGAATAATAGGCTATGTCGCGTCCCAAAATTTTGATCGGGAAGGGGGGTAGTAAGGGGGGCCTAAGTATATAAATAGTGCTAACTCATTAACTAATGGTCGAATTGTCATGAAATTTCACGTAGTATTTTTAAAAGCCAAATAGGAAAATAAGGTGTGTGGCGTCCCAAAGTTTTGAACGGGAGGGGGGGATGTGGGGGGGGGCCTAAGTATAAATATAGAGCTAATTCTTTAATGGTTGGTCGGATTGTCACGAAATTTCACATGGAGTATTCCTGAAGGCCAAATAGAAAAATAAGGTGTGTGGCGTCCCAAAGTTTTGAACGGGAGGGGGGGGTTGTGGGGGGGGGGCCTAAGTATAAATATAGAGCTAACTCTTTAATGGTTGGTCGGATTGTCACGAAATTTCACATGGAGTATTCCTGAAGGCCAAATAGAAAAATAAGGTGTGTGGCGTCCCAAAGTTTTGATCGGGAGGGGGGGTTGTGGGCGTAGGCCTAAATATAAAGATAGTGATAGATCTTTAACGGATGATCAGATTGTCATGAAATTTCACGGGAGGGGGGTTGTGGGGTAGGCGTAAATTTGAAGATAGTGATAGATCATTTACGGATGATCGGATTGTCATGGAATTTCTTATGTAGTATTCTTGATGGCCAAATAGAAAAATACACTATGTGACATCTTCAAAAATTTAACAGGGGGGGGGGGGCAAAGCATAAAAAAATGCTGACTGATTAAAGGGTAATCGGATTGTCATGAATTTCACATGTAGTAGTAACTATGTATTCGCTGTGGGGTCCGCTGTTGCAAGGCATTTACAAGCTGTGGTGCACAGCGTTCCTAATATCGTACTAGCTGTGGGGTCCGCCGTCGCAAGGAACATACTAACTGAGATGCCCAGCGTTCCTAACACTAGCTGTGGAGTCCGCCGTTACAAGACACTTACTAGCTGTGGTGCCCAGCGTTCCTAACTACCTAATAGCTGTAGGGTCCGCCGTCGCAAGGAACATACTAGCCGTGGTGCCCAGCGTTCCTAACTACGTACTAAATGTGGGGTCCGCCGTCGCAAGGCACATACTAGCTGTAATGCCCAGCGTTCCTAACTTCTTACTAGCTGCGGTGCCCAGCGATGCCAAGTATTCACTAGCTGGGGTTTCCGCCGTTGAAAGGCGCATACTAGCTGTGGTGCCTAGGGGTCTTAAAAACTTACTAGCGTTACTATAGTTGAAGGACTATAAGCCTTATTCCGTATGAATAATCGAAAATTATAACATCATGAATGTGGTGTCGAAGGATTGAATAGACTTACAGGAGATATTGAGAGAAAATTCAAAGTTCCCCGGGCAACGCCGGGTATTACTGCTAGTCTATATTAATAAAGCTGAAACGGGGTTTGTGTGTTTGTGGGTTTGTTTGTATGTTTGTTCCAGCATCACGCCCAAACGGCTGGACGGATCTTCATGAAACTTCACATGCAGCATTCTTTTGAGCCAGATTGAATAATAGGCTATGAGGCGTCCCAAAATTTTGAACGGTAGGGGGGGTTGTAAGGGGGGCCTAAGTATATAAATAGTACTACCTCATTAACGGTTGGTCGGATTGTCACGAAATTTCACATGTAGTATTCTTAAAGGCCACATTGAAAAATATTGTGTGTGGCGTCCCAAAATTTTAAACGGGAGGGGGGTTGTGGGGGGGGGGGCGGTTAAGTATAAATATAGTCCTAGCTCATTAACGGTGAGTCGAATTGGCACGAAATTTCATATGTAGTATTCCTGAAGGTCAAATAGAAAAATAAGGTGTGTGGCGTCCCAAAAATTTGAATGGGAGGGGAGGTTGGGGGGAGCCTGAGTATAAATATAATACTAGCTCATTACCGGTTGGTCGAATTGCCCCGAAATGTCACATGTAGTATTCCTGAAGGTAAAATAGAAAAATAAGGTGTGTGGCGTCCCAAAATGTTGAACGGGAGGGGGGGGGGGGGTTGTGGGGGGGGGGGGCCTAAGTATAAATATAGTTCTAGCTCATTACCGGTTGGTCGGATCGTCACAAAATTTCACATGTAGTATTCCTGAAGGTCAAATAGAAAAATTAGGTCCCAAAATTGAAAAATACGCTATGTGACATCTCACAATTTTGAACGGGAGGGGGGGTTGTGGCGTTAGGCCTAAATATGAAGATAGTGATCGCTCATTACCGGATGATCGGATTATCATGAAATTTCACATGTAGTATTCTTAAAATCCAATTGAAAAATAGGGTGTGTGGCGTCCCGAAATGTTAAACGGGAGGGGGCGTGTGGGGGTAGGCCTAAAAATAAAGATACCGGTAGCTCATTACGTAATGGTCGGATTATCATGAAATTTCACATGTAGTATTCTTAATATCCAATTGAAAAATAGGGTGTGTGGCGTTCCAAAATGTTAAACGGGAGGGGTGGTTGTGGGGGTAGGCCTAAATATAAAGATACCGGTAGCTCATTACGTAATGGTCGGATTATCATGATATTTCACATGTAGTATTCTTAATATCCAATTGAAAAATAGGGTGTGTGGCGTCCCAAAATTTTGAACGGGAGGGGGGTTGTGGGGGGACCTAAGTATAAATATAGTGCTAGCTCATTAACGGTTGGTCAGATTGTCACGAAATTTCACATGTAGTATTCTTAAAAGCCAAATAGAAATATAGTTTGTATATGTCACAAAATGTTGAACGGGAGGGTGGGTTGATGGGACCTAAGTATAAGTATAGTGATGTCATTAACGGTGACAATGATCGAATTGTCACGAAATTTCACATGTAGTATTCATAAAGGCCAAATAGAAAAATACACTATGTGACATCTTAAAAATTTGGGATGGGGGGGGGGGGGGGGGGGGGCTAAGCATAAAAATAATGCTGAATGATTAAAGGGTAATCGGATTGTCATGAATTTCACATAGTATTCACTGTGGGGTTCACTGTTGCAAGACATTTACTAGCTGTGATGCCCAGCGTTCCTAAAAACGTACTAGCTGTGGGGTCCGCCGTTGCAAAAACATACTAGCTGTGATGCCCAGCGTTTCTAACTAGGTACTAGCGGTGGGGTCCGCCGTTGCAGAACACATACTAGCTGTGATTCTCAGCGTTCTTAAAAACGTACTATCTGTGGGGTCCGCTGTTGCAAGGCTTATATTAAGGTTGAGCATAGGAAACAAACTACTAAAATTTAAAAATTACAATGGTGTCCCACAAATCATGCTCACCCCTCAATTGCCTTAATTTTTGCTGGTTTTTGAGCGGTCTTTTATTCATTAGGTCCTGTACCAGGTGCAGGATCAGAATCGAAAAATAAATGTGGGTGTATTCTAAAAAAAAAAAAAAATAGAGCATATAACTTTATTTTTATTGAGAAATTTTAATCCAACTTCCAAAATGGACATTACATTTCATCTATGAGAAAAATCGGTTAACCTGTTCTCAGAGCTACCTCATTGCAAAATAAGAAGGAATAAAACTCCCCTGACGCAGCAATGAAAAGACTTTTGGCCATGTAATCAGTTTTTTGTCACAATTCTTCTTCTTTGTGCTTCACTTTTTTATTCAGTGTTTTGGTCAATAAAGTAAAAGTTTTTCGCGAAAATAAGAAACTAAAAGTCACACAGTAAAACTGTTACCTCTATTTGCTACTAAAAAAAAGAAACTGAAAAGCCAAATTGTGACGAAAAGCTGATTACATGATTAAAATGACTTTTTTGTCCTGCTTAGGTGTGGTTATTCATTCTGATTATGCATCTCGCACTGGAATGGCTTATCCGAATTTCCTTGGGGTTGAAGTAAAATGTTCAATTGGGAGAATAGTATAAAAACATGAAATCTAAAACATTTGAAATCTATATAATAAAAATGACTGCCTATTTTTGCTAAGCGCAAAACTCGAGAACGGCTGGACCAATTCGGCTAATTTTTTTTTTTCAAATATTCGTTGATGTCCGAAGAAGGTTCTTATGAAGAGAGTTCCTAGCAACTGGAGGGGGGGGGGCCTAAGCACAAAAATTGCTCTAGCGCATTAACGGATGGACGGATTATCATGAAATTTCACATGTAGTATTCTTAAAAGCCAAGTTAAAAAGTAGGCTATGTGGCGTCCATAAATTTTGAACGGTAGGGGGGGTTGTAAGGGGGGCCTAAATATAAAGATAGTGCTAAGTCATTAACGGATGATCGGATTGTCATGGAATTTCATATGTAGTATTTTTAAAGGCCAAATAAAAAAATAGGGTGTGTGACGTCACAAAATAGTGAACGTGAGGGGGGGGGGGGTTGTGGGGGTAGGCCTAAATATAAAGATAGTGCTAAGTCATTAACGGATGATCGGATTGTCATGGAATTTCATATGTAGTATTCTTAAAGACCAAATAAAAAAATAGGGTTTGTGACGTCACAAAATCGTGAACGTGAGGGGAGTTGTGGGGGTAGGCCTAAATATAAAGATAGTGATCGGTCATTAACAGATGATCGAATTGTCATTGAATTTCACATATAGTATTTTTAAAGGCGAAATAGAAAAATACTGTATGTGACATCTCAAAAATTTGAACGGGAGGTGGGGTTGCAATGGGGGCTAAGCACAAAAATTGTTTTACCGCAAAATTTTGAACGGGAGGGGGGATTGTGGGGGTAGGCCTAAATATAAAGATAGTGATCGGTCATTAACAGATGATCGAATTGTTATGGAATTTCACATGTAGTATTTTTAAAGGCGAAATAGAAAAATACATTATGTGACATCTCAAAAATTTGAACGAGTGGGGGGGGGGGGGGGGCGCTAAGCATAAAAATAATACTGACTCATTGACTCATTAAATGTAATCGGATTCTTATGAAATTTCACATAACTACTTAACTACGTACTAGCTGTGGTGCCCTGCGTTCCTAACTACATACTAGCTGTGGGGCCCGCCGTTGCAAGGTACATACTAGCTGTGGTGCCCAGCGTTTCTAACTACGTACTAGCTGTGGGGTCCGCACAGCGGCTGTGGGGTCCGCACATTTGTGGTCACAAGCGTTCTTAATTACGCACTGGCTAGAACGTCCAGTGACGCTAAGTATTCACTAGCTGTGGTTTCCGCCGTTGAATGGCGCCTACTAGCTATGGTGCCCAGGGGTCCTAAAAAGTTACTAGCTGGGATGTCTGCCGTTGAAGGACTATAAGCCTTATTCCGTATGAATAATTGAAAATTATAACATCATGAATTTACTGTTGAAAAATTGCGTAGGATTCGAACGAGAGATATTAGGAGAAAAGTCAAAGTTCCCCGGGCAACGCCGGGTATTACTGCTAGTTCTTGATAAAAATTACGTTATATGCTCCCGTTTTTGGGGTATACCCAAATTTTATTCTCGATTCTGATTCTGCACCTGGTATTGGATATAATGAAAAAAGTCTGATCAAAAAATTCCAAAAATTAAGGCATATTTTGGGGGTGAGAATAATTTGGGGTAAAATATTCTGTGAGTATGTTCCGGCGCCATTTAATCACGATTTTAATTGAAGTAAACGAACATTTTATACCTCAAATTAAAGAAAACCCTATATATAATTTGTTACGGGACAAAAATGATGAGTTCGAGCGTAAAATGTTTTTTTTTTAAATCCCCTCTCCTGCCCCATTTCCTCCGGAAGAAACGGCGTAATTAAAATCCATCCTTCTCTTCAGAGGTGGGGTAAGGAAACTGGTTAAATGTTTTCATCATGTCCGTCTCCCTCCAGGCCCTAGTTACATTCGAGTTTAACGAAAAATCGATTAACGGGAATAGCGGGTAAAGTCTCCAAAGTACAGAATTTCGAAAAAAAAAATTAAGTACTCCCCTTAAAATTAAATGACTAGAAATTCACTGTCATAAAATGTCACCAGTGGAATGTATATGTATGTTGTACCGATTAAGGGTACCAACATAAGCCCTGAAAATATCCCGTCAGCGACTGGCATAACAGATAGTAGCTATACATATAAAGTAAGTATAGCGCCGATTAAGGATAGCGTGCTTGCCTATTGAGCTCAAGATCGCGGGTTCGAAATCCGGCCGAGGTCCTTAGGTCTTTTGTCTGAGAGGTAAAAAAAAAAACTTGAGCACGCCGTTATTCGGAAGAGATGTTAAGCCATGGTACCGAGCCTGTAAAATATCAGATATTCGTAAAAAAGATTCCCATTACTGGGTGACTAAACCTAGATAGGCGAAATCCCTCCCACCGTAGAGTGACGAAAGAGCGCTCTGATAGTAGGCGACATGACCTCATAGTTAATGCCCTGGCATGAGACAATAACTAATAACTAAAATAAGAATTTTATGTTTTAATATTTGTCAAGATGTTGAAAATGTTTGCCTTTCGGATCCAATTAGCTTGAAAATTCCGAATCATATCTTCATAAGCTCCATTGTTTTATCAAATTTTTTGCACCAATTGCAACGACTATAGAGAGGAGGAGGGAGTGGGAATACATTTGGTTGTTTTTTGGATCTTCTGGCGCAACCTGTATTATGTACGAGAATTAATTTTTTTTTACGCCGAGCGGCTCGAACATTTTTCTGGAACAAGTCATTATTCTTCGTTTGTAGTTGACACTAAGACATAAATATATTCCGAATTTCAAGTGGCTACGATTTTTTTATTTGAGAGTCAGAGGCTGGCTACAGTCAGTAAAATATACGTTAGATTTTTTTTTAATCTGAGCTACAAAAATCTAAAAAAAAGTCGCCAACTCTGTTCCCACCAAAACACCCCCAAACCATTACAGAACCACCACTGAACCTTATTGTAAGCACTATACAATAATGTGTCGATCACCTGATGTTCTTCAAACAAATGTTCGCTTCGAGAATAAAAAATCTAAAATTTGGACTCTTCAGTCCGTAAGACTTTTTCCCAGCTCGACTCCAATTTTGCTGTTCTCTTGCCCATGTTAGTTTTTTTTCATTTACCAGCCATAAAAAAAAAAAAAAGACAGATGGGCAAAAGAACAGCAAAATTGGAGTCGAGCTCAGTCCATGACGAGTCCAAATTTTTGAAGAACATCAGGTGAGCGACACTCCGTTTGGTGGTGGCTCTGTAATGGTCTTTAGCATCCGGTTCAACAGGAAAAAATAAACATAATGATTTGGCCACCACAGTTAACCCAATCGAGCTTTTATGGGACGAATTGGATAGGAATGGCAGAAGATTAGCCCCAAATAACAACAGGATCTCTGGAGAATTTTACAGGATGAATGGAAGAAAATTTCTGCAGAAAAATTAGAGAAACTTATTAAAAGAATTCCTAGAATATAGAAGTTAGTTAGTTATTATGACTCATGCCCGGGCTTTAACTAAGAGGTCATATCGCCTACTACCAGAGCGCTCTTCTTTCATCCTCTGGTGGACATGAGGCCGACTCTACTATGGGAGTCCTAATTTTTGCCTACCCGACATCGTATAGGCTCGGGACCATCGCTTAGCGTCCCATCCGAAGGACGGCGTGCTTAAGTTTATTTTACCTCCCGGATAAAATAAACTAAGGGCCTCGGTCGGGTTTCGAACCAACGAATTATATTATATCAACATCTTATCAGCATAAATATTTATTTTTTGGTTCAAAAAATATTGTTCTCTTAAAATATGTATTTTTTAAGAAAATAAAGGTGGGCAAATACTTTTGACTGGTAGTATATATCTAATTCATAAAGTATCTTGTTTTATACATTTTTATGATATAGGATGATTATGGTTCAACAGAAATAAATATTACATATCAATAAGAGATATATTGACCACATAGGATGAACAATAGCTGCAAAGACGTTGAAGATCTTCTATGATACCATCTAATGGGGCTACCCTAAACAGCCACAGCTGAAGGCTGGTCCAACGACACTTCATTTTGGGATACAGAGGAGAGTGCCCTATAATGATTCAGTTGTCCCCATCCTAAAATAGAGGTCGTTATATAAATGGAGCCATTATATAAATAGTAACACTCAGGTACCTTTGTGGGGTAGCCGTACTCCTCTTCACCTCACATCTCACTAAATGGGGATACATCAAAAAAATGTTTTATCCCTATTTCAAGTATTGCACTCACTTCACCTCACCTTCCTCAGCCGTTAGAGAAAACCAGTAGAATGGCAAGTTCTCATTCTAGAAATAACAAACAAGTCTATGGTTACTGTCAAATGGACCTAAAGAGAATGGACTGTCTGTCGTCTTGAAATCGGATACTTCTTCAATTAAGAACTCTCCTTCCTCTCCCAGACACCAATTTGAGGGGCTCAAGTTACTGGAGACAGAAGGTTATCTCAACCGTGAGATTTGCCATTACTGCCCTTCTCTCAACCACTCTCTCTCTCTCTCTTTCTCTCTCTCACTCTCCCTCTCACTCTCTCTCTCTCTCTTTCACTCTCTCTCTATTACTCTGTTGATTAGGGACAATTTTTCTTTGAATTATGTCTAAATTTTCCCAAAAAGCCCGACAAAGCTAACCACAAAAAGTGGTTTGCGAGTGGATCTCTGGAAATGCCCTTGTGAAATGCGTTTGGTCTTTTGTTACATGAACACAACTTGACCAATAAAAACAATAATGAAGTATGAAGGTGACTAGCTTTTTACGTGCTTCGATTTCAGGCATGAGCAAACTTTTCAGAGCAGCGGGCAATTTTGAGGAAAATGCTATAATATAATGCGGGGATGCCAGCAAACTTTTCAGAGCAGCGGGCAATTCTGAAGAAAATGCTATAATATAAAGCGGGGATGCCAGCAAACTTTTCAGAGCAGCAGGCAATTCTGAAGAAAATGCTATAATATAAAGCGGGGATGCCAGCAAACTTTTCAGAGCAGCAGGCAATTCTGAAGAAAATGCTATAATGTAAAGCGGGGATGCTAGCAAATTTTCTAAATTTGCAAAATGTTCAATTATCTAATCCGAATATATTTTTATTTGGTTGTCAGGGAAATTGAATAGAATATAAGTGAGAACAAGAGATTAGGTTTATTACCCTTAACCTACGTTTTAAAGATAAAAAAATAAATAAAAAAAATAAAATAAGTTAATTATATACAAAAATGCTGCTACTAATTCCTAAAAATACGTAAGTCTTTTCTCTGTGGCCACTATTTTTTTGGGCATATATAATTTCAATGTTTAAAAAAAAAACTATCTTTTGTCCGTAGCTCACTCACATTATTCTTTCTATTGTCTATATCACGCCATTCCTTGTTACACACAATATATATATATATATATTGCAAATAAATAAATTTGAAAAAAACTTCTTTCTTTTTAAGCTGATTTTTGATGAATGAATTGGTAACATTACAGATCATTCTCTCAGTAGGTATAATAAAAAAATTTAAAATTTGTAAAACTGTGTAAAATTAATATATTTATAATTAAATTTATAATTATAAACAAATATATAACAATAAATTTTACTTACAATTAGTTAATGTGACTCATGCTCTGGCTTTAATTATAATATCGCCTCCTATCAGAATGCTCATTCTCCGGTCGACATGTACTGCGGGAGTCCTAATGTTTGCCTATTCAGGTTGAGTTATCTAAGGTAGGGGTCTTCAAAGTCCGAAGGTCGGCATGCTCAAGGTTAATAAATATTATATCTCACTACAAAATTCCTGGAGCCTCAGTGGTCCGGATTAAAAATATGGGCCAGGAGTTATTAAACCAGACACAGCTCCAACCTGCAATAGGGACAAATGGACAAAATCCCACTGGATATTGGAACACACCCCCAACCATAGCCCACAGCTTATATTCTCCCCTCTAGATATTATCTCCATTCAGCCTTCTCAAGCCCCCTTCACCACTCAAGTGGAATCGGATCAATTTAGTCTCACAAATCGTTACTTTTTGTAGCTTCGCCTTGACCCATTTTTTAATCTTAAATATAAAACCAACTTAGAGAAGAAGTTTTTCAAGGATCTGAGGCACTTCCTCTGTAGGAAGCCCCCTCCAGAAATTTGTTGAGGAAAACATTTTGGATGAGATTCGATGGGGTAGGGCAAGAAGTAAATAAATACTAAAAAATTGTATTATAAGATCCAATACATATTATACTCCTCCCTATATTTATAGTTTTTTTTTAATGTATAACCACAATAAAGCAATAATACATATAATATATTCACACATAAGACAAAAAATAATAAAAAAACTTTAATTGAAGAAGAATATGTAAAACAGGTAAAAAACAGGTGAGAAAAATAATTATGTAAAATTAAATTTTAACGTCATTTTCTTCAGATAATTAAATTGCTGACACTCTCCATGTAGTGGAAAGTATAGCCCTGTTCATTATGTTGATGCTAGGGTACGTTGAAGCAAGGGTCGCCATGACAACAAAGCACAAAAGCTTCCCGGGTTAGAGTGGAACTGGTCGGATGTAATATCGAGGCCTTCCTGCTATTTTCTTATAAAGCATTCAGGGCCAATAATAATTTTTCATATTCTATATAACTATATATATTATCAATTTAAAATAGATGACAGTTCTTTTGGTCACCAGATCGTTGGTGTTCTCCTGAATGGAACCCTGAAGGAGGGGGACTTGGAAGAGGCATTGGAAAAGATAGAGTCAAGCAAGGATGACAAGTTCAAGGTGATCTTCCGGAGTCTGTACCGACTCAACCTGAAGATGGATCTGTTCAACAAGCTGGGTGTGGACAAGATGCTGGAAGCGAGGATCCTCTCTGTGGACAAGGAGTACCGGGGACAGGGGCATGCTGCCAGGCTCATGGCCAAGTGCGAGGAGGTGGCCAAATCTAACAGATTTAAGGTGAGGCTCAACATTTTTTTTACTTGGCACTAAGCCAGATAACGAATTTAAGGGGAAATCAATGACCAAACCAATTTATTATTATTATTTCTTTATCCTTACACTAACTGAATCTTAAGATAGATGGTCTTGGTTAATTTCTAATTGGTTAATTTCTAAGTTGAGAAACGCGGACATATATTATTTTGTGGAAGCTTATCTATATATATATATATATATATATATATATATATATATATATATAATCTAATGTCTGTATGATTGTGTTTTATAGACTCCTTAACTCCTATCCGATTTTGTTCTTATGTTCAGCAATTATGTTTGTCGAGTCACCGAGAAGGTTTAGAATAGTTTTATCCCCACCCTTACCCCACCCACGCATTTCGTGCATTCGCTTATGAAACAAGTAGGTACCATTGAACGAATTGGCATAAAATGTTTTGTATTAGATTATATAGAGCACGGAAAATGTTTAAGACTTCTTTATACCCTACCCTTACCTTACCCCCGTACCACCCCCGCATTCCGTTCATTCGCTTAGGGAACAAGAATCATTGCACGAATTGGCATAACATGTTCAGTATTGGACTCTAGAGAGCACTAAAAATGTTTGAAACTTCTTTTTACCTTTCCCTTACCAGCATATGGACATTGCAACGCATGGCGGGTTTATTTATTATATAGTAATAAATAAATAAAACAAACTTCTTTTCGTAATATTGTCTATTCCACAAAAAATTATTTTATACAAATACTACCCGTTTCGGCATTACACCATCCTCAGGTTTAGTGATAACCTGCACACAGTTTGCTGAGTGCGAACCATTCTTATATATCAGGTAAGGAAAGAGTTGGAATTTCAACTACGCTGCTATACAGTTAGGAATTTCATTGTTCTGAAATATTTTCTCCCTTTTTTCAATAAACGGGGGTATACAATTTCAATAACAGGAGTAAAATTAAAGATACAATTATTAAAGTCCAACATGATAAAGTAATTTACAAATGATATGCGTGAAATGATGTTTTTAAGATAATGGTTACCGAGAATATGAGAATATTAATAAAATTAAGATCAGAGATTTAATTATTAATATCACATAAATTAGTTTATCTTGTTATAATTTAATAATTTTATCTTTAAGTTTAGTTTTAGCACTATTATTGAAAAAAGGGAATTAAATATTTCAGACCAAGGCAATTCCTAACTGTACAGCTACGGAGATTTTCTAGTTGAAATTCCAGCCCCTTCTTTACCTTATAAGAATGGTTGACATCACGGATCATTGGACCACCTTATAAAAAAGAATTGCTCGCACTCAACAAACTGACTTGGTTTATAACTCAACCTGACGATGGTGTAATGCCGAAACCGGTAGTATTTGTATAAAATTGTTGTGGAATAGACAATATTTCAAAAAGAAGCATGTTTTATTTAATGCTCTTACAAATGTGTATGTTTGGCTAAAAGCCTAATAATAATTAAATGTCTGACAAAGTCAATACATTTATATATGGTATGAGCAAGGAGTGCATGAAATCGCAAAACGTTTATTGACGAACCCTTGAAAATATATAAACTAATAACTAGCCTAACTTATAATTATTAATTAGAAACTTCACAAAGATTCATATTCTTAAGTGCACCGTTTCTTGTCTGCAGATGAACGGTTTTATTAGCTATGAAGTTTCTCAAATAGCAGCCCTGAAAAAATTCTTACATATTAGTCGTTCTTAAATAAAAATTAATTCATTTTTTGCCACATATTGTATCAGTATTTTGCTGTATTTTTTGACAACTATGCTGTTGATTATTATTTATGAAACCCTGAATATTATTATACATATACTGGAAGAGGAAGGACATCTGTGACAGCTATCCCCCAAAGTTTTAAATCTCATTCCTTTTCAGATTGCTTAGAGTATTTTATCACTTATTCTTTAATCATTAAATAATTGGTCTTCACATCGCTTTTCCATGGTTTAGATGAAGAGAAAATCATTTTTATATCGTTCACTGCATTAAATAGTTACACTTTTCTCTTGTTTAAATGCAAACTATTATATTTTAGACAAATATAGTATGAGAAATGTCTTTCATTTACGGTCTAGAGATTGTCTGACCTGAGCTAGCCACCTGTTGCATGGTGCTCACTATATTTCCAGCTCAGTGCCTTGAAGGAGCTCCTCACACTAAGTGACTAATTTCCGTGCTTTCAAACAAATTTATTGCTTCCTTCTCTTGAGTGATACCATCTTTTTTTTTTTTTTTACTGGAAAGCGTAAGTATTTTTACATTCAAATCTGTGGTTAGTCGCTGATGCAGTGAAGATAGTTAAAAAACCTCCATGGCTGTGATCTAGACATTAAGACGACTTTCAACTGCACAGATAGAAATGTGTATTAAAAAAATTTTAATTTGTTTATATTAGAGTTCACTTAATACAAGAATTCAGTTAAGTAATTTAATAATGGAGAAACCGGGTCCACGGTTCCAGATTCGCCCTCGGGTGCACGGTTCCAGACCCAGCTCTTGTCTTCTGTTTTGCTCTTTGCAGGTTCCTCTGGTCTCTGAATCTGAGGTTTCGGAGGGAAAACAGTTTCCAATAAATTATTTTCTTCACTACCGTCGTAAACCAATTTGATCGAATTGGAAAATATATATGTTAAGAAGTGACATTGGGAGATTCTATTCTTTTTTAATGGTACCAAGAAATGCATGGTAATGCTACCAAGAAACGTTTGGTAGTGAAGAAAATTCTAGAACACATTTTTTTTTTCTCAGGTTTACGTTTATTATTATTATTATAATATACTTTTAAAAGAATCTGTTGAACCGATAAAAAAAAATACATTACTTTTGAAAAAAAAACAAAAAAAAACTTTTCTTTATGTTTAATACGAATGCGTACTTAAAGTACAAATTATGAATTAAAATATTTGTTATAAAAAATATTGAAATAATTTTTCTATTTCTACTATTTGCTTTTTATTTTCGTTAACTCTATATATCCTTTGTATGAAAGCACAGGATTATTCATTTAGAGTGAGGAGCTTCTCCTGTGCCGATTCGATTCCCCAACAGAAATTTCTGTCTATGCTATTATATGGTTACAAACTGGCTTTCTATAGGTTGCCATATTATATAACTTTGTAAAACTTTAATTTTTTGCTATAATATTAAATTTTAATAAAATAACTCCTTTCTTTTTTTGTTACCTTTCTTTCTTTACTGTAAAGCCTAAGAATGTTTACATTGAAGCGTATGGTTAGTCGCTGATGGAGTGAAAGACACACAATATGCTAATCCATTCGTGTCAATCGCTTCAGTTAACCTTCCGCCTTCCATAAGAGGCTATTCACTTCTCGAATAGTCCAATTGAAGGTTTGAGTTGTATTTTTGTCGGCATATACTGACCTAGTTTTGTGACGTATCTGTGGGTCATGTTCAATAATCTGGTCTCCTCTCCTCACCCTAATGACATCCCTAGTCGTATTTATCTGACCCTCGCTCATCCCTGTTGAAAACACATTTGACAATTGGGTCATAATTCCGCTACATCAACACTTCCAATGTTAGGACCTTTTTTTTTTTTTACAAAATTTCACTCACAAATTAATCAATAACGTTTTTACTCTCCCAACAAAGCCAATCGACCGTATGGGCTAAAACTCAATATTTGACTTAGATAGTGGCTTCTGAATCCTCAAACTAAAGTTTGTGCCGATACATTTATTGCATTGGCAGTTATTGCGATTTTTAAGTTGAGCCCTCATGACTCTGCTATGCGGTGGCCCCATTCCTCTTCGGGGCCATTGCGCGTTCATATCTTGCTTCTTTGCAAAATTATTGATATAATTTTTACTTTAAATTAATTTCAGCTACTTCATATAATTGTTTTTCTATAGTTGCTTTGACCTATGTGCCTGTGAAAAATTACAAAATGATCATTGTGGTAGCTGGCCGATATGCCTCAGCTTAATTTCATAACTCGAAAAAAGAAAAAAAAAGTTGAGCCCTCTTCCGATCCCCTTCCCCTTCGGCAGATTCCGTGAAAATTAATAGTTGTCGTCCTTAGGGGATTCTGAATACATATATATAATTTCGTGTTGATGCATTCATTCTATCGGGAGTTATGTTTGTTCACAGACACAACAAGAAAGATATTTTTGTTTTTTTTGGAATCAGGAGGTCGAAAAACATAGAATTCCGTTGAAAACTCCTCATCACATTTCTGACCGATTACATAACTTCCCCTATACTTCATATAGCTGCGGAAGTAAAAAATTTGTATCCAGCCATTCTTCACAAAAATATTCGCAGGTTGTAGGGGATGTCAGGAGGTAAACAATTATTTTTTCTTCTAAAATGAAAAACGCGGACATATTGTGCCAACTTATAATAAATAAATAAAACAAACTTATTTTTGAAAATCAAAGAAATAACCTTACTAAAATAGAAAAACAAAAAAAATACAAGTGAGCCTGATTACTGAAATATAAGTGGAGTATATAGTCAATATAATACATTTACATTAGCGACTGTTGAACCCAATTAAATAAAAAGTAAATGAAAAAAAATATATATATTTGTAAAATATACTATTTTTACTTTATTTTCTATCACACAGTCAGGTATTTCATTTTTGGGATCAAAGGGTCGAAACAAATGAAATTTCGGTGAAAACTTAACATCGACTCTTCTAAAGAAATATAATAAATAATAAGAGACATTGTCTTCCCACTGTATTATTTTCGACTAGAATCGGCTCTAAACACAATTGCGTCATCATCAGTGGCACATCCATGAATACATATAAAATATAAATATGGAGAAGTAACAAAAACCTTACAGCATCAGAGTACAGACTGTACATTTATGAAATATACCTCCTCGGGTCGCAGCCTATTTAAGGTCCTTAGTAGATAACTACCACGGAAGACTAGGCCTGTGTTCTGGAGCAGCCCACTACACTCTTGGCCAGCCTACTCTCCACAGAAGGCTCAAACCAAGATTATACCAAGACATTATTATTAATTAATTTCATTTTATATTTTCCATTTTATACTTTGTGTGAAGAACCAAGATGTTCTGGTCCAAATAAAGTGTGTTGTTGTTTTGAAATATACCGCCGGAAGAGCAATAGAGTGATGTCACTGACCCCTCTAAGGGGTCAAGAGCACCCCCCAAAAAAAAAAAAAAAAAAAAAAAAAATTATGAAATATTATTTCTATATTATATTATCATTATTTGGTAATTTTTTGTTTTAATTTCAATTTTTTTTTTATAATCCATTTATTTATTTTTAAAAAAGGAAATCCTCTGATTTTAATTGTATTAACATTCTCATATCATCCGCAATCTTTTTTTTAAATTCACAAATACAATTTCCCGCATATCAACGTAAATTAGTTTTATCTTAGAATTTTATCTTTCATTTTATAATATCAAGTTGAATTTAATATGCCTTACTTATGTAATCTTTCAATATTGGTAATTGAGGTATTTATATTTTAAACAATATTTTGATTAAATTAAATAAAGAAAATATTGTTTAAAATATAAATACCTTAATTGCATCAATTACCAATATTGTCTTTCAAATCTTTCTTAAAATCTTTCATTTTAGTTGGAATGAATTTCAGACCAAACAAATTCCTGGCTGTGCAGCCATGGGGAATCCCATGGGGGTTGAAATTCCAACCCCTTCCTAATCTGTTATATAAGAATAGTTAGCACTCAGCAAGCTATCTTAGTTTATAACTAATTCTGACAATGGTGTAATGCCGAAAACGTAGTGTTAGTCTATTAGTCTAAAAATTGTTTGGAATAGACAATATTTCAATTGTTTTCTTCTCTTTTTTTTTTTTTGTCTTTTCAGGAAGAGGGGAAAAAATACGATCGAACCTTTCTTCGTCTATTTTGTAAAAAAACTTAAATTAAATTCAGTGAAGGGAAAGGAGAGATTTTTAAAAAAAATTGAGTTATGACTGGAGCTTCAAAAATAAGATTAATGAAAAATTGGACTTTGCAGGTCTAAATATTACAGCACACAAAAGACAAGGACACACACAAAAAAAAAATAGGATGAAAAAAATACTGACACGGTGGGGGGTGAAATATTCACTTTGCCCATCAAATGTTGAACATAAACTTATAATTGCAAAAAAAGATTTACGTATTTTCCAACGAAATTTCACGTTTCAAGGTCCCCTGAACACTTTTTGACATTTTTGTGAACGCTCCAACTCAGAAACGATTATAGCAATGAAATTGAAATTTGTTGGTATTAATATTTCCTCTGAGTAGGGCATAATGACACTTTTTTTTAAAACAGAGGTACTCCATTATTCATTACAATATTTATAAATAATTAGATTTTATTAACTGTACAAAGATCTCAACAATCCTCACTAACATTAAATTATAACATTCATTTGCAAGATTAATTGAAATTCAAACATTATAAAAAAATGTGTATTTCACGAGAAAGGAAGTAATTAAGTTACTTAATGTCATTTTGGGGAGGGTTGAATCTACCAGAACTTAATACTATAAACTAGTAGCAGAAGAAGCAAGTAATGACTATGACTGTAAAGAATGGCTACAAAGTTTGGTGAAGAGGGTGATATTGAAGAAACTGTTGAAATTCATAATAAGTTTGTTTACAATGAAAAATTTGGTAATAAGAATGTATTCATGATGTTTTATTCAAATTTATAAATCTTCCTAACAATAAATATTTTGGTATGATACAGTGTTCTTAGTTTCCCGTAACACAATTTTTTCTTCTCAATTTCATCCAGTTGGTAAAAAGGGGACAATACCTTCTAATAGTTTCAAAAATGGATAAGGCCAATGTAAATTTATTATTTTTACGAAAACTATTGATTGCTTATTTTCAATAATTTGTGCAATGAATAGGTACTAATATTTTTCACTATTAAAAAAACAAATAAATAAGAGTTTCTAGATTCTGTTAAATTGAAGCATATTTGTTTTTCTAGTTTCCTGAAAATGTTCGTTTAAAAGGAATGTCTCATTTTGCAAATGGGTGACAGAAATATATTATTACCTATTTAATTTTTTTAAATCCGAAATAAGTATTAATTTGACTGATTATGTTTTTGTAATCTGTATTGATACAGTTGAAAAACATGTTTAAAAAAAAAAAAAGAACTTGTTGAAATGTATATTCTCTAATTCCACAAAAAACATAAATGTACGTATAGTGTACTAGTCTCGGCTTTAGCCGTTGTCAGCACTGTCACTGTTGAACTCACGCCGAAACCGGTAAACTATATGTATATAATTATTGTGGAATTACACAACATTAGTGTTAAACAAGTTCTTTGCCTATTTGTTTTTATTAATTTTACTTTGAAGCTTTACTAAATAAAACCATTTTTATATTTAAATCTACAAAGTTACCGGGTTAATCTGGACAAATGACCAGGTTCTACACCATCAATTCAGTCATTCATACGTCAAATAGCTACATTTGTTTCTACATAGGCTGTAATCTGCTTTTTTATCAAATGACATGTGAAAATTGTTTATTATGATTATTATAATAATTGTAATGAATCTTTTTCTTTCTTTTTTTTCAGATAATTAAAGAAGACTCCACCGGTCTATTTTCACAGAAAATACTCGCTAAACTCGGCCATGAGACTATTTATGAAATTAAATATGAAGATTTGAAAAACGATGACGATGAGGTAATATTCAAAACTCCTTCACCTCATATTAGCTTGAAATTAATGATGAAAGTATTAGATGATGAATAAATGTTGAAAAATGGAAAGAAAATAGAGAAAACTATGTTTGTGTATGGTCATCATTTGAGATGTAACTCACAAATGGTGTGATCAAGTTTTAGGGCAAGGTTTTTAAGAAAGTTAGAATACTGTTATGTCATCTGAGACAGATTGGTTAATCTATTATTTTAATTTTTTTCTGGAGCTAAGCCAAACAATAATGATAGTAGTGTGCAGTTGATAAAAATCGTTCGACTACTTATTATTATTCATTATAATAATTTTTTTATTGTATTTAAGTTGTCTTAATTTTGGAAACTTAATATGGACCAGCTATTTAATTAACTGGAGAAGAATTGAGAGCACGTAAAAATCCTAAGTCATTATGAATGGCAAAGTTAAAAAAAATATATATCTATGTTATAAATCTTCATAAGTGTATTTATTTTTTTAAATTTAAAATAAAAACGGAATTAATGTTTCTGTTGAATAAGGAAATTATATATTAGTTTTTCGTAAGATGGGACGTAACAGTGAAGTCCAGGTTTAGCTTACTAGCATCACCAACACGGAAGTTTCCGATTAAGTACGTAGTGTAGCTCTGATCTCCTAGCTGTCCAACTTACGATAAACGGAATAGTTTAAAAATCTAAACCGACTTTTATAGCTACATATCACGGTTTAAAACAGACCTAAATTACTTGCTTTGTATCTGGCTATCTTTTAAATACAAAATAAATAAAAACCGTGTTTTTTTAAATATTGTCTATTTCACAAAATTTATATAATATATGGTGACAGAAAGTACTCCCATATTTTATGAAATAGACAATATTTAAAAAAACGTACGTTTTTCTTCATTTGTTATCACGTTTTTCACAATATCTATGCAGAAAATGTTAAGTATCATATATTTTAAATGCTGAATTTATAAGGAACTGCCAAATGTTTCCTGACCAACAAAGACTGTTTTAATTTTGTATACTATTTCCACGTTTTGTTCAGGTATGAATTCATTATTGTTATAATAATGTATACACTATTTATAGCCTATGTACGATATGAATGCTGAGAAACAAGTTAGAGTAATTCAAGAAACATTTTAATCTTTTCACAAAACGATACTTCGCATATTCAAACTTCTACGAAAGTAAATTACAAATCAAGACTATCTATTTCTAGAAATGGCTTACTTTGGCTCTTTAGATAAGAGATAATACTCCTAATTAAAATATATAAGCACTACAGTACTAAATACCCGTAACGTTATTTCATAGACATCATCTTACTTCACTTTACACTGATCTATCTAAAGAAGAACTTTCAACTCAAGAAGTGTATCATATACTTCATAAATCATAATAGTATCATTGATAATAATATAAAGTTATATATATATATATATTATATAAATTCATACCATTTATTGAAATAAATCAATATGCATTTACAACATTAAACTAAGCAATGTGTGTTATGTAAATGCTTGTGTGAAGATTTATAGTTATTATTAGATGTAAGAATATTCGTGAAATATTTTATTTAAGTAGACAAATTAAATGTTGATATTTGTAAAAGGTTCTGAATTGTAATTAAAAAAATATATATATGACTTTTATATCATAACCACTCGGACAATATATATGCACAATACATGTTAAATAAACAATAATGGCATAACCGATTTACCCCAATGACAATATATACATACATCAATACATATAAAATAAAATAGGAAGTCCAACAACGAAACACAGGTTAACTATTAAAATGTATTTTATATAATAATGTTTGGTCCAGTATTATTAAATATATAATGCACTGTTGTGTGATATTATATGTAAATGTGGTGTAAATATATTAATGTTACCTTAATGATTGTGGTACTATACAGAACAATTATCTATCTAGTTGTATAACTCCTATTTTAAAAAAAAATTAATTAATGTAAAATTATACTGTGTGATTGAAATATTATGTTAATAATTTGTAAAATTTATAGGCTGAACTTAATTTTTAATCACTTCGTTTGAAAAAAAAAAAAAATGCATTTTTCTTCAGCCCGCATATAATTATTTATTTAAATTCTTGTCATTGAAAATTTGACAAAGGAATTTCCAATTGATTTATTTATTGCTCGTGTTTCTTTTCTACATGAATCATGTTCAACTGAATTGCTTGGAGAAATTTTAGGCATGAAAAAAAGATTTGAAAATGCCCGAACGGGCGAAATAAATATATTTGGTTGACTGAAAGGCCAAATAAGTGTTGTATATCAATCACCTTTATCTATCTTAAGTTTGTTAATAGCAAACATTTTGCGAACGCTCTGGTGGCTGTGTAGATCAAAGGATGTTGATAACAAAATTTTACTAGCATGTTATGTGTGTTGGTAACATTGTTAATCCCACTCCACTGGATTAGTTTTCTGTAGGCTTTTAAATCGTAGTAGATTTTTGTTGTACAATTACCTATTTTTTTATGTGCAAAATGGAAGGGTTCAGGAGAAATCCTAGTCTTGGGACATACCCACATCCTTTTCTTCTTTTTCCTGTCTTGCAGCTCTACTGATCAGCTCAGCTGTAGATCATGATTCCACACTGTCCACTGAAGGAAATAACAAATTTTGTTATTAACATTTTGCTATTAGCAATGTTTTTGCCCTTTCTTCCGTGTGAATCTCCTTTAAGGTGTTCTCTGAAGTTGGCTGTTGAGATAGTGCACACTTACCCTCCTAAGGTCCTTCCCATCCAGCTTTGTCGATGATACCTATCGTCTGTGAACAAATGGAGTCTCCCTAAAATATTCGGCTCACCGGATACTGGATCATGTAGAAAAATTTTGTTTTCTAAGTTTAAGATTATCCGTCCCAAATTACAGCGTACTTTTGAACGAGAGATTTTTTTATAAACTATCATGCATGTACCTTGTACTTCCGCACCGCAATTAACTCCTGGTTTCCGTGAATCTGATTGTGCCTAAGGATGTCAATGGTGGGCCGGCCGCAAATTTTAAAAACAAATCAAATAAGCACAATAAGAAATTTGTTTAAATCATGACAGTTCGTTTATATTCAGCCTCTTGACTCTGAGATTGTATTAAATTCATTTGATTTGCAAATTAATCTTTTCTTGTTTACTTAAAAAATCCCAAACCGCGAGTTACCGATATTTTGTACCATTTCTGTCTGAAAATGGTTATTGATTTCAAAAATGAAACCATTCCTGGATATTGTGAATTTGAATGTTTCTCAGTGTATGCAATTTAACTTCGGTCTCGCGATAGGTCGTTGGGCAACCGACAGAAAACTGGCGTCTAAAGCCAAGATTTTTTCACGATGTCCTTCATTTGAGACCACTTTTAACTTCAATAGTAAAAGTTGATTGACGCAACAATATTACAGTGATCTTACGGTCTCCCAAATTGGTTTATTTTTCATATATTAGCTGACATTTCGCCAATTCGGGCATTTTCAAAATTTAATTTTATCAAAATAATTAATGTCAATTATATTTTCGTCTCCATAATAAATTAAATTTATATATTAAGTCATAAATTTTCGCCTTCACCGTCCATTAAAATTCTTTTTTTTAATTTCATTGCTAAAGTTTCATATTTTTGAGGGCATTTTTGTTCAACATTGAGGTTAGCTCAAGACATGAACGAAAAGGCCTCTGAAAAACGTAAGGAAAATTGTACTATGAAATTTAAAAACAAATTTGATGATCACATGGTAAATGCATAGTAAACCATAAATTTATTAAAAATTCGAAAATATAATGGACATATTGGATACTATAACTAGCTTGTGAAGATAATTATTTTGACACGGAAAAAATTAAATTTTAATAACGCCCGAATGAGCGAAACGTGATGTATAAAAAAATCAGGATTGCGGATTCGAAACCCGGCCGAAGCCCTTAGATTTATCTGGGAAGTAAAAAAAACCTTCAGCAAGCCGTCCTTCGGATTGGACATTAAGCGACGATCCTGAGTCAGGCTCATGATAACGAGAGGTTAGGTTAGGTTCTATGACTCATGACTGGGCTTTAACTACGAGGTCATATCGCCTACTACTAGAGCTCTCTTTCGTCACTCTGGTGGACATGAGCCCGACTCTACTGTGGGAGTCCTAAATTTTGCCTACCCTAAATTTTTATTCATCTAGGGTAGGGGTCTTTAACGAGTACCTGACATCGTACAGGCTCGGGACCATCGCTTAACGTCCCATCCGAAGGACGGCGTGCTTAAGTTTATTTTGCCTCCCAGATAAAATAAACTAAGGGCCTCGGTCGGGTTTCGAACCGACGATCTTGAGCTCAGAAGACGCACGCATACCACTGAGCTACCAGCGCCCCCTAGATTACAGAGAGACAAAAGTGCGCTCTGGTAGTAGGCATTCTGACCTCGTAGTTAAAGCCCGGGCATGAGTCACAATAATAACAAAGGGAAATCGTAAGGCCAATAAAGTGTTGTATCAACCACCTTTTACTATTTAGAAAAGACAATTATGTTGAGTGTTTCTATGTATGTTTGAATATGAACAGATGAATGAATCACTAGGAATTTATTTTCACTTGTAGCAGCACATGTAACACTAGAAAGAAGTAGAGAGACTCTTAATTCATATATAATATATCATTACAGCATCACTTCTCACATTTTTCTTTTGTCTTCTCAAAAAATAGCAATAAAAAACTAGTAGTCACATCAACAGTATCTATAATACATGTGTTCTTTAGGTTAACTATTTCTTCTGTCAATCAGAATCTTCCTTTTATAGAACATATTTGTTGAGTCGACTTCTATATAGGTTTTATGACTCATGCCCGGGCTTTAACTACGAGGTCATATCGCCTACTACCAGAGCGCTCTTTCGTCACTCTGGTGGACATGAGCCCGACTCTACTGTGGGAGTCCTAAATTTTGCCTACCCTAAATTTTTATTCATCTAGGGTAGGGGTCTTTAACGAGTACCTGACATCGTACAGGCTCGGGACCATCGCTTAACGTCCCATCCGAAGGACGGCGTGCTTAAGTTTATTTTACCTCCCAGATAGGCCTCGGCCGGGTTTCGAACCCACGTTCTTGAGCTCAGAAGTCAAGCACGCATACCACTGAGCTACCGGCGCCCTCAACTTCTATATATAAACACATAGTCAAAACTGTATCTAAAGAACACATGTATTATAGATACTGATGATGGAAGTGGTTCCCGAAACGTTTGTATGTAATGGCTACTTTTTAATAAGGAAATAAATAAAAGGGAGAAATGATGCTGTAATAATATTTTATATAAGAACTAAATTACAACAAGTAAAGTGACTCTGATGATAGGCAATAGCATAGTAAGTGTCATATTAAAATTTCAAAATATTTGCTGATGTTTTGACTGATGATTTTTTAATGTGTTTTTTATATGTTCAATCATCCCCGGTGATGAAAGTTATATATATATATATATATATATTAAATATTCTTATTTAAAAAAAAAAAAATTGAGCTTGCCGTCCTTCGAAAGGTACGTCGAATGACGAGCCTGTGCGAATATCGTAGGAAACATTAAGGATTCGCACAAGTGACCACCAGAGCAGCGAAAGAGCACATAGGCGATAGTTCGTTATTGAAGCCCGGGCATGCATCAGAAACGAAACAGAACCAGTATTAGGCGTCGACAAACAATAATTGCTTTTTTTTAGTTTCAAATTTTTTGAGATATTATACAATGAAGAAATAATAAAACGTACGTTTTTTAAAACATATTGTCTATTACAAAAAATATATGGGGTACTTTCGGTATTGCTACCATCTTCAGCCAGGATTTACCCAATATTATACTCATTAAACATAAATACTTCACTGTAGAGGAGGGACAGGGAAAAACTCCGTGGGGACAGAAAAGGGACAGTTTGGATTGCAAACTTCTCGAACCTCCATTTAGTATTTGTAAAGACGTGGCTGAAGATGGTAGCAATACCGAAAGTACTCCCACATATATTGTGAAAGAGGCAATATTTTTTAAAAACACATTTTTCTTCTTATTTTTATCAAATGTTTCACAATAACTCTGCAAAAAATGTTATGTATCATTATACAATTAGCCAGTGTTATGATAATAGAATCTCTTGTAATCTTTGTTTTATGGTTATGTTTGTTGTTAATTCGTAAGATAAAAATCATGTGATATAAGCATAAATATAGACAAATGATAAATAATAATAAAAAAAAAAAAAATTGTACTAACCAATATTTTTTATTTATTTTTAATATAATTTTAGTGTATATTTTAACTATATAAATGTACAATGATTTTATCATCTAAAATCATTTCTATATTATAGAAACAAGGCCAACAAGGCTTTTCTTAAAGGGAACAAACAAAAATATAGTAATATTATTTGAAAACTAAATAGCGGGGAACTTTTAATTTATAAAAATAAATTGTCAGTGTTTATGTTTGGTTTTATTTATTTATTTTTACAAAACCCCATATTTATTTATTCAAATCGAAATTTATTTGTATGTACAGTCACCGAAGGAAATAAAAATAAGAAAAAAGGCTTTCTAAGAAACGTTTGTATTAATAACCAACCCCATATGTCTTAAAAGACACTACAATAATTCTACGAATATAATATTTATATTTAAATTATGTGCTTATATACAGAACAATAATTAAATAAGGAGTAAATAGTTCTAATGAAAGTCACTATAAAGATAGAGAAGTTGTTTCTATTTGACGATAGAAGGGATCACAATCATGAACGTAGATCACACTCTTACTCAAGCCAAAAAGATGAAAGAAAATTAATAAAATAATTATAACAATTGTTAGTGTAAGAAAAATCAGTATCTACATACAGGGGTGTAACAAGGATAAATGGGGATCTTAAAAGAAATTAACTTCTGAACAGACATTTTCATATAAAATTGGTTCGAAAATGTTTCCAAAAAAAATTACGAGACCAAAAACTCTAGGGCATTTTGAGTAATTGCTCTAACTAAGCATACGATAGTTTTTATTGAAGATATTTTTCAACAATCGCTATTCCTAGTTACAGAAGTACGATTTTCTTTTCACCTTCCCTTTTTCCTTTCGTCTCTCCCCATGGTAAGGTTTGTTTATACAATGCAGAAAAGTAAAATGTTTTTGAGGGAAAACCTAAAGGCAATGTGAACTTTATAAAGGAAAAAAAATAGCTAAAATCATAACTACATAAATTAAGACAGTTTTTCAAAAGGCTTATCGTCCTTTGTCGAATTAACACTTCATATTTTTAAGGCTGATTAACTCAGAACATATACAATGCAAAAAAAAACATGGACCAGACTGAAAGGTAGTTTTTTCAGTATTTTTTATTAAAAACCCATACTTTTCGAGATATTTGCACAATTTTTTTTAAAAATTTGGTTTTTTGCTCTAATTTTTAGGGAAGCATTTTCGCATCGTTAATAGCAAACTTTTTCTTCAGAATTAAATTTCCTATAGAATCCCCTTGTATCGACGTTTCAACTTGTCACCCAGTAAACATAGATAGAAAAAGAAAGATAGGAATGACACGAAGCAAAAACGGTGTTACATTTTCATTTTTTTGCTTCCCTTCGCCGAAACTCTTTAGATCGCATAGAAAAAAATAGTATTTTTTCTTTCACAGAATATAACAACTATATATTTTCATTTCAAATAAGTAATGTAGAATGTTATCTCTTCGAGACCATTCTACGAACTATTAATACTGGATGAAGTAAGAATTTGTTAAGCACTTCGTTAATATAATTTTTTAAAATTAATTAAAATGTTATAATTTTAATATTAATAGGCTAATATATTGAGAATATTTTATTTAATGCAGTATTTACAAATGTATCATACAATATACAATCAAATTTTAAATAAGTTTGCCAACGATTTTCAGTAACAAGTCTCGTCATTTTGCTACGTAAAATATTCATTAGATCAAATCATATGAAGTTTCATAATAGCTATAAAAATTTCAATATGTGCAATAGCCACCTCTCAGTCTTTTTTGTACAATTTTTGATCAAAAACACCACAAAATGAACTAAAAATGAGTGCTTGAAACTTCAGGTTATGCCATTGCATCATGAATCTACTTTAGGAAAAACATAAAAAGTAATTTATTAATTTTTTATTTGATAACAACTTTCATAAATTCATAAAATGAAGATAAATATACAACAAAATATTCAACAATTTTTTTTTCAATACTTTAAATGAAATCAAAAATATTTCTTAAAATTCTAATTATTAGTCATAATACATTTGTCTGATTTCCCCCTCAATAAATACAAACAATAATTTTTTTGTTTTCAAAACTGGCAAAGACGAAGACTTGAAAGATCTGTTTTATTACTTGTTTTTGCCGAAGGGATGGATGGAGGAAGTAATGAGATGTACGATAGTTTGAATTAGAAGCACAGTATCAAACCAAAACCAACTTAGAATAGCAAGTCTTCGTCGTTTTCTTCCAATATGTTGTTCGCTATGCAGGCTGCAATGTCCACTGCTTTCTTCGCTTCGACTTTCTTACGAGCAATTCGCTTTTTGTCTTGAATTTTCTTCAATCTAACATAGAAAAAAAATACAGGTTAGTAACGTTAACCCAGATGTGAAGGCCAGTATTTATATATAGAAGTTTGTGTAATATGCACTTATAAAAAGTAGTTTCCCGGAACCAATTAATCAATTAATTTTCCGCTCTTCAAAACCAGTCGACCGTTCGCGCTAATATTCAACAGTTGACTTAAACAGATGCTCTTAAATCCTCATACTAAATTTTGTGTCGATAAATTCATTAAATCGGCAGTTATTAGGATTTTTTGATAGAGCCCCGTCCCGTAAACCCCCCTTCCCTTCAGCCGATATCGCTGAAGTTTGATAGGTAATGTCAACTTGGGTTTTGATTTTAAATATGAAATTTGTCGATACATTTGTTATTGGAGTTTATGAGTTGAGCCCCCCTCTGAACCCTCCTTTCCTTCTGCCGATTCCGCTGAAAATCGATATGTGTTGTGGGTTTTTGGCCGCACTCACAAATGTTTGTGTTGATACATTCATTCTATCGGGAGTTATCGTGTTCACAAACACACATTTTTTTTCATATTTGGAATCTAGAGGCCGGAAAAATCGACAATAAATGAGGAGGTTAGAATCAAAGTGGTCTATGTGACATTTTTAAAACTTTGAAGAAACTGTGCATTAAATTCTTAACTGATTTAAAACATCTATAATATATCGAAACCGGAAATATTTTGTTTTCTGTTTTTATGGTGAAAGTTGCTATTAGCAAACCATAATATTCAATAAAAATCTTAATTTCCAGGTCACTATTGATATGTTCAAGGTACTTGTTCATGTCACCAAAATGGAATAAGTGTTTTGCCACTAGATCTCAGCACTGGCTAGGATTTCACTTGTACAACTTTTTTCCTGAACAGAACTATCATTTTTGTACCCGATTATGCACTTTTTATGCACGAGAATGTTTCAAAAATGTCACTTGCACCATTTTGATTCTAACCCCGTAATTATTATTATATAAATAAATTATAACATTTAACACATTACTGTCGTACGTTCATATTCATACCCAGTCCCCTTGGGTATCTTAATAAGTAGGCCATGTCTTTAAAGAGAAAAACTGTTGATAACTCTTTGAACAAATAACACATAACTTCTGAAAATATATCGTCTTCGAGAAAGAGGATTTAAGACAGACAACGAAAAGTTCACCGACGAGCCTATCATAAAATCATCCGTAAAATTTGATTGACTTAGGACCTTCCATGTGCTAGAGAATCCAATAGATAGGAATAAGCCCTTCCTAAAGAGACTAATAGCATGAATATTGCTTCTACGCATGTCCTGCAAGTTCACACCTGCATACACAACAATTATATTTCAAATGGTTCCTCCTATTTGGCAACAATTCTGCTTATGCATACAAATTTGGAAATTCTAGCTTAAATAGACAGGCTGACATACAAATACAAATCGTTGGTAGATTTCCTAGCTTTACAAACAGTGCTAAAAACTGAAATTCAAGCGTTTCCAACAGTCTTACCTGTAAAATTCTTCTCTTTCCAATTCATCCAATTCTGAAATAATGTACTGCAAAGTACGTTCTATTCTTGGGATGATAACTAGAAAAACATAAATAAATAAATAAATTATAAATATATAATAAATATAAAGAGCCGTTGAGCAGACATGAAATCATGGGTGGGCTCGTAGCGGCCTGACCATCAATCATAATTTTTCATAACACCTGGTTCAAGATAATTAAATTAATATAAATAAAAATATTGATGGCCAGGCCGCTACAGGCCGAGATGTGGAAATAAGCGAATCACAGACAGCCATAGGACGCAGTGAACTAGCGACCTGTGGCGCACGACAGATCGCGGGGGAGGAAACTGGTGTGGGCGATTAGGAGCTTCAGGGTCCGTTGTCACGGAATAAAAATTGAATATGATGTTGAGGGCGCCAATAGCTCAAAGGTAGCGTGCTAGCTTCTGAGCTAATGTCGCGGGTTCGAAACCCGGCCGAGACCCTTAGATTTTTTTCATCTGTCCTTCGGATGGGGCGTTATGCGATGGTCCAGAGCCTGTGCGAGGTCAGGTACTCGTTAAAGACCCAAAAGTTAGGACTACCACAGTAGAGTCGGGCTCATGTCCACCAGAGCACTCTGGTAGTAAGTGATATGATCTCTTACTTAAAGCCCGGGCTTGAGTCACAATAACTAACTAAAGGGTTGTTCAGATACTTGTTGGACGAACTCCAAATATTAACCTGCACTTTACTTTCAAAAGAAATAAAAATAACTGAAGACATTAATAAGGAAATATTAAGCAATGCTTATTGTAACATGATGAACATGAGACATTTTCTATCTATCTCTGCGGTGAACACTCCGTTAGTAATGTGGAGGATCCAAATCTCGATTAAAAATCTGTCATCTACGTTTGGTTGAACGTCCTCGTATACTCCTAATTGGGCAGAAAGGTCGAGCTCTGTATACTTTCCTGCCCTTTTCACCTCCAGTTTAACGGCAATTTTTCCTGTAGAAGTTGATTGTAAACTTGGGTAGTAGAGAGGTCTATTGGCCAGACTATCATCTTAAAAATGAACCGGACAACGGTTGAACGACCAAACTCACTTCAAATTCTCAACCCTGTTAACGGCACTAAGCTAATATAATATATTGTGTATTTTTATTACAAATAGTGTATGCATTTTTATATTTCTTCTTTTACTTAAATATTATGTCATATAGTCCTCTCTCCCCTAACTCAAATATTTGTAAATGTTATGCTAAGGTAGGACTACCCCCTCCCCCTCCCTATTCAGACCCTTCTCTAAGGGACAGGGTGTCACAGTCTTAGATAATCTCAGATCTCAGTTAACCTGAGGATTGTATAAATATGATAAACCAGCAAACTTAAATTTCACTTAGTGCTGACGATGGCAAAAGCCGAAACAATACAACTTTATGTACATATTTTTGTGGAATTAGATAATATAAAAGTTAAAAAAGTTCTTTGTTTTTATTTATCTTAGATGAATTGTTAAATAATGATTTAAAATAAAAATGTTCAATAATACCATGTTCAATAGCGTTAACACGTCTGTTAGTTAGTTTGATAACTTCATCCAAAGTGACGAAAGACGTCTGCAGAGAAGCAAGTTCAACCAGAAGTTTTATAGCCTTCTGATAGTTTTTCTTCAATTTCGTCAATTGCTGACCACCTCGAGCCAAACCAGCAAGCTCGTATGAATCAGTACCGTCCTGATAGCTCTCAAATACAGGCAAAGTGACACCTACACAAAACAAATATTTATTTATTACTACATTGGAGCCTATTAAGGCTTATTGTAGAGAGTTGGGGTACAATTTGAATATACATCCGATATAATAATAAAGTAAGAATATTACAGCTTAATAAATTCCTAAATATTATAATAAATGCGCAAATTTACTTGTATACATACAGCCAAGAGAAAAGCAAAAAAAAAATATATATATACTTTCATATACATATACATATTATAATGACTTTAAATAAAACCAAAGTAATAAACATTAAGTCAAACCACTTTGTACTTACACTGTAAATAACAAGTATTTAACAAAAACGTAATATGAAAATCCCAACTTTAATTCATTTTTCATTATCTTTATAATTTTTTGTCCTCAATTCTTAATTTTAATCTCTTTTTTTTTTTTTTTTTTTTTTTTTTTTTTTTATTTTAAGTTAGATTTTTTAATGTTTGCTTTTTTAAATTAATATAATTTAGAATGTAGTAACAGACATCATTAATTTGCTCTATAACAATCTCTAATATTCTAATAATATTACTTTCATCTTCATCAGAGTTTTAAATATATTTAGATAAATATCTTTCTCTAATATTATTATACAAAGGACAGTTTAATGAAAATGAACAATATCTTCTTTGAGTTCTCTAGAGCAACATCTACATTGATCCTCTTCAAAAATAATGTATTCTTTATTTGTGTATAAACTGATATGGTGTTTAGAAGCCAAACGTAACTGACCTACTGCACAAAACAAATATATCAGATGATCACTGGCAACTTACTTCTTTCTAAAGATTCCGCTCTCCCTCCAAATCTTTCTTCTCATTTGCCCTATTCGCCTGAAAATCAATAGGTGTTATCTTTATATAAACAATTGTACTACTTACCGGCCACGTTGTCTTTTTTCGTTCGAATTTTTATTTGTGCTTTAGTAACATTTTGCAAAACAACTTGATTAAAGTCTCCAGTTGTGAATTTTGCTTCGGCCAATGAAAAAGCTGCTTCTTTCATGACTTCACCCATCAAGGTTTTTGTCTGCGAACATAAGAATCAATTAAAAACCAACTCTCTCGTATTTGTTCCCCTGACAATGTTGACATGTCGAATCCGGTAGTTTTGTATTAAATTTCTTTGTCGAATAGACATTATTTAAAAAAATTAATTATTAAACAATATTGTTTTATTCATTTATTACAAGTTTTCATAATATGTTCGCGTTTCTCAACTTGAAGTTGTTAACCATCCCGTTTCATATTGAGAGAAAGACGTCGACTTTTGAAAAGAAAAATGACACAAAAATAATATTGATGGGATATGTATTTCTGTAGATATGCAGAATGGCCTATTTTCATGCAGACGGTGGTTGTTACAAACATGAAACAAACACCCCCTCCCTTTCTCTATTTTTTATCCTGACTTTAAATCCATCATTGAACCTCCCACACTTTAGAGGGCTACGTCCCAACCCAAACTTTTTTTCAAATTTTTCAATCAGTATCACTTTTGTGTAATTTCTCTTATCAAAAAATTTAGTTTTAGGAGTTGAAAAGAAAACATAGCATCCCATTGGGAAGAAAAAAATTGAGTAGCTTCCTCCAAATTATAGGATTAAAAATCAGGATAAAAAATAGTGAAAAGTTGATTATTCTGACTTTAAATCAATCATTGAACCTCCTACCGCTTAGGGGGCCACGCCCCCAAGCTTAAGATTTCTTTTTCCAAATTCTCAAAATAGAATGTGTCATGTCTCTTCTCAAAAAATCTAGTTTCAAAATTTGAAAAAAAAAAGTTTGAGACGGGCCGGGGCGTAGGTTCCCCAAGGGGTAGGTGATTCAATGAAGGATTTAAAGTCGGAATAAAAAATAATAAAAGTGGTGTTTGTTAATGATATAGGCTGTTACACTGAAGTTGGGCCACCCTGTACATACGACAGAAGAACCATTAATGCTTAACTAAGAGAACCTAAGAGGGTCAATCTTATTATTTCCGATACATATGATTTTTTAAGCGAAAATACACAGTAAGACCATACATAATGTACTGAAATAAACCTGACAGACTTTTTCCAACATATAGACAGCAGACGCCTTGACCAACCCTGGAGGACTTTGAGAAAAGTAATTGGATACCTAACAGGACACCAGTCAGTACAAAAAAATTTCTGTTAAATATTAGCGAGGGGCTGATATATGGGTATAAAACCCACCCCTGCAAGTGAAAACGACTATCTATAGTGTAATAAAACGACCAAAGTGATTTGGCTCCTTTCTTGGAATGAATTAACACGGTTCCGCTAAGCTAAACAACACTTAATTTTAATAAAAAATGTTACAGGACCATTTTTATAACTACTTATTCAAATATGGGAGAGTTACCGGAACCAAGCTCAATAATCCATAGGACAAAAGAATATGGTAACATGTTTTTAGTAATTTTAACATAAGATTCTCTTACCTCAATGATTTTGCTCAAAATCATTCGAAACCGAATCTGCAGAGCGTCTGCTTTCTTCTTCAATAAACTATGACCCTTCTGAGCACCAACAAGACGACCTTTCATCATTGTTTGCGCCCTAAAATGCAGATTTTAATATGAATATGTCTGTACAAAATATACTGATAACTTATAGTAAAATATTAAAAGCAATAGTTCTATAACAAGAAACAGACGAAGCGTTGTCTCCTATTAAAACAGAAATATTTGGAGCATATTTGAAATCATGCAAATAAGTAGGCGTGGTCCTTCTTGTAAGTCATGAAGCATAAGTAAGACTAAAGTTAGTTATTCTTAAAATTATTAGTGTGAGAGCTTTTAAAAAACAATTATTCGTACCCTCTGGAGGGAAATATTGCTAAACGGTCCCTCGCAGACATTATTTAACACAAAATTAAATGTCAATAAAATAGAATACACTTCCAGACGAGGTCTTGTCAGCCATCAGCTGAAGACAAGACAGCTGGTGAACCTGATATAGTCATCAGAACAGAAATAATAATCACATAATTTACTGATATTTGAAAATGTAATTCAGTTGATTTCTTTTATCTAATATTAGCCTATTTCTGGAAATTGATCTTATAATTTTTGCATTATTTTCAAATTAACTCTAATGAAAATAATAATTTCATCTAAAAGGCGTTGACCATGAGTATATAAGCTGATGAAATTCTTTGATAGGTTATTATGTGTCTTTAAATTTAACGGTGATGTCAAGTTTCATTTCGACCCCAAGCTTTGTACTTTCCGAAGTACAATGGGGACGGGATTCTACTTTGTAACGAATACGATGATCCAACAAGAAAATCCCACCGCTTAGTTGACTCCGAAAAATTTGATGCCGGTTTTTTCGTTGTATTATGTTGACAAGTGTTTTTCAAAATTGGTCAACTTTAGACATGACTCTGAAAAAGAAAATTTATTTGACCTTCTCTTCTTTTCTTCTGTGTATATTTTTTTATATGTCATTCGGTGGCAAAAAAGGTAAATTTATTGATTTTAAATTATTTTCTTCGTGTCCTTTTTATTTAATGAATTACTTTATTTTGACGTTTGATTTATTTTGTAGAATCTGAACATTTTGTTGCTATGAAGCATTCAGTGGATGAATACGGAAGCCTGGTAAATATTATTGTAGCTCTTTGTGAATATTTATACTTATAATTTCCATTTCATAATAACTCCCGTGACTTTGGTTATTTTTAGTTGCGTGAAACAAGAGAGCAAATTTTGGATAGGCTCAAACTGTGCCAAAAGGATTGTCAACGTTGGGACCCTGAAGCTCCTATTATTTATGTGATAACTCCAACATACACTCGTCCAGTTCAAAAAGCAGAGCTAACAAGGTGGTTTGATCTTTCATATTAGGTTTTTATCATTTATATTTATTTGTATGTCATATAACATTTGTGTTATTTTTTTGTTTTTTTAAGGCTTTCCCAGACGTTAATGCTTGTCAATAATATACACTGGATCGTTGTTGAAGATGCTCCGAGAAAAACTCAGCTCGTTGAGAATCTCTTGGCTAAGTCAATAGTAAATTTCACCCATCTAACTGCCCAAACTCCTCCCTTGTACAGGAAGAAGGGTTCGGTGAGTATCATTGAACATCACTTAAACATTAAATCTATTTCATTTTCTTTTTTGGGTGTGTTAAGACGTACCTATTGTATCTCTAAAATGAGTTATCTTTCAAATTGAGATATTTAAGTAGGTAAGTGCTTATTTACCTCACCCTTACAGGAAATAAATACCTGTGATTATTCCGAATCGCGCCCAGTTTTTCTTTATAAAGTCTATATCCGAATACATTTTTTGCGTTCTGTGTTGATATAGTGGAAATACTAATAAATAAAATAAAATTATAGATAAAACACTTTTTTTTTTTGAACACTTATATTGTCTAATTCCACAAACATATACTTAAATTTGTACCGGTTTCGGCTTACGCCATCGTCAGTACAAGGTTCAACAATAATTGAGATATTTGCCAGGCATACATATTTATATTAACCTAAGAGTACCTGAGGTGGAAGGGTCCCCTTCCCCTGGAAAAACCAGGAGGTGGAAATCTCTATTCTAACGGCCCTGTTTTTTCAATATATATTTTTTTTTCGATTAAAATTAATTTCAAAAATCCAGTTGATGTATCCAAAGAAATAAAATGTTGACCCTCCCGTCGGTTTTTTTAGTGAACAGACCAAGGTTCTCATGATATAGAGAAACCCCATGGGGGAGCATAACAAAAATATCTAGTTCATAAAAAAAATGTATTTCTCAATATAAACGATATAATATGTCATAGATACTTTTGTTATGCTCCCTCATGGGGTTTCTCTATATCATGAGAACCTGGACTGTTTCACTAAAGGACCACCGACCGGAGGGTCGACATTTTATTTCTTGGGATACATCAACTTGATTTTTGAAATTCTTACTTTGGTTTACAGTTTTATGCTCTGGTCCTAGATTATTTCATTCAATATTAAGTAAAATATGAAGAATAATTAACATATTATATTGTTAATATTGAGAAATAAATTTTTTTTATGACCTTTTTTTCTCCCCTTCCCCCTGACTTAATATTAATATTTTCATGTTGCTGTTGTTTATGCGAATTACTAAAAAAAAATTAGGGTGCGATTTGGAGTGCAGGCCCGATTCGGAATTAATTAGTTACCTTAAAACCCTTTAGTGGCTTGTTTTTGACCCTTCTAGACTAGTCATTTTAAGGTATTTTGCTATATTTATAGTAATGAGGGATTTCAATATTTAAAGAATTAATAAAATGTAGATCTACTTCTTCATATTCTATGTAAGATTTTGAGATCTGACGGAGCTTAATTATGATTTACAATGCTATAATAAGTAAATGAACGATTTTTTCAATTTTTTAATGTAAAAAAAATTAAAGAAAAAAAAATTATTATTCAATTTATTCATATTCCATGTGCGCCTTAGAGGGCTCCCCTATTACAATTCATGAGAAGTATGAAAAAAGCAAAGATAATTTGGCGGAATTTAGAATGAAAAATTATTCTTTGTGAGGTTTTCATTTTTAATGTTATTAATTTAACTGATGATTTTCCGTAAAAAAACTATGTCTGTGAATAACCGGCAATGTACTTCCCCAGCTTGAATTAATAAATTAAGTTGTTGCTCTCCCTCCAATTCAATCAACAATTTGTGCTGAAAATCAATATTTGACTTACAATAGTGGCTTCTGAATCCTCATACTTTTTCATGTGGATACATTCATTTACAGGGTTTTTGAGATGAGTCTTCCTCTTATCCCCGTCTCTCCCACGGCTGATTCTAGTGAAAATTATTAGCTGTCGTCTTTATGTGGTTTTGAATTTACAAATAAAAATGCATGCCGTTACATTCATTATATCAGGGTTATCATGTTCACAGACATTTTTTTTTTGTTCGTTCTTGGAATCAGAGTTTAAAAAACATGAATTTCCTAGTGACCGATTACTTAGCTTCCTCTATACTTCGTATACCTGGTAAAGTAAAAATGAGGTGGCAAAGTGAAATAAGACCACTGACTTATATAGCAGGCTACATGCCAACCAGGAATCATAACTTTATGTTAGATTAGAATATAAAATCTCATTAAATCGCTCCGAACAAAGGCCCAC
This sequence comes from Aradus depressus, assembly GCA_963662175.1. Taxonomy (NCBI): domain Eukaryota; kingdom Metazoa; phylum Arthropoda; class Insecta; order Hemiptera; family Aradidae; genus Aradus; species Aradus depressus. Next base: position 27,467,044 of record OY759214.1, read on the forward strand.
TAGCTCACAACACCCCCCCCCCCCCCCCCCTGAATATTGGTTTTCAGCGAAATCGGTCTTTCGGAAGAGAAGAGATCAGGTCAAAAATTCGCATTAACTGCAGATATAATGAATGTATCGACACGATTGTCAGGTCGGGCCTCTCTGCCCTTAGTGCGCCTCACTTTGCCGGGGAAATTGTACAGGGCATCG